>JARHVA010004587.1:710000-1000000 GCA_037957365.1 Torreya grandis
TTTTCAGTTCTGTCTTTGTACCAAACTTCGATTATTTTCTTGGTCTTCCTAAATTTATTTCCATGTTGAAATAGAATAATGAAAAATTACTAAGCTTATCTTCAATTTTTAGATTCTAATATCATTTAGGTATTGTGAAAACATTTTTTCCTTTCATGAATTCATAATCACCAATTAGAAGACTTGATTTCTTATTTAGGTTTTATGATGATGAGATGTATTTCATGAATTCATAAGTATGGAGCATCTAAGGTTTAGGAACCTTATTAAAATTTTAGGACATAGATTTCAATTAATTATAGGATTATTAGATTGATATATTCAAATTTTTAGTACTTTTAATTCTAATTTTATAGTATCCAAATATTTTATAAGGATATGTATTTCCATGTGCATCTATAATTGTTTTGGTTGCATTGATTTTGTGATACTATGGATTTGATAGAAAATAATCTGAGCATAGTATTTAGTTTATGTGAAAGAATATTATTAAAAAAATAAATTAGCAACCCAGATTTCTATGAGTTATACAATCTTATATTTTAATTAGGTTCAAATCCTTTATTCATTTATAATAAATATTATTAAAATTATTAAACACCATTATGTATAAATTTATAGAGTGGTATAAAGGATATTTTCCATTTTGAAAAAATTATCTTGATTGGTAGTCGTGTATATGTTTGAGCTAAACTTTATAAATAATCACACTTACGGGATGGTAGATAACCATCACTAGGGAATTATCATTCAATTTTTTGGAGAGTATCCTCATTGGGTATATTTATATGAGAACTAACATTTGATTAAATAGATATAATATCACAAGTCAAGGTCATTTCCTCTTAACATCATGAACAAACAAAAATCATCACAACCAAACGAATGAAAAATATTCACCAATGTGGATTGGGAAAGGGATGGCCAATTTGAAGACAATGATTTTGTCTTAAACATATAAGAATTAAAAAACCAAATGACTTCCATAATAAAACTGCATGAGAATGATTTTGTCAAGTAACTAGAGAGGAAATATAGTAGGCGAACACTTTTTATATAAATCTATCAAAGCATATGCCTTTAGTATAAATGAACATATTATGTTCATCATACTTAAATTTATGTTAAAAGTTATATGATTTTAATAAATTGTATTTCAACATTTTATTTTTTTGATTTGGGCATTCCTCAACTATCTATTATCAAGATATTTGAATGTAATTTCACATCATGGCATGTTTAATTCTAATATTCCATGATGTTAATTAATTTCTTAAGGTAATCTTTATATTCGTTTCGATTTCAAGTTGATAATTTTGTGCAATTAATATGGGTACATGTTACAATCTCTTTTCCTTGTTTACCATAGAATGAAGGAGTCTTGAATATCATAAACTAAACTGATTAAATGTAGTGGAGGGGAAATAAAAAATAATACAAGAATATGGAATGCAATGATATTTATTTTTTCTTTGATATTGTCAATAGATATTAATAGATTACATAAGAAAATATCTTATTTGGATTACCTTTTATGTTGTATTTTGTATATCCTAATTCACATAGACAATTTGTATTTTGTATATCCTAATTCACATAGTCTTCATATGTTCTAAACTTACAATGTTGTTTTTTACTTATGTAGTTTGTATTTTGATTGAATGTCCTAATTCACATAACCATGTATTTCTATAGGAATCCTTAAAAATGAACATGACAATGTAGTTTGTGAGAGATAAAAATACGTGTAAGAGATTCTTAAAATGGTGATATGTTCGGTTGCTAGTCAGTGGCATAGCATGTTTGTGATAATCTCTCACTGGTGATACTTAAAAATGGCTCTCTCACAAGGGAAAACTAGTTGTTGTTTGGCCTTCTTCAAAGTATAAGGATAACCATTAAGAAGTTGTAAATCATACTAGCTTATAATAATAGTGGATTGGATAATTTTATCATATAAATAAAGGATTTACATCATAAAAATCTCATACTTAGGGGAAATAAGTTACAAATTGAATAAAAGTGTGCCAATATTGATACTACCAATGCATACAAAAAATCACTTCATGACTGGACAGGAGTGATAGTCAAGTGACTACACATAAAATAGAATGTAATGGTTTCCATTTATGAACAAGATATGTAGCATTGGAAGATAGAGTGTTAAAATGGGTGTGTGAAAACCCAATAGATGAGTCTAATTACTGGTGGAATTTCTAGGAAGAAAAATTAAAAATAATGATAAATATATAATTTTATATAAATCTTGATCAAATGTTGTCAAAGTAAAATAAAATAAATATAGCTTTCAATATTGTTTAATATTGAACATTTGTGTATGATATTTTTTTTGGACCCAAAATCCCTTCTAATCATTCCTTTGATCATTTTGTAAGATTGAGAATTCATTGGTATAAAGTGTAGGGATATTTAAATACTTTAATAAGTTCAAATGAAATAAAATTCTTCAAGTTTCAATTAGATAAGAAGTTGTGTTGAATATACTTGAAAAATAACATATTCTTAATTTGTCATAACCATTGGATACAGGGGTTACTCTTGAAGTTTCCATGTCCTCCTATTAAATTTGACCCAAGACTAATATTCAATAATCAAGAACCATAGGTGCTGCAACAAAGGTAGTGCATGATAAATATTAAAAAATAATATCTATTGATCTAAGTTTTATACATGATCAAAAAACACTATATAATTCACTAAAAAATAGCTCACCCCATACATTAAAAAAATTATTGCATTTACCCAACATATTTGAAAACTTGTATATAAGATTAGATGATTCTAAATGGGGAGTTTTAAATTCAAAATTGGTATATTTTAGGTAGTATGGAAAAAAAGGGATTACCAACTAGACAAATAAGGGTACTTTTCAAACTCATCCTAAGCATAAAAATAGATACATCTAATTGAAAAAAGGTTCAATCCTTTCTTCTTGTTTGAGTCAACACGATGCTTGTACAAGAAATAAAAGTGTGTTTCCAAATATGAACACTATATTTTCAATAGTATGGCTTATAAATTTCCATTCTTTTGAAATTTGTATTTCAAATAGAAAAAAGTAATAATAAGCCTCTTTAATAATCTCAATCTAGTCAAATTCACATTTTAGTCTTTTTAATTGAAATGACTTATTTCCTTATATATAAGAAAATTGTAACATGTGTTCAATAAATTCCAAATATTTAGTAAGGTGAGTCTCGAATAAAAAATTTGGTCTCATCAATTATTGGACACCAAAAAACAACTACAAAGTTGAGTGTTACAAATACAAAGTTTTCCTTAGGTTATAATGTCATACTTTTTCTAGACACAATTACCTAATTTTCATTATCTATTGTCTTGGGCAATGATTTGTCCATGTTAGTGTTTATTCAAATGTATATCCTATGTTTTATTATGAGATGTATTTTATTTTGAGTTCAAATTTAACATTCATGTGGACATCATTAATATTATAGTACTCTTTTTCTAGCCATCACTAATTCTACAATACTTCACACTCTTTTGGTAACCATGACTAGTATTACAGTGGTATATTATGTGTATTTTGTGTCTATTATGTCTATTTTATGTCTCTTATACCTTAAAATAAATCATCACATTTTCCTTAGTTTGGCCATTTGGTCTCACCACTAATGTCTAATCTTACCTTAGTTGTCTATCCCTAGCTTGTTTACAGCCTATGTTTTCTATAGTGTTAAGATACCATCAATAATATTATAGTACACAAAACCCTTGTTGTAACCATGATTAGTAGTATACTTGTATTTTATGTGTATTTTCAATTTTGTCTACCATGTGTGTATTTTTTGTCCCTTGTGCCTTGTAAAAATTATTTTTAGACATTTTTTATAAGTTTAGCAATTTGATATTGGCTACAATATTTTAAAATATCAAAATAACACTATGAAAAAAAGTATAGTTTTTATGGAGTATATTTTAAACTAAATGGATATGATTGTAAGCATACACCATTTCCAGACAAAATGGGATTCTTAATCATTTTCACTTTAAAAATAAATCTTTCTCTTTAAAAAAAATACCATTCTATGTATAGATGGTGCAATTATGAATTACATTACAAGGTATCAAATAAACATCTAATATGGTATGCTCTCGATTTCCTTAAAATTATATGAAAATTTCCATTCAATATGGTATGTGTTAAGTTTGGTTAACTTCCATATGCAAAATTCCATGTAATTTAATTTTATAAGATAAAAAAGGAAAACTAGTGATTCAATGTCACAAATGCACCAAACCAAACTGATGAGGGCATTTATGTAGAGAGTGTCCTAATTTACCAAACCAAATATTAAATCTATGCACATAATATGGTCATACCAAACATGATGATGAAAATAACACCCAAAAAAATGGCAAACAAGGTAAATAAAAATAGACTGTATACTCAATATTTGTTGCAAAGGAATAGGAGAAATATAATTGGACATGTGAATCAAAAAATAAAGAATTTAAGATGCTTTGTAAGTTGTATGTGATATAATCCATCAAGATAATGTTGTGCTACCTAAAATAAGACTATACCACCCAACCAATGTGGGGATAAAACTAAGGAACATGAATATAATAGTCCAATACAATAATTAGTGTCATTAATATATGGAAGTTTGGTTATAGTAGAAGTCACATTATTGGAGAACTGATTATGATAACTAGAAAAAGAACAATCACTACAACCATCAAATCTAGTACCAAAAATAATAGTGGAAATAGATCTCTTGATATTGGGAAGATATGTGTTCCTAAAATTACTAATAAAATAGGGGATATGGTACAACCAAATTCATTGAGTGATGGGGGATTAGTGTAAAAATATTGAAAAACAAATTAAGGAAAATTATGGCCTAACCACCATTGCTGAGAATTGATTTTGGGATAAAACTACCAAGTCAAGAACAAATTTCCCTACTAAGTATTATTATCATCCAAGAAATTATGAATGTAAAACTATTATTAAAATCACTATTTATAATTATAAAATAAGGTTAACATTATAAATCATTACAATATAATACAAGGATTCCCATGGTTGGAACCCATAAAATTTATTCATAATCAAGAAGATAAGATAATTATAGTAAAAATTGGTAAAGACTAATTTATCAATCAATAAATTAAGAGATAAAATAATTGGATAAGATCATATATGAAATAAAAATTTCACAAAATCCTATTCACATACACTTTGTACTATTTTTTCATTAAAACCTCTAATCATCTTCAATAATGTACATGGCTAGGAATGAAAGTTTTAAACTTTTTTCTTTGTGCCATTTCAGATGTCAATAACAATGGAATTAAAGTTTACATAAGATTTTAAAATAGAACTAGGTAGAGGAGTGCATTGACTATTTGACCTTGTATCCATTAAAGAAAACTAAGTAAACACAATAACAAGCTAAGCTAAAAATTACTCACAAAAACATAAACCACAAAAGAAGCATATTTGAGTGTACTTGTACATTCAAGAACACTTGGCCATCATTAGATGCAACCCTAGACATATTGAGGCAAGGAAAATTGTAGTTAATAGATAACAATGTTTTTGTCCATTCAAGGGATGAACTGATGAATAATATCCACAAGATGAAGATTAATTGTAACATTCCCACATCAGGCCTATTAAGAACCTCTCTAAAAAAGAATGAACTTTAATATTTCACCTTTATCATCATTATTAATCCATCAATACTAGATTAAACAAGAAACATAAAACATAAAATGTAAATGGTGTAACCATTGAAAAGCTAGTTTTCAAGAATTGAAATATGTGTTGTTATTCTAAATAAAAGAATAATAACTCTCCAAAAACTCCAAAAATATTTTCTTACCATTCAAAAGATAGTTTCCAAGAACTCAAACATGTATTGTTGTTTTGAATTCAAGAATACTATAACATGAGAATGCAATGATATATGAAGGCATCTAATATTTACTACTAACTTCTGTAGTGCAAAATATATATCAAATACATATATTTTTTAATTCAAAAGTTTAATACACATATGAAAAGGATAGTGAAAAATTTAATGATGTATCAATCAAAAGCATATTCACAAAAAAATAAACACTTATTCAAATTACTGAAATATTTTTTAATTTTATGCTTGATTTTAAATATCTCTTAATCACATCAAACCCAAAATGTATAACCTTACAATTACTTCTCAATTCAAGCAACATAGGGACACAATTAAATTGCATTATCTCAATCACACGTATATGTATCTTGCTTTGTTTTCATGTTTAGATTATCATTTCAAACTTTTTAGTTTTGATTCTTATTAGAAGGGTTTGGAAAGAGGGTTATATCATGCGACAAGCTACAATGTCCTCTTTTATTCATATTTTTATGAAGTATCTCTTTCTATGAATGGTATTGTTAAGCCCATCATGCACTTATTGGCAAAAATAAACCATTTGGTGTTTTGTAATTGATACTAACTTATTATGCACTTTTTTGTAAACATATGCTCTACACTTTTGGAATAATGATAGTGTTTCAAAGGTATTTATTGTTATCAAACATTTCTCAACAATCTCCTAATTTTCACATCTCAAGGCGTCAAAATCATAAGCTTTACCACTAACTAAAATATGTTTATACAATGAAAAACATCTTGTTATAAATGTAAGGAAATATAAAACCAAATGAGTATGCATATATACATGTATTACATTATTAGCCTCCCTCTGTCAGTTTTCACTATCATCCAAAAAAAATTTCTCTTCACCTTCATCTGGATGGATTTATCCTCTAATATCCATACATGATTCACCTTCATATAGAGGTTTTGATCCTTCAACATACATATCTATTATTCCTTCAATTACATTTCCTACTCCATTATCTATACACTATGTATTCAAAACATATTATCCAATTAAGACTCACAATAAACTAGTAAACACTAAAAATATAAGTGGAAAGAATATTTACATTGTACTCTATATCAATTTTTTTATGGGATCAATCACACCATGCCCTGCAACCTAGAAAACTCTCTCTCTCTCTCTCTCTCTCTCTCTCTCTCTCTCTCTCTCTCTCTCTCTCTCTCTCTCTCTCTCTCTCTCTCTCTCTCTCTCTCTCTCTCTCTCTCTCTCTCTCTCTCTCTCTCTCTCTCTCTCTCTCTCTCTCTCCACCTTAATGACATGTTTTTAAGTGTAGCCTTAGAGAGAAAATCGGTAATAACACATTGACATGGATGGCATTGTAATATAGCTATGATAATGCCATGTTTTGTCTATATGACTCTCCACCCAAGTTATATGAGTTTTACTACTGTGAAAGGTGACATGGTAGTCTAGAATATATAAATCCTTAACCCATGAAAGATTCATAATTATCCCAATCTTTAAATTCATATAAAATCCATTATGCTTACATAGTTGTATCCACTATTAGTATATATAAATAATTGTGGTTTGTTGGAAAACTAACTAATCCACCATACGATGTGTATAAGTCCCTATGGTGTTGAAGAAATGAACTTTTAATTACAAATGGTATGATTATATCTAGGGTAAATTTTAGTGTAAAATATTTGTTAATTCATGAATATTTACTTTTTAGGAAATTATATTTGGTAATTTTGGATGAGTAGTTTATAGGACACATTTACCTAAAATGTTGGGATGTAATTTTTGTATGGGTCATCTCACCAATAGTTTACAATAATTATGGGGGAAGCCATTTAATTTACCTCAAATATATATTACATATGTTCATAGGGGTTACCATCTAAATCTCATTCTTTACCTCATTACCAAGTTGAATCTTGAGGGCCCCATACTCTATCCTTGCATTCACCCAAATTACTAGTAGCTGATAAAATACTTACAACTACCTGTCTACTACCCCATTGCATATATTGATTCCAAACCACTATTACTTGACTCCACCTTAGCTTTTATTGACTTATATTTACTGATATCACCTTACCCCTACCTAATTATTAGTACCTATCTATGTCCTGAGCCCTACTACTACCGACCTTATTCACTACTTGATTTACCCCTCACACTAATGAGTTACATATTTTTTAATTTTATAATGGCATCAATTGTTAAGTTAAAGCAATAAAATAATTATCAATAAAATTGAGCATATTATCTCATTTTATAACCCTAGGAAAGTCAACTGTGTAAATGACATGCACTAAAAATATAGGTATTTTTTAACTATTTTTTAAAAAAATCAATATTTTTATTTTTAATTATGGAATAATATCAACATACTTTTACATGAATAAATCCCTACTGATAATGATACTATTTCATTATAAATAATCAATCACAATAACATATCATCAGCTAAATATTTTATTAATGACATGCTACCACTATAAGACACTCCTTCGTATAATTCATAAGAAATTTATAGTTCTCATCAAACACCAACTTTAGTTGAAAATTCCACTCAAAAATATCAATGGAGGAAGAGAAGTACATGGAAAATTGGAATGTATTTTTAGGTTGAGTGGGTAGAAAAATATCCCTTTATAAAACCTATAGAACTAGAAAATGGTAATGAGACTCTAACAGAATGTAGATGTACAATATGTACTTGCAAACATGGAAAAGAAAATAGAATGCAACTTACACTAAACACAATTGAGAAACATTGTGAGAAAATATATATATTTATGATGCACCCAAATGGACAAACAATAAGAACACATAGATGTGAAAATTTAGAAGAATGCATGCATGCAAGATATGCACACAAATATGAAAATGGTCAAAAATGACAAATACATCTTGTTGAAAAAGTGAGAACAATCAAAGCTCAATTGGGAAAAACATTATGCATCCCAATCTAAAGGTAAATGATGTATGTTTCTCTACTATTTACCATATTTTAAAAAAGGGTAGATCTATTTTTAATTTTTTAGATAATAAGATTTTTTTTCAACATAATAGGTTTTATGATAATTCACAATCACATTGATTGGATAACAATGTTTGGGAAATGGAAAAATGTATAGCAATGGTTGAGAAGGAATATTTGAAATAAAAATTTAAAAGATCACTATTTATCTCACTGTCCATGGATGAGGTCACTGCATTTGACAACACATCATGAGTTTGCATGCATGTTTATACTTTTGAAAATTGTTTAAGGCAAGATCATTTATTAGTTATTCATAAAATGGTAGAAAATTGTAATGCAAAAAACCTTCACAAATTTGTTGTATCTATTTTGAGAGATAAAATTGGGATCAATGATAATTTAATAGATACAAAGTTAGTGTGTGTTGGTGTTCATAGTGCATCAGTAATGTAGGGGCATAGAAGTAATATTAGTGTTTGACTTCAAACAATAATTGTCCCATTTATGATTTTTATTCATTTCATGGTTCATAGGATGAATCTTATGTACAAAAATGTTAGCACATTCGGTAATGTTGCAAAATTGGAAGAGCTGATTCATGACTTGTATGCTTATATATCAAGCATCCTAAAAGGTTTTTTGGAGTTCCAAAAAAATAAAATTGGGATGATTGATGTTAAAAAAAATAGTAAAATATGTTGATAAAAGATAGATTTACATGTATGAATTGGCATGTAACTTTTTTAAATAATATCCATATTTAGTAGGTTTTATGTATAAAGACCATATGGAAGCTGTCAAGGAAAAATATTTGTTGTACCATTTAATAAATTTAAAAATATTAGTGACATTATGTGGTGTTTTACCAATGTTGAAGGAAATCAACTATTTAATGAAACATGCCTATGAGAGATCTATATATATTATTGACTTCATACATTTGATCAAATGACTATGTCAATATTTAAATATATTATACACATCGAATGAAAGCTTTCACAAACCTATTTTTAGAACTTGGAAAATTTTGATAGATTTTAAGACTCCTAAAATTTATTTGAAATTCAATATCAATGATCATCTTTGTTTGTGGTAAATGACAATGAGATCCTAACACAAACTTTCTATAAAAGATTTTAAGTTATGGGTATTGAACCTAAACATGTACCTATAACACATCTTATATATAATATTGTCTTATCTAAAATGTGAATTAAATTAAGTGGAATCTTGAAAATATTATCTTCTAAGATTAGAGAATATTTTCAAAGGGATGAGTTTTTGGAGGGCATGGGAGTTTTGAATCTTATTTTTTGAAATAGTATTAATAGTCAACAACAGATTAACACTTTATTTAATAGATAGATGGGTTCACTTATTCATCATTTTTGTAAATCTGTAAAGGTTAATGGATTTGAAATTAAGTGTATTTATTAAATATATTTACTGATGTCTTAGTTAACATATTTATGATTTATAATGATGGATCAATTTCAATGTCTAATTGAGCCAAGTGAAACTAGTGAAATTACATGGTTATGGAAAAAAAATTATCCTAATAGCATCTTACAGGAAAGTATTAGTGAATATTTAAGATTATATGAACTTGTTCAAATAATTATTTTTGGTTATATGGAAGATGAGAGAGTATGTAGTGCATTATCTTTTGTGAAGTCAAAATATCACAACAGATTGGATAAAAATTTAGAGACTTATTTAAGACTGTATGTTTCACATTGTTTTATGGATAAGTTTCCTTATGAAAGAACACTAGCAATGTAGAGTTCTCTATCTGAAAGAAGATGCATAATTAATATAGTGAGTGACATAGAGGATGTAAATACTAAGGCTGAATATCGTACTAACATGGTATATGTAAATATGACTTATATTGAGCAAGTTTCTCAATGATTATTTTAGATACCAAAGTTTTAGTTTGATATGTATTGTAATTAACATTTTATGAAATATTTCATTTTTTTGGGGCTTTTGTAAAATATTTGAAAGATTGAGTTTATTAGAACTATTGATATCCTTATGATTAACTTAGTAGATATTTTTATCGCTCATTATAAAAAATTAACTTAATAGATGTTTTTATTAAACTCTCTCTATGGATTAATTGAGACACAATTAAAACTCATGTCTTTAATTTCACATACAAATATGAAACACCTTTGAGACTATCAAAAATATAACAATACTTCTTTAATAGAGAGATGAAAATTTAATACTTCATTTTTTGTCCTATTATAACTCCATGTACACAATCCAATTTTATGACATTAATTTTTTTTTAAATAACCTTGAAGACTCCTTTAGACACCATAGAACTAGGTGACCACAATACATTTAAAATCTAAAATGTACAAACCAAAAGTATTTCACACATAATAAAATGTTTAAAATATATCATTGACATGTAAAATGTATTAAATAAAATAATTTTTTTTCAAACATATTAAAGTGTTTTTGAAATAAACATAATAGATATCACTATCATTCAATATAAACAATTTTTGAAACAAACTAACATTTTTTTATAACATACTCTTCACCCACTTGCTACATACCACTACCCTCCATTGACACCCCCCACTCCTCTTGACCTCCCTATGTGCCATCTTTGATAACTCTTTCCTTAAGAATATCCTCTGTACTATAATTTATATCTATAAGATTTTATCTCTCCCTATTCACTGCATCACCTACTAAAAAGAGACTCAGATTAACACCTATTTTCTACATCAATAAAATCTACGGATCCATCTCATACTCTTTAATAAATTTATTCAAGGTGTTATTATGTTTATTTGATATAACAAGTTTTTCATTACATGAAATATTTTAATTTATACTTTTGCAAGCATTTTTCAGATCTAATTTAGAAATTGTGATCCTTTCTTAAAATTTTCATATTTTGTCTACAATTGAAAAATAAAATATATGTAGATAAAAATTATAACAACAAGAATATATATGCTAAAACTAATGAAAAATAACTAAATCTTTTTCCTTCTCTACTTGGTCAATGACACAAGGTTTATATCTCTTGCCCATTTGTTGAAATAAATATGGGCTTGTACATTTAAATTTTCCAACCTATTTATCATAATGCGTAAAACATTGTCATTGTGAACATTGTTAACTGAAATTAACCTAGATTGAGTTTGATTGAATAAAGCATGAATTTTTTAGGGTTTATTTTAAACAAGTGAAAATAAATTCAGTCTTAAGGAGTTATTGTGTAAATGGGTGTTAATTTATTTTATAAAATCTTTTTCCCTTATCTCCCATGATTTTAAAGCATTGAAATAGTCAATCACACCCTCCTTTAGATTAGAAATTATATTTTCTAACACTAAATTATCCAAATATAAAATAAGAGATAGAATCATCAAACATGTTCAAATTATTGATGGTGGGTGTGGTAAAGGGGGAAGAGGTAGAAGGCACTTATATTTTAGGCACATTATAAACTTGAATAAAATCATGTGGATGTAAATCACCACCTATCAAGGCCCTACTTTTGATCCCAAGATACTTTTCATCTAGATCAATATGTTGCAACCACGTAAGTCCCTATGCACTAGAAACACCACCAATAGAGAAATTTGGGAATTTAAATCCTTAAAATTGTAGGGTTCCTCTACTTTTTACATGAAGGGAGATATTCTTCCCTCTTCTCTAAGTCTTGATAGGTGGTAGGGGTCATAGCATACTTCACCTCACACATGTAGGGTGACCTAAAAAACAAAAAATTATTGAAATGGTAAATTTAAAAATAAAAATCAATGCTAATTCAATATGTAATAGTTATTACACGTAGTCATGGAGATTACCTCCTCCACTCTATGTGTCTAAGTCAGAGTGAGAGTGGTGGTTCCAACTATAAAAGATAAAATTATGATGTTAATAAATTATCTAATAGAAGAAACTTCAACTCAAAAAAAAGTTGTAAGGTAAAAAACATTGAAAGTGTTTTTGAGAATATTCTTCAATGGCAATGGCTCGAGACTCCAATGCAAAAAGTAAAAAAATTAATAAAATAATATAAAAAGTAAATTTCATAAAAATAATACATGAAATAAATCATCATGAAAAAATGGGAGGATAACCGGCAAGGGGAGATGATATTAAAGAATGCCTTGGGCATTAGAAATTTAAAATGATTTAAATGAAGACTCTGTGGACTTAGTGTCACCATATCCCTCAAGAACACAATGACCTTTTGATGTTGCCTATCTTATTCTACTATATGCATGCATTCTTATCTATAATAAGCCAATAAATGTTACAATTTAAATTTTCAAATATGTATAAAGTAATAGAGTTGATTATTTTGAAGGATAAATATACCTCCTAAATTTCAAGGGACAAAAAATTATTATTTTTTGTGTATATCATATAAGGTCTCATAATACAAGGCCATAATAAAATTGGGTGATGAAATGGTGGAAGTCTCATTCATAAAATCATAATTTAACTTTGACCTGATCCTATTAGATATATATGTGTATCAACCATATTTTAAACCTAATAGATAAAAAATATTATAATAAACAACCTAATATGGAATGTCCCTTGGTCTTCCCTATCAAATTATTTTGACTCAGAAGAAATGCATAAAAATTTTCAATAATAAATTAGATATTTTATCCACGTGGATTCCCCTTCTAACCTAACTATTTGCAATGAAAATGAAAAAAATGAAATTGGGACATTAGACTCAATAAAAAAATCATGAATTATAAAAGCAAATATAAATATCAATAATAGATTCAATACTTACCAGGTAGATTGATGTCTAAATTGTACACAGGCCCAAAATAATTTTTCTCTTCATCACATAAGAGGGTTTTATTGTTAACAAGTTTTTTGTTGTAGTGGGGAAGGCATGTAAAATTATGGATATCCAAAAGAGAGATGCCAAAAGATATCAATTTCATGTTGGCATAGACATGGAATTTAGTCTCACTCTTGTCATAATAAGCCATTAGAGATTAGAGAAAGTGTGTTTTGGTATCATATTGAGTCATGTCAATCAGGCCTAGAAATTACACATATTGATCTAATCCACATACATGTCACGGTGCTTCACCATTCTGAAGAATCCCAAACACAATAAACTCTTTAAAATATACTTGTGGATGATACCTATGTTTTTGGATTTTATAGTTACTAAGGCCATTTAGATTTATATTTTGTGTTCATTAAAAGTATAAGTAGACATAATAGGATGAAAAAAAATGAGTGAATAGAGTGTTAAAATAAGGGAGAATGAGGGCATTTATAGGTTCATGGTACAACAAAGGCAGTTGGTAGATGGAAACAATGCTAACTGGTTATGCATTGTTGTCATCCAACTGTATCATTTAGCTAGGTGACACCTACTACCATCCAAAATCATCATGCAATTGATTGGTACCTATTACTACCAAGTGAAACTATGTAACTGTGTGGCAACAAACACTACCCACCAACATGTTACGACCAAGTAGCAGACAATGTTGCCTAGTTGCATGGCATAATCAATTGATAGCATGTGTCACTTGTATCATTCTAAAATTAGGTAGTGGCATGTGTCATCTGGTAACATTACAAAATTGGATGGTAGATCATGTCAATAGACTGTAGTGTGAAAATGGGTGGTTGTACAAAAAACATGAAAATGAAAATGAAATTAAAACCTATAGTTTCACCAAGGTTATGAATTAGATTTGCATAAACAAACCTAAATGGGTTTTGGATATGGGCTCTTAAAAATTTAACCTTATTATATAGCTATATTTCTTATTTTCTTCGCATTTTGAAGAGTATGACAACATTGCAACCAAATTCTAACCTTATGATGTCAATGTTGCTCCCAATATTCAACAAAATTAGCCTATGTGGATCAATACTTTTTTACAAAATTTATGGACTCTTTTTTACCATGTATTCATTAACATAAAAATATATTAAATTTACCCCATTTCACTTAACATCATATGTCTTACATCATATTATCTCACATTTGTTATCAAAGTTTTCAACCATGCATGACACACATGTTAACTGCATAAATAAACTTCGAAATTGAATGTTTCCTTGTAGAACATAATAAATTTATGAATTTTGTAATATAAGGTGACAACGGTTTCTATTTACTTTAATGTGAAAACTTTGTTATGTATATAAAAATAATAAATATGCACATAATTTCATTGATTTCCACACTAGCATCATCTACCATGAAGGCTTTAATTTTCCACTCAATTTATTTCAAATGTACTCTATATATAAGCATTTATATACATTGGTTGATGTCATTAGTAATGACTATGACATAATCATCCATATTATGGGTAGTCCTTAGTGTCTGACATCAAACACCAACAATATGTACAATTGAAACTATACCAAAATAATATAAAACACAAAACATAAGTGAGCTTGTATGTTAAGAAAGATCTATATTTTTTAATACTATAAATAGAATTAAAATAATACCTTCATTCCATTCATGCCAAACGTTAAATCCATCACTAATCATTTGTCCTTTCTAAATTTTAACAACCAATATTGTTGATGTGTGAGTTTGATGCCCAATATGAAGGGGATTTATCCATCCTCATCAATCCCTTCATCATTGTATCCTTGATAGATAAACTATTTATTGGGATTTTATAGTGCCCACTCTTGAACCCTTTATGCATAATTTAGACTATACACTTATTTCTCTCCTTTATTTTTGCATTCACTATTGTATATGTCATCCTTTCTTAGGAAACCATTTTGTTGTGTTTCACCATTGAAAATTATAACTTTCTCTTGCACCATATCATAGTGTTTAGGATGGATATAAATAACAAACATTCATAACAATTGTATCCTATGGACCCATTCATTTAGTTATATGTTAATCTAAGGATAAAAAATAAAATTATTCCCCTTGAGTTATTCATATTATTTTCATAATAGTGATTGATGTGACTATTTATATGCTCTACTTAATTGTAGATGAACAACACATGATTAGGTCTAATGACCATTTATCACATTGTAAAATTAAATTGATAACCACACATTATATGTTTTCAACCTAACCATCTAACTTTTCCCATATTTGTCACTATGGACTTATCTTTTAGCATGACATTGATTTCAAGGAAACTCTGAGGCCCATATGAACAATGATATATGTACAGATATATTAAAATCATCAAGTGTATGTAAATTCAAATTTTGATACATAAATGACATTTGATCAAAACATAGCAACATATGAATACACACACACTTACTATCTAAAATGGGGTGGCACTTACATGACATGTTCTAAAGTAGTGTTAATCCTTATCTACTTTCTAGGAATAGGTGATAGGTTTTCGTGCAATGTGACACATGAAAATTTTTAGGGAAAGAATTATTATTTTATATTCCATTCATGAAGTATTAAACTCTATCTCCATCAACCAAATCAACCCACATCTCTTATTCATTAATGTTAGGAAAAAATTTCCCCTTGGTATTGCTTCACTCAAACAAACCCTTACTTGGTTTTTGAAGTGGAAGTTATAGAATTCGGTCCATCCTTTTTGTGTCTAATCCAACATACAATAAATACATTTCATTTAACCAATACATATTAAACATTGTGAATCATCAAATATTGCAATCTATGAACAAAAATGAAGTAATGATAACTACAACAATTGTGAACAACTATTATATTTAAATAACTATAAACAACATATACATATAAAATACTTGATAATTAGTAGTTTGATAGATTTTCATAATGGAAATGGATTAAAAATTCATTATAATTCTACTCATCATTGCATAATTGGGATTTATCCCACAATAGTTATAAAAATAACCTTATAGCATATACTCATCCTTACAAAATTACATAATAATCAAAAGATCCTTAAAACATATAGTCATCGTTGTATCTAATTATTTAAAAAATGTTTGTTTTATTTCAAAATAATACAACATGTATCCCATAATAGTGTTTATAACATATAATTGACTTTATGTCACCTCACCATAAATAATGGAGACTATGAAAACAATCATATACGCTTGGACAAACAAAGACAAAAAATAATGTTTACATGCCTCATCATGCTAAAAAGTCTAATGACTCAACAAATCATACCATGTATCTAAATTTTAGGGATATATTACAAATAAGTCACTTGATATGCTTATGGCATGAGGAAATTATTGATATAGATGAATTATTTTGTTATGAAGTTATCAAAATTATCTGTACAGTCCATATTTCATGTTATCTGAATGTTAGTATATATGAATTACATATATATGAAATTAGGGTTTGGATCTATAAACCAATGAATAAGGAAAGGGTGCCACCTATATTAAGTTATTCAAGATATTAATATATTTTATACTTATAGTATATAAATTAGTTGTGAACACAAAGTTGCTAGTAGAATTGAATATTGTATATACATTAGACACTTTGTAATTTTTGAAAAGAGAGTATTATTTTTTTGATGGAATCATTTTATTTGAGATTGGTTTTCAATAGCCTAATAGACATGTATGAAAATTGAGGAAGCATACAACATACATGTCAATTTCTTGATAGTGTATGTCATTTAAGGGTGGTCTCATAAAATTTAATGATGGCAGGATATGTAATGCACGACTATAGAAAAGATGTTTCTAAACACATTGAACTAGTGAAACACTTTGGACTCAACCCAAATCATTCTCAGATTTTGTTTTTTTTTTCCTATGGATATGTTATTCTATAAAATGATTGTTGTAAATACATCAATTCAAACATGGATTAAATAATTAGAAAAGTTTAATTGGATATGGATAAAACTGAGTGGATTATAAAACCTTGCCAATCTTTACACATTACAAATATATATCTGAAAACCAAATACAAACTAAGATTTACGTGTGAATTATTTGACAATATACGTCACCTAAGCTTGGTCTCATAGAATGTAATGATGGCAGGATATGTAATACATGACTATAGAAAAGATGTTTTGAATCAACAATCACAATAAATGTAATGGGGCATGGGCTAAGTAAAGAGTATATGACTGATAATGAGATAATGGGTGTAAAATAAAGAGATGGATTTAGTTGTTATACAATATAGTTTAGAAGAAAACCTAGTAGTATAGTGTAGGTTTCATGCATGCTCCAGTTGTGTTCTTTGTAATGTAATGGGCAACAAATAATTGAGGGTAGATAAATTACCAATAGAGTGTTGATTCATACTCCATTTTTTTTTTGTAAATGACCCTTTGTTGAAGGAAGAGGTTTTGATCAATTGATACTACCAAGTTGATTTTCCTCACATTGTGGCTTCTAAAAAAAATCCTTTGTGTTATGGTGTAATTTATTTGTTTCCTTTTAGATGTTCATTGTTTTTGTTTAATTGTAGTTACAAAATCAAATTCTTTTAATATCGCACACACTCTAAATCACTTCCATTTCAAGCTAATTCATGTAAAAGCAACAAGTATTGTATTTTTTCACATAATTTGAAGGATGGATATATTAAATATAAAAATAAAATTACAAGCCCACCGTTTCACACAACGAAAGTTGCTAGAAAATAGGGTACACAAAAATCCAATTCAAAACAAGCCAAAGATCAATGGATGCAAATAGGAAACTAAATATGCCCTAAATCAATCTAATTTATTCAATCTTTATAATATATAAATATATAATTTATTTAGCATATAATATTCAAATACAAACCCATTAAAATTATCACTTGCACTGAAGTTTAGTGAATATACTCATACCAAATTTATTCCTACCAATAAGAAAAGTATCGAACCAACAAATATCAATGTATTAGATGTTTCAGGACTACCAAAAGCAATATTATAACAAGAGAAGAAAGTATCCTTTAAAATATGTTAATGAAAATAGTTCAACTAATGTTTTGAAGTAACAATTGCAAGATATGTAATGGGGAGAGCACACAATATACGAGCAAAATTATTGATGCAAGTGAAGGGGGTGAGCTTAACCAGCATAGAAGACTCTGTAGGTATATTTTATTCGTATGAGAGCCTTGACTTTTGACCATAACAAGATATTATTTCTCCTTCTTAGTCTTCATCTAGTTCAGTTGCACAAAAAATGGGATTGTAGGGGATATCATGCACTTTTCCTATTCCATTGAAATCTTAATATGTAATGTCTTGCCAACATGGATGCATAGGCATTTGGGGTGTCACATGGCTCATCAAGAGGTTATGGTGGGTCCCGAGAAAAGGGACATAAAATAGATAATGACACCAATAACTTCTTCATTCACATTTATTTGTGTTTGTCATTTAACTGTCAAGGAGTCAACATTTACGTTGACAAAACTAACTAATGCTAGCACGAACTAAATTTATATGTGTTGATTAAGCATTCCCATGGGAGTGTGGCCTTTGAAGGGGCCTTTGATGACACCCCAATGCCTAAATTTGAAATTCACAAGGGGAGGGCCTATTTACACCTCCACCACTTCCCATGCAAATCCTTTTGGAAATGCAGTTCGAACTATGTCGTGAGAAGAGTCGTACATTTCCTCGAATATTTTGTAGTACTAAAAATCCTTTGGAAAGGAAGTTTGGAGTAATGTGTTGTAGCTTCCCATTTGTAGCATCTCTGCTAAAAAAGCATGTCTACTTGTAATTTGAAAACTCACACCAATTGATATAAGTATACCATGCTAGAAATGGATGACAAGTACACATCAGACAAGTAATTACTATTTACTATGTTTGTGAAGTTGCGAGGATTAATTGTTTTTAAGTCATGAATTTGAGTCTTGTGTGAAAGCTCCATTTCCCATGTTTTCACCTAGTTTTGGACAGTTTATCTCAGGGAACCCTTGCACC
Organism: Torreya grandis; assembly: GCA_037957365.1. Classification (NCBI taxonomy): domain Eukaryota; kingdom Viridiplantae; phylum Streptophyta; class Pinopsida; order Cupressales; family Taxaceae; genus Torreya; species Torreya grandis. The sequence continues at coordinate 729,768 of JARHVA010004587.1, forward strand.
ATACCTGCAACAAGATTGAAAGCTGTGTATATATTTATGAAAGCAAATCTTGACATTGCACAACATGACATTTGAAAATAATATATTCATTAATTTGGATTGTATTGAGATATGTTAATGTTTACCAGGCATACCAGTTCAATAAATCAAGAGTCTTGTGTAATTACAATTTTAACAGCTATCCAACAACCAAGCCAACATACTTACAATTTCAACAGTTGTGTTATGGTACAATGTAATTACCAATAGTCATATATGATAAAGATGTCTAATTAAATCCATTTTAATCCCTAATATTTGTTTAGATGAAAATTTGGTATTTCTCTACTCATGAAAATGCCTTCAGTGTAAATCACCTTGAATGCATTTATTTTGTCACAAATCAACGTCAGTAACACTGGTAAACAGAGTGACCAGGATGCGCAATTCTCTGTAGCAACTATATACTTTTATTTACAAACGCAGACACATCCCTATCTTCCATGAAATTTTACTATTAAACGTTAAGAATAAAATAAATTCTCTCCAATGATTACATGATATGATATTGGCAAATATGCAAAAAATGAGTTTTATACAATGATATTGGAAACTTTGCAGTAAATTCGAGTGGGAATTGTAAAACTAGATTTCGCAACCTTTACCATTTTGGCAGGCTCTGACATCTTCCCAACCAGATCTTATTGCTGACCTACTTTTACATAAAATGGGAATAGTGCAAAAAGAATAGCCTTTGAATAGGGCATGGGTATGTGTATCCCTAATGGACGTGGCCACAAATCACATTCGCTAGATCATATTACATGTGTGTCATGTGCAGTCCATCGACATGCCCCACACCCTCGGTAAACCATATTGATCCTTCGATATGTCGTTCCTCCATGCTGCCTCTAATCAAAATTAGGCACAAAACCCTTTTAAATATTTAACAAATATTTTTAAAAACATCTTCAATATTATATAAAAATCTGGAAAAAAATAAAATACTAATTAATATATATATATATATAAAATATATATATTACACATTATTTTAAAAAATTGTAAGTTGTATTAATTTAGCTTTTTTTAAATTGTGTTTGTTAGATCTAAAGCTTTAATCCTCTCATTTGATTTTCTGAAACTTTATTTGGATTGTTTTAAAAATGCACTACTCTTTGTTTTAATTACATTCTTAGATTAAAAAATAATAATGAAAACATAATTTTTTTTGGACATGTATTATGCTAAAGAATTTTTGAGCTTTCTTATTATTTTGTCATGTATAATATCTTTGGACATGTATAATATTAGGTTTTTTTTTAAAAATCATTAAGCGTTCAAGACCATGACAACACTTTGACAAAGTGGGCCATTTTGTGGGGGGTGGTGGATTCTTACAACTTTGCCACCATTTGTGATCCACCTAAGGAAGTGGTGGTGTGTTGTTAAAATGTAAACAAATGGTGGCCACAAAGGTATGTATGTATCTAAGGTTAATTTAACCTTATTATACATCTTATCATAGTATTATAAATATATTATTAATTAAATATACAAATTTTATAGTCTCATATTATGAGAAATTACTTTTTTTGAAAAAAATTGTGTATAATTTTGAAGACCGAATTTCAAGTTACATCTCATGATCCATCATTTAGGAATTTTTTCTCCACAACAATTGACAATATTATATACAGGTTATATGTTATATTTTTATTCTTCATAAAAAGTTTACATTCTTATATATAGGAAATATGTTGTTTACGTTTTAAATCTGATGATGGATCACAAAATTTGATCTAAAATATCGGTAACAAAAAAATTACATAGTATTTTCCCTATAATAATTTATTATATTATTACACTGATAAGTGATCTATAATGATAGCAAGGAAGTATAATGGACTGAGTTATTGACAACTATGTTTAACCTCAAATTTAACATCCATTTGACCATCACAAGGCAATTTTAACGTTAAACTTGACATCCACTTGACCATCACTGACAGGTTTTTTATTTTTCCTTGGATAAGTCAATAAAATTTTTGTGGTATCTTGGCCATATAGTATATTATGGAGCCTTTTTTTCCCAGAAAGATTATTTCGAGCCTACCATAGTGGTGTAGCTAGATTGATGTCACTTGTCACTATTAAGCGAGAAATTGGTAAGAATGTAAGAGAATTATTAATTAATTTAATATATAAAAAATCCAAGATAAAAATCTTGATGTTGTTTAGTGTATTTCAAATAGATATATTTAGTTCATATATACTAGTTATTTTCATAGGTGTTCTACAATAGCGATAAGGAAGTGTAATGGAGTGAGTTCTTTATAATTATGTTTGACCTTAAATTTGACATCCATTTGATTGTCATAGGAAAATTTTAACCTTAATCTTGACATCTATTTGTCTTTCACTTAATGCTTTTCTTTTTGTTTTAGAGAATTCAATCAAAAAATAGTAATATCTTGGCATATGGTGGAATTTGGATCTCGATTTTTTTCTAGAAACACTTTTGACCCTGACATAATGGTGTAGCTTAAACGATGTCAGTTGTCCCTAGTCAACGAGAAATTAGTAAAAAGGATAATAAAATTATAAATTGATATTGGTATCTCTTAACGTATTTCACATAGATATTTTAAAAATATCTGTACTAATTAATCTCCAATAATAATTATAATAAATTAATAAAATTACAAAAAAAAAATATTTTAAATGAGAATATACAAAGAAAAAAAGATATAAAACATAAAATACAAAAATTAAGTTGTTGAAATCTTTCTCATACAACAACTCGTAATTACGAAATAGAATAATAGATCTATTTACCTCTCTACATTTAAAATTGAAAAGAAAAAATCTTAAAAAAAACAGTGAATCAAAAAAATTTACTGAGGACTCTTAATGAAATTATATGTCGTGTTCATAACCATAGAATATACACGAGACTATAGTGCGCTGATAAAGATTCCTGCAGTCAGTCACTCTCCCCTTCCCCTCTTAATCGTACAGACTAAGCAGGACTAACATTTTGTCTTCTTTGCCCACTATTAACTGAATTTGTTAATTCTACGTTGCTTTTGTATAGAAAATCTCAGAACGTGGGGACTACTTAGGTAATGCATGGATGGGGGACCAGACTTGCACTTCTCCCCGTTTAAGATATTTGCGTACTTTTGGGGGATGTGTGCTTTTGATTAATAAAATAAATCCAACCCAAATAAACGCCGTGTCGGTGACTGTTGTTCCGAATATTGACGTCATGTCACTGAATTCGTGGAATATGTGGTAGGAGATGCCATGATGCCATTATTACGGGAGGCCCTCCTTTCTTTTTCACCTCTTACCTTGACCTCAACACTATCTCAAACATACCGGCTGACCCATAAGAATATTTTAGATTTGAAAATTTACCATTTTTAGGATAGAATCGGTACCATCAGGGTCAAGTTAATATCAAATTGTGATGTCAAATTAGTTTGATGGTAGTGACTTATGTATAAGAGGATTACACTAAGTATTTAGGCATGTGTGTGTTAGATAATACATAGGTTTGAAATAACCATTGAGGTTCTTATAGATGTGCAACATTATAACAGATGGTTAGACTTACAAAAATTACTAGGGTAAGGTGAGATGGCAAGTTAGAACCATATTCGTGTGAACAAGTTATATGTGATACATGTATGTCAAGCTTTTCATCATTAAGTACTTACTACCATATTTTAGTGTCTACATCTTTATTTATGTTTGAGGAGTTAGGGTTTTGGTCCTGAGGGTTACGATTATAACCCATTAAAATTATAACTATCTATTGGTATCAACATGTTGTTGAGGATTCGAGATTGTGGTGGGATGGGTTAGGGTTGTAACACATTAAGACTGTAATTGTCTAGTTGCACCAATGTGTTGTTATTGGGTTACCAAAAGCAAGATATCTTGGCCTCATCTTGCCTTGATAAATAATATCTTGGATCAAACATCATATTTCATTATTTTTCCAAACAAACCTATGGTACACTACAGTGTCCATAAGAGAGGATCTAGGAACAAAATTGACCTAATTCTTTACCGCATAATATGTTGGAAGAACCTTTCAAAATTTAGATATGTCTTCATAATGTTACAATACTTTGTTAGTTTATTATTGATGGATTCATTTTAGAACATAGTGCATTACCAATGAATTATTGCTTGGTTTTGTTGTTATCTTAAGATGAACTATGAGTAACACAAACTTATATGAATGAGAAATGAGCTTAAGACATTGTTTGGTAGATACGAAAGTGATATTTGTCATTGGAGGTGACTCCAAAAAATTAAACATGTAGTTTTTGACATGGATGGTCAATTTATGTGGCTACGTTGATAGGTACCATGGTGTTTAAACATAAATGACTTCCAAATACAATGTTGTGAACTTATATTGACATGATGTCATAACTGACTATGTTCTCCATAGGCTTCACTACACACATGAAAGTGCATTATCATCAAAACTTATTTTATTTCCCTTTTGAAACCTTCCTAAAGATTAAACTCAAGGATGTGCTTGAGTAGAAATGCCTAGGCACATGACTCCATCTTGCGTGATGAGTTAAATTTGGCTTCCATTATCGATGATGACATCATAAGGCTAACTATTGACCTAACACCATGTGTAGAAGAGGTGTTCTCATTCCTTTGAAGTGTTGGTGGTAGTGATATTGGCACTTTGTTAAATAACATTTGGGTCATTGTCTTCTTATTATGTGGGCCTTTATGTGTATTACACAATCAAATATTAATCTGTGCATCATTCAACATCAATTTGTGAGCTCATGCAAGGTTAATGCCACCACTTTTTACCTTGACTCTTATTTTATTTTTTTGATGTTGAAGGCATTGTAGCCTTATGTTGTTGTGTAGTTGATTTCTTCTAATCTCCTTTGTGTGACATGTTCTACTCCTATGGATGAGGTTCTGATGGTGTATGAGACACACGCTGGCTCTTGCACATGGCACGAGATGATGAGGAGAACTTATGCTTCTATCTTTTAATTGGCCTTGATCTTATCAATGTTGCAATATGATTTTCCCAATGTAGTTGAGGTCAAAATCTCCATCTTGGCATCGATATAAGGTTTATAATATTTAAAACTCCATTGATAAACTTCAACACCTTCTGCTGCTTTGTTGTGTCCTCGCGTAGATGCATAATGTAATTATTAAACTTGTTTATATAATTTTGGACCGATTGCTCCTTATGTTGATGCAATTAATCTCAAATTTCACGTACTCATCTTCATAGCGCTTAAGGAGGCAATACTCCTTTCACATAATGCTAAGAAATGAACTACAAATTTTAATAGGCTCAAAATATTTCTCGCATTATACGCTGAAGGTTTCCCAATAGTGACACACTAAAATTAGCACCTTCAACAATTAAAAGGTGATCTTTTTTGAGTCATTGAAGAAGTTCACCAAGAAATGTACCTTCAATAATTAATGTATTGTTTTTGGAGGGCATCCCAAATAAAATTTTAAAAATCTAAGAATATTTCGAAAAAAAATTTAAAGTGTTAGCCATCTTGTTTTTGTTATGTTGTTCTATTGAATACTCTAAAATAAAATTAAGTGTTTATTATCATTTTTAAAATTAATGATCAATACTATAGAACCAAATTCAAATTAAATTTAATGGTCGTATAAACATATTTGCACATTTTAATTTTTGGCATCATCGTATGAGAGGAAAAGGTGAAAATATGGGTTGACTGTGAGAAGCCATCACATCGAATTCCATCCTAGCTTTGTTAATTGCACAACTCTCTGCAGTTGGGGTTCAACTTTCAAACCAAAAAAGGAACCTTTGCATGCGTCCTTCCGAATGATTCGGGCGTTCAGTTGATTTAACGAAGTACCAATACGGCGGTGGGCCAAACGCTTGAACTTAATCAAACATACATCTGTCATTGCTGGGCTGCATTATTGTTACTCCTTATCTTCTCCCTCCACGTGAATTATACTAAGTACAAATTTATTTAGCTATAATGGCGTGCCATTCATAAACTAAATTCAATCCATCGTGATGATATGGAAAAAGCAAAGCATCGTCCACACAGTAAATTTCAAAATTATTTATTAAAAAAAAAAAAAAAAAAACGAGTCTAATGTCTTTGAAGAGAAATGAAAAGTAGTAATAGGGATGCCAATAAAAAAGTAGCACAGTTAATAGAAGCCACTTTCACATTAGTTTAAATTTGACGGCATCCAATCAAAAAATTAATTTGTGACGGTTTTAATTTCAAATTGACTTTAATATTAATGTAGATATATTATTTCATTATAAATACATGAATGGGAGAGGTTTAATTAACTAATCTATTACTCTAGTAAAGTGTTTTTATGAAAAATAAAAGTTAAAGTGGGAATCATCTTATACACAAATGTAAAGGTGTCTTCCATTTAAAACAAATTATAACTTTGTACACATGAATTTCTTCTTCTACTTCTATCATTAATATCGTTCTCTCTTACAGCTATGAACAAACAAACAAACAAATTAAAAAAAAGATAACAACAATAATCATTATAATTAAATTAGATTGAATAACAATACACATTTACAACTCTTCAATTACAATCAGAAAATAAAAAATTTACAATACCATCCATGAACAATCTCAATAGCATCAACCTCTCATCCTTACAAGTTATGGATTTATGCCATGTGGTTAACAGTGGATAATTTTGTGGTTTTTTTTTAAAATTGATATTTACATGTCATAATATACGCCACATTTTGTTTACATGCAAAAGAGAGGAAATTGTTACTATAGAGTTATTGCAGGCTCCATATGGTAGAAGATGAAAATGACAAGTCTATCACTACTGGCTCAATTAGCGATTTGTATTTCTTCGATGGCAACTCAACATGGAGCACCTGTCTCTAAAATAGAACGAGGATTGATAAGAATCTTGAGATTGATTTTTGTTAGCGTATTTTCAAATAAACTTATTTAATATATTTATATTTGTCATGTAGATATACCTTTTAAAATAATAGTGAGGGAGTGTAACTGGTGAGTTGTTTTTTATTATATTAGATTTTAAATTTGACATCTATTTGATTGTCATAAGAAAATTTCAACTTTAAATTTGATATACATTTATTTTTTATTTAGAGGTTTTTAATTTTTTGCTTGGAGAATTCAATAAAAAAAAATCATAATATTTTAACCATAAGGTAGAGTTTGGAGCCCGCTTTTTTTTCATATATATATATTTTTTTTTTGATAAACTAGGGTAACCTAAATGATGTCATTTGTCTTTAGTCAATAAAAAATTGGTAGAGAAGGTAATGAAATTATTAATTGATATGGTATGTAAAAAATCTAAGATACAAATCTTAAGATTGATATCTCTCAGTGTATTTCAAATAGATGTATTTAAAATATCTATACTAGTTAATCTACAATAACAACTGTATTAGATTAATAAAATTTAAAAAAATATATATATTTAAAAAAAAATCATGAAAGTGAGAAAAATATAAAACATAAAATATAAGAGTTAAGTTGAGATCTTTCTCATATAACAACTCATGAATAGGGAATATAATAATGGACCTATTTGCACTTATAAAATTAAAGTTGAAGAAAAAAATTTTCAAATAAATCATGAATCAAAAAGTCTCATAATGGTGTACCTATTAATTGTGGAACATAGGATTTGTTCAAATGTACTCCATTGATAGAACATATTGGTGTGTATAAATATTGAAGTGTACTAGTAGTAATGCATGTAGTATCGAATATTTGTTCAACATTTACTCTATAAAATTAAAAGTAATCAATCACATTTTGACAAGTAAAACTTAAGTATTGATACTCCAAAAGTTAAATTTTAATCATAAATTTAAAAAGTATATTTTATAACTCTCGTGAAAAAATCAATTATATCGTAAAATGTATAATAAATTAAACTTTAAAATTTTAATTATAAATAATTAAGACAAATTCAATTATATTGTAAAATATATAATAAATAAAACCTTAAAATTTTAATTATAAATAATTAAAACAACAATTATATCATAAAATATATAATAAATTAGACTTTAAAACATTAATTATAAATAGTTAAGACAACTCAATTATATTGTACAATGTATAATAAATTAAACCTTAAAATTTTAATTATAAATAATTAAAACAACAATTATATCGTAAAATGTATAATAAATTAAACCTTAAAACTTTAATTATAAATAATTAAGGCAATTCAATTATATTATAAAATGTATAATAAATAAAACCTTATAATTTTAATTATAAATAATTAAAACAACATATTAAAATAGGTAAAATTTTCGAAATTTAAAATGATCTTACTACACTTTCCAAAATTAAGGTGCATAAAAACTCTATGTTGTGTGCATAAGCATAGTCTATAGACGGCTTTAGCAGTCAGGCACTCTCCCCTCTTATTCGTACAGACAGGATTAACATTTTGTCTTCTTTGCCAACCAATTATCCGTTGCAATTTGAGAAAGGCGGCATATATGGATATGAATCTATGCTTCTGTATAGAAAATTGCAGAAAGTGGGGACTAGTCAGGTAATGCATGGGTGATGGTCCAGACTCGTACTTCTCCCCGTTTAAGATATTTGCATACTCCACTAGGCCTGCAGCATGCGGGTATCTTTCCCATTACTTTTTGGGGGATATGTACTTGTGACTAATAAAATCGATCTAATTTCATCGTACGGTGCACTTTTTGGTGTCACAATCTTGAAAACTTCTTCAACCCAAATAAAATAAAGCTGGTTTAGTTAACACCGTGTCAGCGACTGCTGTTCTGAATGTTAACGTCATGTCATTGAGTTCGTATCATATGTGGTGGGAAATGCCATGATGCCATATTGATACACCTTTCTCTCAACGCATTCGAGGATGCAACTCAGCGTGTCCATATGAGCCTCGCAGCAGTCCATACTGCTTTTTAGGCTCAACAAAGGCTTTGTGGTTGGTTTTTTTTTTTTTTTTTGGCCCCTTTTCTTTCGACAGTTTTGAATTGGTTTTTTTTACTCCTCACAAATATAGTGGTGTCATGTGTATTGAATCGTGGGTGAAGTTTGAAGTGTATATGTGTAGATATGGGTGAAATGTAAGCTCATTGTACTTCATTGTGTTCACCTCGATCGTGCTCACTTCCTGCTTTCTTTTTTATGTGCACAGGTTTTCTAATGCCATACACATGTACATATACGATGCCCTGAGCGTGCCCAAGGGCACCCTGAACCTGTCTGTACCGGCCCCTACAACAAATATCCTTGTTGTCCAGGTCAAGGCACAAAATTTTATGATAAACTGTAGTTAATGACTGTTAGCTTATCCTTCGCACTAAAAAATGATTAATTTAATATAATTCTGCTAAAAATTAATCCTTGGTGTTATCTGACACCATAAATAACAAACAAAATACGATGAATAACAAAATCATGGTTTTAAAATTCTTGACGCCAGTAGATGGAGCGCGTCTACTTAATTCCCTCCATGTGCAAGGTCTACTAACAAAAGCCCACTGGCGTAAACCTCAACGCGCTCCAAACTTTCAATAAAATAACTCATGTGCACAAGGTTTCTAACTCGGCTTATATTGGTGACATTATCACGGGAGGCATTTCCCTATGAAAATGCACTTCCTGCTCTTCCACTTCTTATATTGGTGTGTGAATGTGGGTTTCCAATCAAAACCCAAATCGAAATTGATATTTCGTGTTCTAATTAGACAGAAAGACGAGCTTTAATGTTTTTTTCAATTTTGGGATTTTATGTTGTCTTGTCAATCTACTTCACATACATGGATTACTAAATTTTCAAGGTTTATTTGCATTAAATTCAATAATAGGGCAGATTAGGTCTGTTTAAATGTTCTTTGACTAGTGTATCAAGGTTATTGTTGTAGACAACAACAAGAATGATATTAAAATAAGTTTAGAAATTTGTTCGAAAAGTATATAACAAGATAATAATTATGTAAATCTTTTATAACTTATTGATGTCAAGAAACCATTAACATATCTTGTTAAGAGGAAATTAATAAGAAATTATGAAGATAAATTGATTCTCATGGTCTTCTCGTGTTTCGTTTATATTAATAACCAGAAAAAAGATTTATAAACTTACTCTACTAACTACCTTATTCTTAAAAAAATTGAAAATAATAAAAATAAAAATAAAATAATACTACTACTTTAACTTGTAAAATAAGTCTAAATAGAAAACAAAAGAACAAAGAACAAAGAACTAGTTAATTGTTGACCCCTAAATTTTATACAAGTATTGTTCCATTTTTTACGCCTAGCACGGAGGGACCATTATCTATTTTGACGTAAGTACAGGCATGGCATGGGAGGACCTTGTATTGCAGGAGTGTTGTGGTGTGGAAGAACAAAAGACGTAGGAGATCCAGCATGAGAGGACCTAATCAAGGAAGAACATGTCACAAGGGACCTGAAAACAAGAAGTGGAAGACTAGGAGAGTACGAGGGATGTGAGAGCAGTTAGAAGAGCCACTCAAGTAGGACACTTCGACCCCACCGATCGGATGTTATGTACAAACCCGTGAGGAATGGAATACTTGGCCACCAGAACATAACATAGAGCAAGCATTTAAGGGCACAGAAGCTCAATTCTATAGGAACAACTATTGTAAGAGCCACGACTCTCAGCTTGTTGGGAGTCTGTGTGCCATTTGTCCTTGATAATTACAATATTGACACTTGGCCAAGGCAAAACAAGTATAAAAAACCCTATTGTAATCTTTTGCGTGTGGACTTTTGGAGCATAAATACAACATTTTATTATGTAATTTGTTAAGCAATCAATGAATAGTTAGTGTTTGCCATATCATGTAATGATTCATGAACATTCTAAGTGTTGAATAATGAATATGTTTTATTTATAAGTCATGGGTATCTTTTCCTTTTATTGCTACTATTGAATATTAATGGCGATCCTAGTTATCGTAGTGGTTAAGTCTGGGCAATAAATAAAATAGTGGTATATTTATGGTATTGAATAACTTAATATCTGTGTTACAAGAGATGAATAAACATATAACATTGTGCTTCAGAGCCTTCAGGAACCAGTCTTTCACTACACACTTTAGGTGAGCGTATGCGACTTACCTCTCGCATGATAGGGTCAACATGCCAGCCTATTGGGGAGAAGCTTCAACATTGTAGTAGAACTAACTAAATGAACCCAACATTTTGGTTTCATTGCCAGGACCCAAAACAATTGGAGCATAATTATGGGAAATGTTTGAGCACATTACGTTGGAGAATATTGAAGAATGGGTTACCAGTGTCGAAGATAATTTTTCAGTTCCATATCTTGAAATAGAAGTTTACGCACGATAGTGGATAGAGCAGAACCTCTATAGCTCTTTGTATGAGGCTTTCTTCTCCGAGGTCCCAATTCTCTTATATTCTTGGATCTTAGCATATGCTCAAGGATGATATCAAAATCTTGGATGAAGGCAATCATGGACACTTGAATGGAAGATGAGTTTAGCACCACTTGGAGTTCCTTGGATGTGACTGGTTAACTATTGGTGGAGAGGTGTTTGGAATAACTACATTATGGAGTACATGATGACCACCTAATCATGTCCTGATGAGGTAAAGTTCTAATTTTTTCGAGAGCTAAAGGGATGCTACCTCTCGTTGTTTACTTTCAAATTAAGAAGCTAATTGTTCACCTTGGATTAGAAACTCTACCCAATGAAGGATAAAATCTCATGTGCATGAGTTGCATAGTTAGAAGGGGAGACTAACAGGTGATTGAGGATTATGGGTTCAACATGATAGCAAGCTAGCAAGCATTACGGAAACAAAAGTATGATGAATCTTAGTAGAGGATCATGGGAGTTAGTGGCATGTGATGAGATAGGGAAACCTCAAGGAGTGTTTTCAAGAGAAGCAAGGAAGCAAACGTGCATGAGGAACTCATCACTTTCAAGCCACATTCTTTGCCGCTTCTATCTTGTGAAGGAGAATTGGGCTGGACTTCAATAATCAAGGTAGCAAGTACAAATCAACTAGACTCTCCCACCATAGTGTGTGCTCATGCCTTTGAGTCAAATAGAATACATATACATAATTGGAATATAGATAGTATAGGGTTAGAAATTGAACAGGTAAGGGAGATTGAAACTAGGCCATTAGGCAATCATCTATAATCTACATTATCTTTCCCTCTTCAACAGAATTTTATGGCACACCTTGGAATACCTGGTGGATTTGGCCCCCAATGCCAGAATATAGACCCAAACTTTGGAAATAAACCCTCTACCATGCCTCATTCCATGGGCACTATTACTAGAAGCACCAGAGGAAGTGGACCCCCTCCTAGAATTGGAGATGGAACATCCCAACAACCACCCACTCAACTACAACCCAAGATGGTCTACTATGAGATGACATTGCATTTACCTAAATACCATAGGGTAGAGAATGGATCTGAGCATGTTCATAAGTGTGAATTAATTTAGAGAGTGTGTGGCATAACGTCTTCTCAAAAAAAGGCAATGTAATTTGTAACCATACTTTTAGAGTACATGCACAAATGGTATTAAAAATTTGACCCTCAAAAAGTAGTGGTCAACTATGACTAGCTCAAAGTAGCCTTCCTATAGGAATTTCAAATTCCTAAATTTGAGCAGCAAAGTATTTTGATGCTGAAAGACATAAAGCAAGGACTTATAGAGAGTGTACATGAATATGATGCATGATTCAAAACCATGCTTTCTAAGTTGTCATTTAAAATCAATCCTAATAAACTTTCACAATGGTTTGTGGGAGGATTATTGTTACCTTTTCGATGGACCTTATCACAATGAATATTCACTAGCAAAAGTGAGGCCTTGGAAGTAGCTCTCTATATTGAAGTGGTTAGAAGCATGGATATCAGGATTAGTACCTCTATGGAGGCACAAATACCATCCATAACATCTTGACTGGAAAATTTGATGGAAAAAAATTCACGTGAGACATGTAGTGGCATCTAGTGTACAAACTATGAGACTGAAGGGCATACAAAGAATAACCACCCATGCAAGAAAATTTGTACAATACTGAAACAAACATGTGAGATTTGTCATAAAGAACATGATGTATGTTTTTGTCTAACTTTATAATGGGATACAAACACTAACATATCTAAGTATTGTAAGATTTGTGATGCCTACACACATGACACCAATGATTATCGATTGATCACTGATATTCATGAAGCTCAAGCGTGCAATACGTGCCAAACCTTGGTCATCAATACTCAACATTGGTGGCTATTATGGGTGAAGGAGAGGATGAGGATGAGGTGGTGGTCAATATCCACCAAGAACATATTACAAATGTGGTTCACCAGACCAATCTCAAAGGGCTTACTTAGAGTACCCAACCCGCACATTCTACAAAAAGGACTATCGATTGGAAGAGTATCTTGATCTATATGCAGCCATCACTAAATACCATAATGAAAAAGGTGCCAATATTATTTGCATAGATAAATCACAATGGCACACACGATCGACCATCCCCATAGTGTAGCAAGTAAAAATCACCACTCATAATGAGGGTGAAACTCAATCCACAACCAACTCGATCGAGAAGGTACGTCAAGAAGAACCAAAGGCAAGGAAGTACCCTGATGCACATCAACAAAAAGGATGTCTTTCAAGATACAATGGCACTTGTGTGAGAGCTCCAAGGTAAGATTCAATACCTTAAGGATAAGGATGTCACACAGCGCATCATAGTGCAAAGGGAAGTTGAACCTCCAATGGTGCAAGACAATTTTCAAGAATTATGCAAATGTATGCTCGATGAAGACATCGTTCCTGAGCTCAATGCTTGGGTTAAAGGTCAAGCCTACCTACCAAATGAATTCCACCCTCACGTCAATTGGCAAAGTGAAGATCGCTATTTAAATCATGCCCAACATTAGGAAAGTCCTAGTTCCTCTTCCCTAGACGATGGAGAGATATTAGTTAATGTTGCTATCAAAAAATTAAAATTGCATTACTACAACCATTCAAAAATTGAAATTAGGTATGCTTTACATTGAATATTTTTATTTAACTTATTAATAAGTTTGTTAATTAAACAAAATTTAATACAAATCATTTTTGTTTTGTTTTGTAGGCTTAAGTAAAGTATTTTTATATTTTATATATAATTTTATTAACATGAATTTACAATTATTAAATTATTAAATCATATATATATATTTTAACATTAATATAAACAATTATTTATAACATAATTTATAATACAAAGATATTTATAGTATCGATAATAATTTTATTTTTTATATTAGATTAGAATATTAGTATTATAAAATTATTATAAATTTTAAAACAAAAATAAAAATTAATCTTAATATATTATACAACTTTTAATTTTTTTTTATAAATCTACATAATTTTTAATAATTATTAGAGGACTATTTAACTTTTATTACTTTAACATATTATATTATATTTGTTTTTAATATTATTAGATTTTGAAAATCTTTTAAATAACATTCTAATTCATTAAAATACATTGCAGTACATAAATGTATAATAATATTAACTATTATAAATATCAATTAAAAAACAAAATTATGAAAATAAAAAAAACATAAATATTTATAAAATTATCAAATAAAACATAATATTTTATTAAAATAAAAAACCAAATTACTACAAACTATCATCACTAGCATAATTCTACAAACAAACAAACAAATTAAAATTTTGGTTGAAGCAAATTGAAAATTTCCAATGCCATCCACCGAAAATCTCAATGGGGTCTCACATGAAGCTCCACAATCTCTCATCCTTACAAGTTATGGATTTATGGCACGTGGTTATATGATTTAGTGTAGTAGTTTAACGGTCGACAGTTTTGTGTGTGTTTTTTAATTGATATTTACGCATCGTAGCGTACGCCATGTTTTGTTTACATGAAGGTGAGAGGAAATTGTTATCACAGTGTTGTTGCGGGATCGACATGGCAGAAAATCAAAATGACAAGTCCGTCGGTAGTGGTTTTATTAGCGATTTATGTTTCTTGGATGGTAGTGGTTTTATTAGCGACTTATATTTCTTGGATGGTAGTTCAGCTCGGAATACCCGCATCTGGAAATCGAGTGAGGACTGATAAGAACATTGAGATTGATTTTTGTTAGTCTAACATTTTGTTTTCTTTGCCAACCAATAACTGAATTTGAGAGAGGCGGCATATATGGATATGAATCTATGCTTCTGCATAGACAAAAGCAGAAAGTGGGGACTAGTCAGGTAATGCATGGGTGGTGGTCCAGACTCGCACTTCTCCCCGTTTAAGATAATTGCATACTCCACTGGGCCTGCGGCCCGCCGGTACCTTTCCCATTACTTTTTGGGCGATGTGTACTTTCGACAAATAAAATCAGTCTGATTTTATTGTACGGTTCACTTTTGAAAATCGTCATCCTGGACATCTCGTTTGAAGTGACAACGCTGGGTAATATGGTGAACTTCGTGATCAAACTTCACAACAGAAAGGAAGATCTCAATAAGGAAGTTCAGGAAGCTTAGGAAGCATTTTATTGCTGAGATCCGGTTTTGAAAAAGATGTGCGCGACTGATGGGTCTCATACGCTGCTGCAGTCTCAGGAACGTTATTAAAACCCTTCATTCATTCATTCAATCAATCATGAAAAGTGATTCAACCTAAATAAAATAAAGCCGGTTCGGTTAACGCCGTGCCGGCCACTGTTATTCCGAATATTGACGTCATGTCATTGAGTTCGTAGAATGTATGGTGGGATATGCCACGATGCCATGATGCCATATTCATATACCTTTTACATTGACTCGGCTTATATGGGTGACATTATTACGGGAGGCATTTCGCTATAAAAACGCCCTTCCTTCTCTTCCACCTCTTATGTTGGTGTAAGAATGTAGTTTTCCGTTCAAGACTGGCATCATTGAAGAACCCCAAATAGAAATTGATATTTTGTTTTTTGGTTAGACGGAAACAAGGGGTTTAAAGTGTTTTTCAATTTTGGTTGGGGTTTCAATTTTGGTTGGGGATGAAAAATGTTGAACCGTTCATGTTAGAAATTCAATTAAACGTGGTAGAATAAATTTTTAGAATTTTATTTATATGATGCACAATTTTAATTTAGCGAACATTTTCAGTTGAAATAGTTTACTTGTAGATTTGGTGTTTTTGAAAAACTTGTTTTATTATGTTTTTATGTTGTTTTGTTAATCTTTTTCATATACAACAATTATAATGTTAAATTCGATAATAGGGTTGGTTAAGTCTATTTAAATGGCCTTCAACTGATGTATCGTGATTATTATTGTATACAACAATAAAAATAGTGTTATATCTATATATATATAATATTTATATAAATTCTTTTCAATTTATTAATGTTAAGAAACTATCAATCCATTTTACAAAGAGGAAACCAAAGAAAGATTATGGAAATCGATCAATTCTTATAACCTTCTCATATTTTATTTATGTTAATAACTTTATAAAAAAATTATAAGCCTACCCTAATAACTATTCTATTATGAGAAAATAAATTAATAAACCATATTATCTTAATTTTAAAATGAGTTTAAATTGAAAATAAAATAACAAGGAACTAGATAATAATATAAAAGACTAGATTTGTAAGTGGCACCTTATATAACAATAAGCCATTACACATGAGTAAAATGAGAAGATAAAGGCATAGATTATGGTTATGCTCCTCTCCATCTCAAAATCTATTTTCATAAAAAAATGAGAGAAGAATAAGGGGTAGTAATTATCTTATAGCCCTATCTTAAGAGTAAGTGTGATCTTAAGATTTGTTTTAGATGGAGGGCTGAGTTGAGTTTAATCATGTGGTTAGAGTTCCATCTTCGTTTTTTAAAATTATTATAATTTAATTTTTGAGTTTTTAGTTGTCTATTATTTATATTAGTTAATTTTTTTTTAAAATGAAATTTTATTAATGTTAAATTGGATAAATATTTTAATAATTTAAGTGATAATTTATTATTTCATATTTGTATTAGTTAATTATTTTTTAAATAATTTTTTATTAATGTTAAATTAGATAAATATTTTAATGATTTAAGTGGAGTTGATAAGGTACAATTTACTTGTCAAATATATTTATTTATTTTATATGCCTCTTAAAAATTATATGTAAATTAGTATTACGCTTTATTTAAGTAATGGAACTTCAATTGTAAAACCCACATAGTCATGGCCACACTCAGCAGCCCATTGAGTTTTATCAATCTTTGTCCTTAAGTGAAATAATTGGATGATAACCTGGCACCCTTTTGAATACCTTCGTTGATATCATATTTATCTCCATATATGTGTAATTTTTGACATTTATTTTCTATTCTAAAATATTTCATTGATTTGTAATCTTTGACCTCATCAAACCTCCCTTTTGACCATTAATCCACACATGTATAGTTTAGAAATTGTCTCAATTCTAATATTTTAAGAGTTTGTGAATCTAGTACAACAAAACCTTGAGTGAAGCCACTATGATCAATATGTGGCATATGGGAGCCATAAATAGCTAACGTACAGGAGAGGAGACCTAACACTTGCAAGGAAGGTTTAAGGTACGATTTTAGGTGAAAAAGGAATGGGTGGATAAATAGAGATCTAGTCATAGTTGAATCAATGTTTGTAAGGATATTGGAGGGACTTTAACCCTGATCTTTATTCCATAGCACCATCCATAGATATTGGTAGCCAATATTATTACCCTTGCACCAATGGCCATTAGGGTCTAGATCAGTTACTTCCAGTTAGCCTTTGGATAATTAAATGTTTTTTAGGTGGAATCTATACCTATAAGGTAAAATTTGGGGTGTAAGTGTTGGGATTCAATGTTTTTCATATACGTTGAAGGTGGCAAGATCTAAGTTAGTGGAATACAAGTGGTGACTTTTTTTAGGTCGATTGATGACACTTAGGTGGTGATTCTTGTGTTGAAAGTAAACTCTATTTGTATGAACTAAGTTGAATAAGGAAAATAGTTTGGCCCAATTTTAAAGCTTGGTTGTAATTTATCTTAAAATGAGATAGGGTCTCCAGGATCCCCTTATTTTCCATACACTTTTATTTTGAATGTTGTCTTTCAACCCTTACAACAAAATATTACAATAACGCAAATTCTATCTAAAATTAAAATTAAAAATATTTTTCAAAATACTAATTGGTGTATTACCTTAGACTTAGGATTTGATCTCTAGGCCACCATTAGTGGCCATTAAACATCCCAGGGGGACACCCTTCTTCCCCAATTCTCTCAATGAGTCTGAATCATGCTTAAGATTGTATTTACCCATTTAAGCTCCTAGAGAGATGTATAAACATTTTATGATGTTGAGGGGCCCCATAATTCACCACAAAAATTATTACAATTGTTAGGTTTTGAATCTGATACATTTTTGGGAAATGCATTTTAGCACATGATGTGATTAATGGAGGTCATTTAGAACTTGGGGGATGAACGTGAGGGACAATAAGCTAACCTAAATTCCTATTTTAGTTTAATTGTTTATCAACTAATTTGATTTTTTTGGCCCTTTATAGGAACCTATAAGGATTATTAAGGCTTGTTGAATATGACATGATCTGAAGGATGGGATAATCAAGACCCAATGGTGGAGATTAGATTGTCCACCCACTGAAGGCTTGCCTAGAATATTTTAGGCACTTTTTGAGGTCAAATGAAAGTTAATTTAATTTTCCTTTGACCCTTTTTAGAAAATCAATTAAACTTAGAATTAGATTCTAGTTGCGACTTAAATTATGCATTCAAGCAATCTAATTATCTAGAATTATCTGGGATCCCATTTGAACCTCATTGAGCACATGAGTGGGTCATTTGATCTTAGACCAAATCAGAATCTTGTTTGCATTATTTGTGATTTTGAACCAAGTTTGCAAGGACTATGGGGCTCACCAAACTCATGAAGGTAATATTTTTCATTCATGTCTTAATATTTTTAAATTAGTGCAATTGAGTTTGGCATGAGTGTTGTGATGATCATGTGACTACATGCATGTTAATAACCAAACTTGTTGTTTCATGTAGCATGCACTATTTGACACATGGAGCATTACATTGTCTTTTTTGTGCACTATAAATTCTAAAAATATACTTTTTTTGTTGTTTCTTTCATGAATTTTTTTTAGTATGACAACACGTTCTAGTCTAAATAACAAATCTTTAACATATACAGATTTCAATAACCCTTAGACCAATGAACATTTTTCTCCCAAACTAGTGGTCAACTACCTAACATACTATAATTAATTAACATTATTTACCTTTTACCTCCAATGGTGTTGTCTTATAAATGATATGCATAAGACATAAAAACTCACAAAAATAACTAACATAATCCTAGACCATAAAACCTAATATTTTGCTTTGTGTACAACTTCACACTTCTTTAAATTAATTCATCCCTCGATCTTCTTATATCCTTTTATCATTTTTATTAAAATTGAAATGTTTATTATTATTCACCATTACTTAGATGTACCTTTAAATATTTTCCAACAATTATTTTAAATAGGCTTGATCTTCATATTTATTGAATCTAATTATTTTCCTCCTATTAGTCAGGATCTTCTCAATCATAATATGTCATTATGTGAGATCCTTGTAATTTCTCTCTTTTCCTTATTATTCATATCCTTTCTAGACAAATTCTTTTCATCATGATGCATTATCTTATCATAAATGGTATGACATCCCTATTCTTCTTATAATGAAAACTCCAAATTGACAAAGGAAGGTACAACTTCTTTCTTGCTCATTAATATCTTGACTAAAAGTGGGAGTCTTTAATTTTTTTCCATGTGTTCTTATAAGAATATAGAAATTTATAATTAAAATATTTATAACCTTATATTTTGAAATTAGAATAAAAATCAAAAGGTTTCTTGCCTTGATGTTGATATTTTCTCACCTTGGTGTTGACATTTTCGATAAGTTTATCATTCTGTTAGGATGACATAGCATCTAAGTCAACCTTGTTAGTTTCTAGTAACTTTGAGTCTCATTTGTGCTAGGTGCCAACCTTATAGATTTTTTGATTTACTCTCCCTTTCTTAATTATGTGTGTGCCACGTGATGTTTTTAAGGGATCTTGTGTGCTTGCTTATTTCTCATGACTATCCTTTATGCCTTGGACCTTTCTATGCACTCACTCACCTATCATGCATCTAGTTTACTCTTATTCCTTCATGTGCCCTATCAATGATCACTAGTATCCTTAATTTATGCACACTTTCATGCCCTAAGTCTTTGAGTTCTCATACATTCCATGCCTTGGTTAAAATTGTATCCATTTATTTTCTTGACCTTTGCACTCTCGTGATGTAAGAATCTACCTTATTTGCGTAGTCTACTTAGATGTCTCTCAAGACCTAAGGGTAGGTTTTATCTTATGTTCCTTCCACATATGTGCCCAATAAATTTCCATGTGTACTTCCTCGATTATCCATCCATTTTATCTTTTGGTGCCCCTTTTATTCCTCATCTAATTTTGCTTCAAAACTCAGTTATGCAGGATTGCAAGTTTGCTTGGGATGCTCATACAACATACTCCATAGGTAAATAAAATGTAATATCCTACTAAAAATTAAGGTTTAGGTGGTACAAAAACACTTTTGGTGAGGTTCCTAGACCATTGTTCTCCCTAACACCTATTGTGCAGCCTCTGCACACTCATTCTATACTTATTCCCAATATAAACCCTCTTAGCATAATAAATCATCCTCCTTTGCCTAGATCCAATACATCTTCTCTAAATTCTCCTCTTCTTTATTATCTTGTTATTTCTTCCCTTCATCCTCTTATTTCCTCTCTTATTTATCCTCTTTATTCCTATGATTCTTCTTCTCGTGGGTTTGTGCCCACCTTTGACCATCCACCTCCACCTAGTGCTTTCAACACTTATACTTATGAAAATGCCATACAATATTGATTTACATGATTTAAATTATATCCTCTCCTCCTTACTCTAACAGATTTATGCCCACCTTTATTTTATCCCATGCATTTTTGCTCACCCAATACTCTTGTGGATCTATATCCACCTACTTTCATACACCTCTGCCAATGATCTTCTTCATCACCCTTATTATATGCTTCCATCCAAATTTCTTCATGCAGTTTTTTCCTTTTTTTTTTTAATTCTCCCCATCTTTAGAAAATCATTATATTTGCTCTTTCTTTAGTCATGTTTCTTCATCTAGACACCTCATTGTAGTCACCCCATTATCTTCCTCCATCTCTTTTGTGATAATCATGTTGCCTTCATCTTTCTTTTCTTTTTCCTATTGGATACCTTTGACGAGATGCACATCTCTATCAAATCCATATAATCCCATATTCTCTCCTTTCTTCTTCCTCTAATTCTTCAGGATTTACACAATCATAATTGAGTCACCCTTATCATAGACTTTAGGCTGATGTCTCTTCATTTCCTCAATACACATGCAAGTAGCTCTTCCATCTCATGATCCTCCAATCATGTATCTGGATTACTGATGTGTTACTTCATTATCCTTCAAACAACCTTTGTCTAGTTGTGAAATAACCTTATGTCCTCCTCTATCCTCTAAGGCATCCATCATGAGCTTCACATAATCCTTTTATTGTACCTCTTCTTTCTCCTTTATGCCTTTTATAGGGCACATTTCCTATGCTCCTCCTTTACTTGTGCCATGATATTGTACATATATCTCCTTGGATGGTACTGGGTCCATGACTTCCTCATCTGGGACATCATTATAATCTTATGCCTCTTCCCACTACCTTTTTTTCCTTGATATTCTAGCTTCTAGTTGATGATAAGACAAATCTCCCACTCCACTCTTCATCTAAATCTTCTATAGTTTCCTCCTCCATTCATTGTTCCTCTAGGGAAATAACCTCTTTAGGAAAAAAATCATCTAAGTCATATCCTTATTTAATTTTATTGACTATAATCTAAGCCTCTCACAAAAACCTCTTCATCCTTACTTTTCTTTAGAACATTATCATTTCATTTCACTATCATCTCCTTTTATAATATGCCATTCAATGTAATATGATCCTAATCTACACTCTTATGCATTAAGTCATAAAGTCTTTTCCTCCACCCATGATACTCTTATGGATGCATTATATGGTCTAACAAATTTGAGACCATTTAATCCCAACTCTTTACTTTCTGCATCGTATGCCATCTCTTTCTCTATTAGAGATATATCTAACCTTGTATTTTTATCCCACCCAACCTATTATATATTAAATCCACCTTTGTATAGTTTTTAATCTCTCTCAATGCAAAGATGTACTCCGAACCCAACACCCATGTTATCATCCCTTTAGGGCCTTATTCTTTTAAGAAAATAGGTGCTTCTTCTTCTACCTAACCTATCACACAACTTGATACTTCCAAGCACTAAGGGGGTTCTTTGTGTTCCTCCTCTCTATAGGGTACTTACCTATTCTTCTTGATATTCTTCATCAAAACTCTATTATTGACATATATTTATCTTTTATGCAATGTATTTACTCCAACAACCAACTCCTATAGCATATCCATGAGTTGTGACTTCGAATCAATCCTCTCTTTAGCATTATGCATTGGCATCCTCTTTAATCCTTATTGTCTACACATTAAACTCAATGGAAAATAAGAACTTGCACCTTCTACCAAATTATTTTAGTTGTAAGATGTTTCACTCTTTGCCTATAATGCACTAAATTTATATGCCTACCTCCAATCTCATACACTTTTTGATGATACTCTCATGTGTCCTTTGCATGTCATACACACCCTTCTTATTGGGCATCACTCTTCTTACTTAGCCGATGTGAGTTATTTATCTACCGTAACTCTCATGCTTCCTTCTATTTTTCCCCTCTATTGTGATCCTACATAGGTGATTTGGACTTCATTAACTACTTCCATGAAATTTCTTTCATGACCCTACATAGCTCATCTTCCAAGATTTCTTCTTAGCTTATTCCACTTATTCACTTTCCATTTATTGCCTCATGATCAACATTTACAAAGCTTTAGCACTATAACACTCTCTTTTTATACTTCCAATAGCATGTTCTTTATTTACTTGCTTTCTCCCAAGGTACTCAACTAGGCTCTGAGACCACCTGATGAAATCATGGCCAAGGTTCCTAGCTAAGGGATGTATTATGCCACATAACTGATAAGGACATATAAACACATAATATAACTCAAAATCCTCATCTGCTATCCAATTACCTCTCAGATTACAAAGTATTAAAAGTTATTCAACTTTAAAATGGGTCCTTATTGCTCTTTATCCAGTCATCAAACTTGAATCTAACTCTCTATCCTCACTCTCACCTAAGGCTAAAATTCTTCTTTCTACCTCACCTCCTATGTCTATAACTTAGTAGAGTATTCTATTTTTTGGTCAAGATTCACCCTTAATTTTGGCAAATTTTCTGTTCTGATGGATCCTCCCTAAATTTTGGGTTGACTTCCTTAATTATAAGAATTATTGGATGAACTGGAAGCTTTTTGCTACCAAGTGGTTTACCAAACCTCATTAATGATCTAACATCCATTTCCCTCTTGTTACCATTTAAATTTTATTTTCTCACCTTCATGTTAACATTTTTAGTGGGTATATCATTTCATCAAGATGACATAGCATCTAAGTCAACCTTGTTGAATTCTAGTAGCTTTTGGGTGCATTTTCACTCTATGCCAACCTTCTTAGTTTATATTTTTGTTCTTCTATAATGACTTCCATGTGCACCACCTAATGTTTCTAAGGGACATTTTGTTATGTGCTTTCCCATATCTCATGATTTTCCTTTTGACCTTGACCCTTTCTATGAACTTATGTACAATCACACATATTTTTATTCCTCGTCCTTCATGTGCCCTATCAATGAGCACTGGTGTCCTTGATCTATGCACCTTTTCTCACCCCAAGTTTCTAGGTTCTCATACACTCCATGCCTTGGTAAAAATTATAACCCTTTATTTACTCGATCTTCATTCTTTATTAATGTGGGCATTTACCTTCTTTGTGATGTATACTTATATGGCTCTCATAGATGTACAAATTTATTTTATCCTATGTACCATCTGTATATGTGCTCAATGAGTTTCCCCATGCACTTATTTGGTAAAACTTCCATTTATTCATTTAGTGCACATGTTCCTCCTCACCTATATGTTTCAAACTTGGTTGAGAAGGATTTCATGGTCACCTAGGATACTCCTACATCAAATGTGGAGCTAATTTTTAATAATTTTCAAAAAATGATTGACTGTTGGGGGAATAAAATTTCCTTTCTTTTTTTGATATAATTTAATTTTATAAAAGGGTATTTTTTACAACTCATTTTTATTATTTCTCATTCTAGTTTCCATATAAAACATGATATAATATATTACATAACCTGTCAAAAAATTCATCTAGGCCAAGTGGGATAGTAGCAAGGGTATGTAAGGCATATCTTGGAACCAATGCATTTATCTTAAATACAAATCGAGTCTTGGCATCATGAATCCTTGTATGAAAGGTAAATGTTTGATCTCTAAATGAACCATATGTGTTCTTCATGGTTTTGAACCATGGAAAATTATGTTTAGCATAGAGTTTCCAATTCTACTTTTAAAGGCCAGTGAAAAGAAGTGCATATACATGAAAAGATGTTATTTTATAAATACCTAGAACTCTTGGCCTATTATGCCATTAATAGTATGTATAAAGTGTGGAAATAAAAATTTAATCTATTGGAATGGAAATATATCTTCCTTCAACACAGTCTAAACATTCCCAATTTTCCATTTGGTAGAATAGACATGTTCAAATCAATGGATTTTCCCTTGCATTTTGATTGAGGCTGAAAGGAAGACACCATTTATGAAAAAGGCATGCATTGATTTCGAGATCTATGGATCTTATCTATAATGGAATGGAAACATTAGACTCTTTTAAATAATTTGTTTCACTTATAAGACATTGACAAGACTATTTTAATTAAAATTTTTAGATTTATAGATAGCTCATTCCTTGTTAAGATGTCCACTTTGGTTTAATGCAACTCCATGTAGGACTACAGATGGTCTAATGATAATAGGTTAGTTTAGATATTAAACTAAATATATAGAGCATCTCAATCTTATACATTGGATAAATATGAATCAAAGATCTACCTTTCAATTTTAGACCTTTTCATTGCTAAAAGGCTCACATTCATCATCTCACCATGCCTAAATGCTTATCTCTTAGTCCAAACCATATCATTGTGATGACCCAAGTATCCTATACTACATATAAATATTAAAACCTAATAAACATTCTTCACTATCAGTTTCAGATCCATACCTATTTTTTAATCTCTCTAGACACTACCAGCCATAAAGGGACACTACCATTGATAATAGTTTTTAGATCCTTATCTAGATTATAAATGATTCAGAACCTATGGATTTTCCTATTTGTCTTATTAAACCCTAATGTGATATATTTTCAAAAGGTGTGGTATAGATACAAAAATAAGCCATCTCATTCCTCATCTAAAAAATACCAAGCAAAACACCTAAAAAGCTAAATTAATCAACTACACAACTAAGTTGTATGCCATATTTATACCTATTTTCATATCAAATATAGGATCAACCATAATACTGGTATGAAGTATTCAAGGATTAGATCATATGGTGATATTTATCAAATTACAAGTTAGATCGTTGCACACATCAATATCATTATATTTCACTTTTGTGCACACACTTGATCACACATAGGGAAGAACTACATAAGTTTGAGGTGATACTTGGAGTATTAGATATGTAGGTATCACCCATTGACATATGGGTATTTAGGTTTAAGACAAGATGAGTGCACTAACCTATTTTTAGCAAATTCATTCCATGGGTGAAGAAAGGTGAAGAGCTAGGGTTTGATCAATAAAAAATAATGAAAACCTACATCCTATATCTAAATACATCAATATAAAGGTGAAAATAAATTCAAAACATTGACATTGGTCAGATCTAGATCTAGTCATTATTATATACTAAACTTTTGCATCATAGTCAAACACTAGCATCGATGGTAATGTCCAAATCTAAGGGTAGTGTATATGGCTATAGAAGTATAATTTATGGAATCTATTGATTAATATAGAATACTAATGTTGTATACATTATACATGTTTCTATTCCATAGCTTGTTTCAGACACTAAACCTAGTTGAATATCCTTTCTATTTGGTATTACAAACAATTGAACATCTTTTAAAAACATTCATTTTTATATTTAACATATCTTAATATTATAATACATAAAATTTATTTATCTAAATTAGTTATTAATTCACATACTATAGATTAGTTAATCACCCTTGTACTTGAAATACATCTATATTCTTAACCATATACCACATCTAAATTTAGGTTTAAACATTTGGTGAACCTCACATGTTATATTGAAACCCTACATTGACCTAGGGTTTCCTGATTTACTATTTTCATAAATTTTGATTGATGATTTCAAAGTATTCAAAATAAAAAAATTATTTTCCTAAAATCATGTTTAATATGGATAAAAAGGAACATTTTCTTCATCCTAACCCTAAGGAGGGTAAAATTACCATTCCTCTAATCACATCCATGTTATCACTATTTTGAGGGGTAAAGTGGCCTATTTTATGGTTTCTAATGGAGGTAATTAATATGTCCTTCCTCAAACCCCTACACCTCCACCATCTATTTGAGGTAAAATCACTAAGA
The DNA here is from genome assembly GCA_037957365.1 of Torreya grandis. Classification (NCBI taxonomy): domain Eukaryota; kingdom Viridiplantae; phylum Streptophyta; class Pinopsida; order Cupressales; family Taxaceae; genus Torreya; species Torreya grandis. Next base: position 756,621 of record JARHVA010004587.1, read on the forward strand.
AGGGGAAGGGGGTGAATCTATGAGCCCAAACATTGGACTTTCAGTTCTAATCCTTTTAAACTATTAAATAGATAACATATATCAAATTTAACAAATAACATCAACAAGAGAGCTCATTCATTTAATGCATACATAACGATCAAACACACAACACATAGTTCCTATGGGAAACCCTCATAGGGAATAAAACCCACTCTCAAGTCTACAACACATGGACTACTATCCTATAAGAAATTACAAACAAGAGACTGGTCAACTCTTTTAGACTAAAAAACTTTGATCATATCCTCATGACCAAAGGTATTTAGTGAAACACCTATTTCACAAAGAAAAACTACCCCTCATTTTAACACCTCCACCTTAAAAAAGATGTCTTCAACACCTGATGATGGATGTCTATTGATCTAATCCCTGCATAAACTACCTCTCTATTTCAAATAGGCCTCATATACACACTCAGACCTCTTCACATATCCTTAATCTATAAGAGCACCTTTTTGACATCAAAAATATGACCTATAGGTCATACACACATTCACCAATCTTCTCTACTTATCAACTCATCAAACTGGGCACTCTACCTCTCCTTCACTCCACAACTCTCACATCTACCTTCCATAAGTCTCTCGTATAAGTCTTCCACATGCCTATAAATCATCATATTTGATTATTAAGATGTAAAACATGCCTTCACCATTAAGGCATCTCACATGGGTCATATTTAAGCGCAATCTACTTTTAAATAGGCCTATGTCACCTTTAGGTCCTATGGAAACCTATTCAACTCTTTGTCACTTGTTCGAGCAGGCTAAAATATAAAAACACTTTTAAAATGCATGGATAGATTCAAAATGATATATATGTCCCCCTTAAGTGTCCATATCCATCACAATACCCTTCTACCTAATCACAATTTGCTCAAATAACATAATGTGTACATGGTCATTATGAACAAACACACTGTCAAATTTTAAACCTTTGTTCATACTAAATACAATTTATCAAACCTTCATTATTCAAATAGATCATCATTATGAACTATAAAACACTCAATAATATCCAATTCATCATGAGATATTGAAATAACATCATAATGAGCTCAAATACCCTCCTTGGTTTACTTGCAGAATATGCACAAACATAAAGTCAGCTTTGAACCTCAATATCTTTGACTGTATAAACTTTCGTAATTCATATTAATATTTAAAGATTCACCTTGGTGTCTTCTAAAAATTCTATTTTTACTGCATGATTAAATTATACCTAGATTTAAAATTATGGGAAAAATATAGAGCACTAGTTTTTACTTTACAAATTCAAATATTCAAATGCAAACAGTCACAATTATACCTCAAACACTATGCTCACATCTTGATTTATTGTTTGTAAAATTAAACATGAACCATAGATATTATTATATGAATCTTGAGCTTTAACACACATTCCACCAATGCCAAACATTAAACCTTGAACAAGTTGACCCCATCTCATGTAATCTTGAAATGTTGACTCATCAAGCACCATTGATCTCTATGAATCAGTCAGGTCCTTATCATGTAGCTCTCATAATTAGATATTGATCAAAACCCCCATGATCATGACACTTGATACCCTCACATTCCTTTTGAGCACTTCTAATACTAACCATCGAGCACTGTCCCTCATCTTGTTGCCTCCTAAGTCCTTAAAACAAACACTCTATGTTGATCCTTTTGTAAGGATCTCGATCTTTACCTTCATTAACCAATGAAAAATTTGACCTCTTTGACTTTATACACACCATATCTCTTCATTTTACTATTACCCATGAGCCATTAGATCTTCATTTGATATTGATCCTTATCTTTGTGCAAAATATACTAAGTATGGGGACCATTGACATTTGTTTGGAAGGCCAACTTTGCATAGTCATAACTTTTGCCTCTCTCACTCGCATGTTTTCAAATTTGGACCATATGATTTCCTCACATAGGAGAATATAACCATATAATAAACTAGTCTTAAAACACTCACATATGTGATATATAATGACATTAAAATGCTCACTAAGATTTTCGACCATAGAGCCAACTATGTCAAAAACTTGTTTGAAAGGCCAACTTTGAACATGCACATCTTTTGTTTTACTTCGATGCTTCACTTGAAAATTAGTATAAATAAACTATGCAAAAAAATCAACAAACCCATATGATCAACTTTTCTTGAAACATCAATATGTGTGATATATGTCACCATCAAGCTGTTTACTTGACTCTTTCTTTCCTCATGCAAATTTGTTTAAGTATGGGAAAACAATGACAAATTGCGTGAAGCCCAAATTTGCACTTGCATATATTTTGTCTCACTTAAGCACATGACTTAAGATTTAGTTCCTAAGAACTAGGAACAATATTAAACAAAACCATGTGACCATTTCCTCGTGAAACCTTAATGCATGTGAACACTGACATTATCAACATGGTTACTCGGCGCTCTTTAAACATAGAAAACACTATCAAAATACCTAAAAACCTAAATTTGCACCTACATATATTTGATGTCACTTAGGTACATGACCTTAAAATTATCACATATCAACCAGGAACTAATTTTATTTCAACCATATGACCAACTCCCCCTAACTCATCCATACGTGGCCATGGTGACATCAACAAACTGTCTAATCAAATTTTCTGCCATTGGAACCAAAATGTCTAGATGAGAACAATGATGATCTAGGTGAATTAAAATTATACATATAATCTCTGTAAAGTATAGAAAACATCTTATATGACCCCTTGCACATGCTCAATACTTCATACTCATCCCTAAGCTTCTGTAATGATGCCAAAACTAAAGATCAACCAAGCCAATTTCAAGCACACTAGGGAAAAAATATTGCACACTTTGTCATTGTCACTCAGGCTATCAAAGCACTTCATCCACTCATCATGAAACCTCCAATACATAACCATGACATCATCTACAACTCTCCAATAATCTCCCCCTTTGTCATTGATGTTAACAAACACCATATAACAATATATAGCTTATCTTCTCTCTTCTCAAACACTCTCAGAAGAGGAACTTTCTCCCCCTTTGACACAATGACAAATTTGGCACCAAATAATATTGAGGACCTAAAAATACTACCAATAGGATAATAAAACCTTATAAAGATGATATAAATTCCCCCTTACCTTGAGCCTACCTCTTCTTTTCTTCATAACTTCTGCTTGCTCTATTCCAACAATCTTCTTCAACCAAACACTACAACCAATGAATACAAAACACAAAAAACACTGACATCTGATGAAACTCACCAATAAAAATCTAAGAGGGACTCCCTTTAATATATCTGATCCATTTCACCACTTAATCATTTCTAGATCTCCATATGGCATGAGGAACCACCATACAGGCTTATTAGCCTTCTCTCTCAAACCACCTCAAGGACCACCAACAGAAATTCATGCCACACACTAAACAAGAAAAATGATATAAAATAACCCAATAAATCACCTTGAAATACTCATGCATTTTTACTTTGGAGAAACTGGACAAAAACCACATCTTCAAGACTAGGCATGTCTAGACTCCTTGTAACCCTATCTAAAACTTGCAGAGCCCAAAAATTTTAGTAGACACATTTTAAGGACCTAAAAATTCATATATATAGCACTCTCATATGCCCCCTTAATCCAACCAATTTTAAACAACTAGCTCATCCTCTACAATATACTTCCTTCACAAACCATCTTGCTAATTAAGCCTCTATCTTGACAAAAACATGAATAACTTGAGAAACACAAATATTCTAATCTCTATGAAAATTTATTTGACAACCCATTTGGCCCATTAAAAATATTAAGAAGTCTTAGATCTCAACTCATAAGGCAAGCCACTTTTCTAGTAGAGCCTAAAACCTTAGAATCTTAAAATAAACAAGGTCAGCACAACACCTTCCAGTCAACCTCCACCTTTGAAAATTCTTGTACACATAGAGACAACCATTACACACTTTTGAACCAATATTTGAGATTCCAAATTTTTTTGAACCCATACATCCTATAACCTATTTTAGGACTTGCATACTCTTGAACACAAACTGGGAAACTTGAGAGTAAGCCAAAATCTCCAATTTGACTTCAACATACCTTCAGACCACAAAACCACATAGAACATGCTAGAATAAGGTCAATAGACCTTTCTATGCAAAAATATCATATTGAATCACAAATCCTCTTTATTCACTTGAAAACCTTTACTCTGACCCTGCAGACTGACCATATATAGCTATGATATCATTCTAGTATCACCACAACATATCTTCCACCTGGGCATACATGATCCAAACTAAAAAAAATTGACTCTATACTTATAGAACCATCTGAAGAACACCACTACAACACTTTATTCTCCACTAAAATGAGTATCTTAAGAAGCATAGATAGAGACATCATTTGCACTACAATGCTTTAAAACAAAGTGAAACCAGGACTGGCTGAAATCTCCTCAATAACCACAAAAATCCTCTTATAGCTATAAGACTTCTTACTCTTGTTCTTCTTATTCTTAGTATAAAATATGATAATTGGTTCTTTTTATCTATCTCGCTCATTCTCTTCTAAGATAGAATTAACAACACATAGAGCAACTACGAAATCCTGACACACGTTTTCATTTGAAGAATCACCCTTGTAGCTTAGAACCTCATTACTAGGCATAGAAAATTGATGTGTTGTACATGAAACATGCTCAAAAATAAAAATATGTTCACTTGGATCCATACTTACCTCATAAATAGCCTCAAACAGTACCTTAGTCTTCTCCTTTAGCTTGGTCTTTTCATTCACAACATGAACAGACAATGAGAGCCCTTGGCACTCTTCAAATTTTGTAACATTCTCCACCATAGAAAATAGATTACTAGGACCTGAAGATTCATCATAATTATTACTTACCACTTTTGGTCTCCATGAGTTCACTTACCTTCTATTTTGTACTTTAGGATCCTGATAAAATCTATTCTGACTTAATGGCCTTTGCTTAAAAAATCTAGCAATATGACCTCTTTGTTCACAGTTTTAGCAAACCATAATCGTTGATGGAAACTTATCTTATCTGACCTTATTTAGAAAAAAAAACTATTAATGTGTCCAATTCCATGACAACTGAAATAAACTACTCTTTTTGAAGAAGACTTACCTTGCCTTTCCTTATTTGTAAAATACTTAGCAAAGTGTCCTTCATTATGATAGTTGAAGCATTTAGCCTCTCTCAAACCTTTTGACTGATGACCCCCATCATAGTCCCATGCAAACTCATTTTTAATAGGTCTTCTACATTCTCTAAATCTATGCCCAAATTTTTTACAAGTATATTAGTAACCATTGAAATTTTCATACCTCATGGCATTTAGTTGTCTAATCTGATTTGTCTTCATTCTCTGAGTAGTTTCATTCCTTGTCTAATGATTTGTCTTCAAAATATTATCCAACTTTATCTCATTAACATTCATGTCAACTTAAGAAGCAACTTTGGGCTCTTCATTAAAACCCAATCCAGATCTATCGCTAGCTGAATTTTGACTCTTTAGGAGATCATCAAGATCTTTATAACTCTAATCAAACTTGAAAAATTATTTCACCTTTATTGAAGGCTTATCTAACTCATATTTCAAATATACGATCTCAGAATCATACCTTGAGAAATCATCTTATTTATATTTCAAACTTGTAGACAGAATTTACAATTGATAACTAAGATGCTTGACCATATCTTCATGCACTTTGGTGTCTTCATTCATTCTTGCCTCAAATATACTAAATTATTCCTCATAGTATTTGAGTTGATACTTCATCTTATTTTTAATCTTATTTTCAATTTTTAGTTCTTCAAGATCATTTATCAAAGTAGTCTCATAGTCCACCTCATTTTCATCATGATTTGAATCATTACAAGTAGACTCCTTTTGATGTGAGAAATTACCTTACTTTTTCATGAATATGGATTCATCTTCAATAGGACCATCATCTTCATGATCATATTCTAAGTCACTAATTCACTCTCATCTGATGAGCAGTAATTTTCTTTGGTGTAGAGACTCTTCTTGACCTTGAAGTACTTCTTGTTGTCAAACCTTTTGAATCCTTTTTTAATTTTATTAGACCTAAATGATCTTTTACCATCATCATGACCTTGATCATACTCTTCATTATCATATTTATTATACTTATGAGGGTAATTAATAGTAAAATATCCTATCTCACCACAATTGAAACATTTGAGGGGTAGTTTACCTTTATACTTACTGAACCTATTCTCTATTTTCTTGAAATTAAAGTGATTAGTTCATCCTCATAAATATCAAAAATGTCATCCTCTTTCGATTTCTTACCTTGGAACTTCTATATTATCTTCATTTCAATATTAAAAGTTTATTCCTTTTTTGGTGGTGTATCATCATTCTTCCTCATCTCATAGGTAGTAAGGGTACCATGCAATTGATCCATCTTCAAAAGATCAAGATTTTTTTCTATGGCAAATAATTTCAGATCAAACTTTAGGGGATAAAGACCTTAAAACCTCTTGAAAAATAATAGCTTCTTCAAGGTTCACTCCAAAACCTCTGATGATGTTCATAATCTCATCAACTCTCTATAGAAAAGATGCCATAGAATCTTCTTCCTTCATTTTGAGACTTTCAAATTGCCTTCTATGAGTGTGCAGCTTAGTAAGCTTGACCTTTAAATCTCCTTCATAAATGATCTAGATTTTTTCCCATATCTCTTTAGCATATTTATAATGGATTACCTTGGTGTATTCAGTCTCTAAAAGACCACACTTGATTACATTAATTGCCTTGGAATTGTTCTCAAATAACTTTTTATCTATAGCACTAGATGGAGGAGTAGTAGGACCAGTATAACCATCCACAACATATTTTCATACATCAAACCCTAGGGACATAATGTATTTCCTCATCCTTGCACTCTAAAAATGATAATTGGATCTATTGAACATCGATGCTTGCTTAGTAGATAAACCTCCTTGATGACTGCCCATATTGTACCTTGGATCACCTTAAAGTTAATTCCAATCCTTTCAAACTATTAAGCAAATAACATGTATCAACTTAATCAAGCAACGTCAACAAGAGAGCTCATTTATTTAATGCATACACAATGATAAAAAACACAACACATAGTTCCTATGACAAACCCTCATGGATAATAAAACCCACTCTTAAGTTTGCAACACATGGACTACTCTCCTATAATACATTACAAATAAGAGACTGGTCAACTCTTTTAGACCAACAAACCTTGATCATTTCCTCTTGACGAAAGGTATTTAATAAAACACCTATTTCACAAGGAGTAATTTCCCCTAATGAAGGTGAAGTATTTTAGACCCTCCTTTCAACAACTTCACCTTAGAAATGATTTCTTAAACATTGGATGATGGATCTCTATTTATCTAACCCCTGTAAAAACTTCCTCTATCTCAAATAGGCCTCATATGCACAGTCAAACCTCATCACATATCCTCAATCTACAAGAGCACTTTTTTGACATAAAAAATATGACCAATAGGTCATACACATAGTCATCAATCTTCTCTACTTATCAACTCATCCAACTGGGCACTCTACCTCTCCTTTGCTTCACAACTCTCACATCTACCTTCCAAAAGTCTCTCTCACAAGTCTTTCACACACTTAGAAATCAACATCTTTGATTTCACTATATATAGAGATATCACGAATTATCAACACCTTAATTGGACGTAAAATATGTATTCACCCTTAAGCCATCTTTCATGGTTCAAACATAAGCACAATCCACTATCAAATTGGCCTAAGTCACTTTTAGGTACTGTGGAGACCCATTCAGCACTTTGACACTTCTCTAAGAAGACTAAAACATAAGATCATTCTCAAAATACATGGACCCATTTAACATGATTAAGTATACATATGCATCACAGTACCCTTCTCTTAATAACAATTCACTCAAACATTCTATGCACATAATCACTATGAACGAACACATAATCAACTTCTAAACCTTTTTTATATTTTATACAATGGATCAAACCTTATTAATGCACATAGATCATCTTCATGGAGTCTAAAACACTCCCTAATATCTAATTCATCATGAGATATTGAAAAAATATCAGAATGATCTCAAATACCCTTCTCGGGTTACTTATAGAATATGCACGAACACATAGTCAACTTTGAAGCTCAATATCTTTGATTGTACACACTTTCAAACCTTAAAAATAATATTTACAAATGTGCCTTGGAGTATTCTACAAATTTTATTTTTAATTTATGAGGAAATTCTACCTGGATTGAATGTTATGGCCAAGATACAAAGGACTGATTTTTCCTTTGTAAATTTAGATATTAAAATACAAATGGTTATAGTTAAACCTCAAAAACTATGCTCGTATATTAAATCTTTGCTGATTAGATTAAACACACATAATCAATATTATTGTATAAATCTCAACCTTTAACACATAGTCTGCTAATGATAAATGTTAAAGCTTGAATATGTTAACCCCATCTCATGCAATCTTGCAATGTTGACTCATCATGCACTATCGATCTCTATATATCAGTCAAGTCCTTATCACGTATTGCTCATCATTTGATCCTGCTCATAACCCCCATGATCATAAGACTTGGTACCCTCACATTATTTATGATTAATTATATTATTAACCATTGACCACTTGTCCTAATCTCATTGCTTCCTGAGTCCTTGGAACAAACACACTTCATTGATCCTTTTCTAAGGAGCTCAATCTTTACCTGCATTAAATAATGAACACTTTGACCTCTTTGACTTGTTGTGAACCATAAATCTTAATTGTACAGTTTCTCGTGAGCCATTCGATCTTCATTTTATCTTGATCTTTATCTTTTTACATAATAAACTAAGTATGGGGACCATTAAAATATGCTTGGAAGGCTAACTTTGCACAGTCATAAATTTTGCCGCTCACTCGCATGTTCTCAAATTTTGATCATATGATCTCCTCACATAAGAGAATATAACCATATAAAAAACTTAATCTTGAAACCCTCTCATGTATGAGATACAATGACATTAAAATGCTCACTAAGATTTTTGTACCATAGAGGCAACTATGTCAAAAACTTGTCTAGAAAGACAACTTTGAACATGCATATATTTTGTTTCACTTCGGCACTTGATTTGAAAATTAGAAAAAAAATTACTAGGCACAAATCTATACAAACCCATATGATCAACTTCTCCTAAAAAATCCACATTTACGACATAAGCCACCATCAAACTGCTTACTCGACTCTTTCTTGCCTCATGCAAATTTGTCTAAGTATGGGAAAACAATGTCAAACTACCTGGGATCCCAACTTTACACTTGCATATATTTTGTCTAGTAAGGTGCATGACCTTAGTTTTAGTGCATAAGAACTGAAAACAATACTAAACAAACCCACATGACCCTTTCCTCCTGAAACCTTCATGTATGTAAATTTTGCCATCATCAACATGCTTACTCATCTTTATTTGAACATAAAAAACACTATCAAAATCCTTGAGATACAAACTTTACACCCAAATATATTTGAATATGGTTAGGTGCATGACTTAAGAATTAGCACATAGCAACTAGGGACCAATGTGATCACGACTATATGACCAACTCCACCTAACTCATTCATATGTGGCAATGGTGATGTCAACAAATTGCCTACTCAAATTTTCTGCCATTAGACCCAAAATGTCTAGATGAGAACAATGATGATCTTGGTGAATTCCACTTATGCACACAATCTCTCTAAATCATATACAATCTCTTATATGACCCGTTGTGCATACTCAATACTTTATACTCATCCTTGAGCATCTCTAACCATGCCAAAATTGAAGATCAACCAAGCCAACTTCAAACACACTAAAACAAGCACATTACACACTTTGTCATTGTCACTCAAGGTATTAGAGTACTTCATCCACTCACCAAGACACCTCCAAGATGTCACCATGACATCATTGATAACTCCCAAACACCATCAACTCTAGATGGTGTGTGTATGCATATTCAAACTGAAGTACCTAGATTTTATGCTTATGAAACCCTTAATTATCAAATCATTCTTATGAGAAAGTTAATAGAAAATTTATAAAATAATTTCAGTTCAAATATCAAAGCATTATAAAATAAGAGTATTATATACCTATAAAGTGAAAAAAGTGAATCTTGTGTTTATATATTCATCTAGCAATGTTATACCCAACATGGTTTTATATCCAAATGACAAGCTACAACATAGTGTATCTAAAAAATTGATTTAAAAAGTGAATAAAAGGCTAATAATATTCCAATTGATTTCTTAATAAAAAACATTCACAACAAAGTGATTTAATTACCTCCTCTACATCCTATACAGAGATCAAAATACTATTGTTCATATTAAAGAATGCATAAGCATCATACAAATTATTGTTTTACCTTGAAGAACAAAATACAAAAGATAAATGATAGTGGTAATCATATCATTGATACACCAATCAAGAAACATAATCACATTATGTGTACCTCTCCTAAAACACAAGTTCCAAACCAACAAATATGGGTATCAAAGATTAATTTAGAAAAAAAACATTTGCAAAGGCAAAACTTAGAGAAAGAATAAAAGTTATAAAATTAATCTCTAGATAAGAAAAAAATTATAAAAAGTGGGTTTCTAACAAAGGAATATTCAAATCAAAACATGGCTACAAACTCAAATGATACAAATATGGTTGCTATAGATCCAAACATCATATATATTTCATGCCTCGATGACTAATAAGTCAAGGCACAAATTACATCTCTTCCTAAAATAATTATTACATTGATGATTATTACCCTAATAATACAAAATATTTGTATGATCTCAAAGATACTGATTATGCAACATATGGCTATGATACACATGATACAAAACCTTCACTGAGGTGACCCCTTAGTGATTACATTGGTTTCTAGTGGTACTTTTCCATTGAATAAAGATATTTTGTAAATTATATTAAATATTCCATAAAATCCACAAAATTAAATATTAAAAAACATACACAAACATTCAAATAATTTTTTTTTAAAAAAAAAATCAACATTCCCATGTTTTATAAGATCCTTAGCATCTATGTTTTTTTTTTATGTTAGTAGATAGCATATCATTTCATTTCTATATATACATATATTATAGGCATCTTTTTGTGTTATATAGGCATACCCAAACATTTGATCTATGTGTTTAAAAATGTTGGACCTATTCTCTGCCCGTGTCATATAATACGGTGGTGGCAACTACTTATTTGGTCACGATTGATATGTTTAAATATACTTTAAGATAATTTATATATTATCATGTTTGAGCTTATATGTAAATGATTACACATGTCTATATATATGCTCATATATTTCATAGTGTACTTGATACTCTATATTACATAACCTCTTTTGCTAACACATATGTGAGGACTAGTATAATATGCTTATGATAGTTGCTTATAATTCATTCACATTGTCACTTCTTATACTATATTTTTTGCTTGCTATAATATTTATTATGTAGCATTTGAATATGTTCCTTATTTATTGGTCCTTATGTCATTATATGTTTATTGGACATTTAAGTATATCATTATATGTTGATTAAAAATTTTAATATGTCATTCTATGTGGATTGGAAGTTTATATAAGTTATCCCTTTCAATCGTGTGGTATTTGAATATGCCCCTAATATGAATTCTCTTCATACCTTTATTTTTCATTATATTAAGTAGTCTTATGTGTGCATTTGATTATATTCTGAGCTTGTATCATTACTCTCTAGACATTGCCATGATTGATATCATGCCTCTTTGTGACTTGATATGATCACATACCATGAGACTAATTGATATATCTACTTCAACATGTTATCTCTATATAGATACATGATAACTACATGATTTATACATATATTATACAACTACCTTACCCTTTTGAGTTAATGTACCTTTTAGATTATATTTTCCCTTACCTCAAAAGGGGGGATGGCATATCAGTGGGGGCATGCCATAGAATCATGACCTCAACATTTTCATAGTTCCTTGATTTTAGTGGGGGGGATGTAATAAAAATATGACCTCCAAAATTACATACTTACTCAGTATCTCTAGACTTCAGTGAGGGCATATAATACAGTCATGACCTACATAATTGCACAAATTCAAGTTTAGCTCCGTGATGTAAAAAATAATTAATTTAGAATCCTATACATTTCACTAATTTTGCATAGATTTGAGATAATTTTTTAGATATTTATGACGCATATACTCTAGCTCATACATATTAGAGGTGCATATGCCATGTTATTGCACTATAAATTTCAAAACTTACTAGCTATACTACTTACTAGGATGCATTGATTACACCAAGATGCATTGTTATTGAGCATTTTTATCAACAGTTGGTTAATTTTATAGGGTGAAATGATCAATTCATTCAATGTCACCATACTTATATATTGAAGTTATTAAATTATGCAGTCTCACTAGGTTTGTAGGATGGGTTGATTAAATCATTCGCCCTCATGAGATTATGTATATCTATAATTGAGTTGTGAAATTGAGATATAATGATGTCAATATCCATATCACAACTCATCATTGTAGTAGATTTGGGGCATAATACCTTCCAATATCCATATTCAAATATCCAAGGATCAAGTCTTAACCTCTTCTAGCTCTAATTCTTCATAAGGAAGCATCTTTACCAACTCAAAACATCAAGAGGCAACATGCTTACATCAACACACAGGGGTACTCCTTTTCTCTCTTTCTTTTCAATCATTTTAATTATTTCAAATTATATATTATATGCACTTAATTATACTATAATATACTATTGGTTAAAGGTCATGTACCACCAAAGCACTCAAAGTGGGCTCAAGTAAAGGAAATGTGTGTTATACACACCTACGTACACATTTATTTCTTTTAAACTAGTAATTTCATATTTATACATTAATAGATCAAGGGGTTAAATGTAAATACTAAATCTAAATATCTATAGAATCTTCGTATTATACATTTTATAAATGACAATCAGGGCTTTGCCTTTCAATTCTAGACCTTCTTACTGTCAAAAGGCTCACATTCACTGACTCATTTTGCTTAAATACTTATCTCTTAGTCTGACCCATATTATTCTGATGAACTAGGGTTCATATACTACACATAAATCTTAAAAATTGATAAATGTCCTTCACTTTGAGTTTTAGATCTATACCTATTTCCTATCCCTCTGGACACTAATATCCATAGAGGGACACTATCGCTAATGGTAGTATAAATACAAGTATAAATTGTAAATGATTTGAAACCTATGGTTTGGCTTATTTGTCTTTATTAACCCCACCATGAGATATTTTCAAAAGGTGTGGTATAAATACAAGAATAAGCCTTCTCATTCATCATCTATAAGAATACTAAGAAAAACACCTATAAAAACTAAATCAATCAACTATACAACTAAGATATTATTACCTATTTTCATATCAAGCATAGGAGTAGTCATAATACAGGTTTGAAGCATTCAAAGAGTACTCCATGAGTTATATTTTTCAAATGACAAGATAGATCACTGGATTCATCATCATACAATATATTTCACCCTTGTGCACATATTCTTTCACATATAGAGGAGAAATAAATAAGTTTGGGCCTTATTTGGAGTATTATCTATGTTGGCATCACTTATTGATAAAGGATTTTTTAGGGTCAGCTCGATACCATGAGCCTACTAACCCATTTTTAGTAAATTCATTCTATGGGTGAAGAGCTAGGATTTGATCAATCATCGAAGAATGACAACCTATATCCCATATTTTAATACATTAGTATAAATCTAAAAAAAGCCTTAAACAATGAAGTTGGTTGCATCTAGATCTAATCATTATTCCATACTCGACATCTATGTCATAGTCAGACACTAGTGTTGACTGTAATGTTTAGATTTGATGATAGTGTCTACGGCTCCATAAGTATTATTTACATAATCTTATGTTTCATCTAAAATATTGATCCTACATACTTTACACATATTTTTAGCCTTAATATGTCTATGCATAGCAAACCCAACTAAGTATCTTTTCTCTTTGGTATTGAAATCAATTGAACATCTTTCAAATTTAATATTTTCTATATTTAACATATCTAAATACTATATTTCAAAATATTCATTTATTTGAGTTTACAATTAATTAGCCCACTATAGATTAGTTTATTACTCTTGTGCTTGAAATAATTGTATATTCTCAACCCTATACCATATTTAAATTTAGGGTTGAATAGTTTGACCATATATTGCTCAAATATGTTTATTGAAAACTCATTCTAGGGTTATCTTTGGAACAAAGGCTCAATTTGAAGTGAAAATTGAAATTCAATAAAGATAAATGGAAACACATTGGAAATGTCATTTGGATGTCTAAAGTTGACACCATGGATCATATCATTTGTTGGAATCTTCTTTTCTAGAAGCTACCTATTGGTGACAACCTGATATTTCTTGCTATTAATCCCCTTAACTATTGAATCAGTAATCTTCTAGAATCTATCATGCATACCTTTTGAAGATGTATGCTTGTTAAAAGGACATGGACAGTTACACATAATGATATTTCTTATATCTTTAGATATTTGTTGTCTCTGAAATAAGCTAGTTTAGACCTTTAATATTTCTCATAATATGATTGTTGAGTATTTTAGACAATTAATTATAATTCACTTGTAGAAAAATAGTTTTTTTAATGTTCTCAATAATTCTCCCTTTATATTCCATCAATGTTATGTACTATATTGTTTCATTATCTATTTCTCTATGAAAACAAGGCTGGGGTGAGACTATCTAGTTTAGTGGATGCAACATTATACATATAATGTCAATATGACACTATTATACATATTATCTCATTTGACATGTCATATCAAATATCAACTTTATTTAATATATCAATGATATGTTAAAATTAGCTACATATAATTTGATGTATATCGGTTGTAAATCTATATACTCATAACAAAGAGGTCATAGGTTCAAGTCACAATATTGTGTTGAGTCGCATGAGTCTAATTTGTTAGAAAACCACTTTATGTTTCAAGCTGGTAGGATGGTATCTATATATATCTATACCTAGCTAGTAGGATGAGAATGTATGTCTGTAACATAAATAATAGTAAAATAATGCATTATGTACACCCAACAACCATTCCTCATATTAGAAAATATTATATAAGTTAACGCATTTCAACAACAAAGGATAAAGTAACATGATTAATTAGAAGATAGGCTAGGAGAAATATTTAGAGGGATAAGATTATATAAAGTGAGAAGTTGATTAGGGTTGAGTAAATTTGATGTTTGTCATGTGTACTAAC
Organism: Torreya grandis; assembly: GCA_037957365.1. NCBI lineage: Eukaryota > Viridiplantae > Streptophyta > Pinopsida > Cupressales > Taxaceae > Torreya > Torreya grandis. The sequence continues at coordinate 772,076 of JARHVA010004587.1, forward strand.
AAATGGTGATTGTACTTATGGGATGAACACACTTGATTATTTTGCCTAGTCTATTAACATTGATTTTATTTTCAAATATGTTTTACTATTGGAATTCATCAATATAACTATTATTACTCAAAAAATAATAATATAAAATGATTACAATAATACAGTGGCCAAAAAAAGGTCACAACCCACTTTCCATGTTGGTCAAAAGAAATTAGCTTGCATCAGTAAAAATGTTATAAAACACATGGAAATAAGAGAACCAAACAACTAATATATATATATATATATATATATATATATATATATATATATATATATATATATATATATATATATATATATATATATATATATATATAACTAGGCAAAAACCACTACCCTAGAAGGCGGAGGTGGTAGATCATCCTTAAGTGGTAGGGAATTCCAAGATGAAGGCTCACCTGAAGAAGGATATAGTGCCATCCAACCATCTGAAATAGGATCTGAGAAAGATAAAGATATAATAATACCCTAGCCAGGAGGTGGCTAAAAGACACTACCAACTAGACCACTCCCTTGCATACGGTAGATCCATTAAGATGAACCAAAATTAGACTTCACATATAATGGTGACATAATACACCCTATTGATGAGGATGAAGAGTGGAGAACCAAATGTGACTATGTGAATGAATTCTCGAGTGATGGTGCATCAACGGAGGATATATGTATGTTAAGTGGTTTGGGGGAATGTAGATCATAGTGCAGGGAACACTCCCTCAATGATAAAGTAACTCCCTCAAGCGTTAAAATTTAATATCCACCTTCTCTACTTGTGCTTGTATTTGTATAAAATTTGAAGAGATAATAACCCCCTTTTCAATAACAAAAAAAAGGACAAGATGCCTCTTCATTATTAAACAAACCTAAATTTATAGCTCTCCATAATTGAAATAATATGATAGCCCTAGAGAAATTTCATAAAAGAGTTATATATGCTAGCCACGAAGCATTATCTCCAAAGAAGGCCATTTGCCACAGGATTGGTTTTAGCTTAAAGGGATGAAAGAGGTTATAGATCTAGTGCAAAGCAGATTGGTTTTGGGGCAAGTCCAAAAGAGATGTTTGAAGGATTTTGGTTTAGAATTAGCAACATAGTTGGGTTGAGAAATCCCAATGTAAAAGGGATGCTCCTTGAGAGGAAGACCATGGTAAATCAAAAACTAAATAAAGTGAGCAAGCTTTGCCTCAAGCTTTACATTCTAATTTTTGTTAAGTACTGTAATCTAGCTCCTGAGTGATTAATTATGATTTCATCACATGACTAACTTATCTAATGGTGGAGAGAAAGGACTCACAACATGATATAGAAGACTTGGAGACTAATTATTAAAGTGACTTTCATAGTTCCATCTCTAATATTTCCACTAAGTTCATGAAGACTTTAGACCCATATTATTTATCATGACATCTGACATAATCTCTTGGATGCACATAATGGAAGGTTTTGAGTGTGTTTTGAATGTTATGTTATATCAATTATGTAGAATAAGACATGTATAAAATTATAGATAAGATGCAAAGTGTTTGAGGATATAATTATATTTAGAATATCTTAAATAAATTGTGAATATGTTTGTGTTAACAATTCAATAAATGTTATATTTTAAAAGGCTTTATTACTTGGAAAAAAATAATAATTGGATGTCATATTGTTTAACTAAAATTATTTATGTATAAATAATTTTATGGAGGGTTTTGTATATATAATTTCATTATGTTGATATGTATTCACCTGCCAAAATGAGCTTTCTATTCCATACATGATCGACGGTGCACATTAGAAGTTGGAGGATGAATACAATTGTATTTAACTACTTTTTATGAGTGGTATAGCCTAGTTGGTTTGTATTTTAGAGCCAAAAGCCTACCAGCAAGGATATGTTTTTCTACTAATGACCAAGTTATAGCTATGGAAGGGTAATTAGCAAGTAGGTTATACAAATATTTACTTTTCCTATGTTAGGCACCATTAATATTGTTATGATAGATTTTAATGTGTATGTATGGATTGAAATAATATAATCTATAATGAGCTTGTCATCTATGAGAGCAAGTTTTATATTGTGTTGAGGGAAAGCTTAATTCAAGATTTTAGATTGGGGATTTTTTAGATCTATTCTAAATTTTTAGAGAATGTGTTTTGTGGGAAATTGCATGGAAAAGTTCCAATGGGGGTTAGATTTAGATCAAGGTAGGATCTGTCCTCTGGATAACACAAATAATTGGCTATTATTTAATTATTTTAATAATATTATTTTGTTTTACAATATGGAATCATTGGATTATATTATCCTCTAATATTTTGTGGCTTGTAGATCTTCATGGATATAGGGTTATAAAATAGGTCAAGGTATGTTGCATATGCTCTCATGATGGGCAACTATCAATTTTTTAATAGTTGGAATTCTCAACATTTTACTCCTAAACCATCACCAATGTTTTTTCCTTTCATATTAGGAGGCTCATTGTGAAGAGTGATTCATATTTAGTTGTGTAATAGGTGAAAAAATATATGCATATAAGAATATAATACTCAAATAGTATAAGGATGTTGTTTTTGATTTATTGGAGCCTTTGATTCATTTGATACTATCTACATTGACATATCCCTCATTCTTATTGTTAATTAGTTGGTTGTGGATGAAATTCATTACCAAAAGGATGCGGTTATGCCATTCTAAAACACATAAGAATGTCTTAGATCTCAAAACTGATCATTGTTGGAAGAGAATCAGTGCCATTAGGCTCAAGTCATTATTGACTACCAATATCGACCATATTTGATTGTAGTGGCCCATGCATAATAAGACTAAACTGAGTGTATAGGCATGTTTGTGAAAGATAATATATAGGTTTGAAAGAGACACTAAGGTTATTATAGGTATGTGATAGCATAAAATAAGTATCAGACCCATTAAAAGCTCTAAGATAGGGTGAGATGCAAATTTAGGACCATATCTATGTGCACAAGTCATTTGTGGTACATGTATGTCAATATTATCATTATTCAATACTCAATACCATATTTTAGTGTCTACACCTTGATTTACATTTGAGGAGTTAGGGTTTTAATTGTAAGGGTTACGACTGTAACCCACTAAGATTATAGCTTTATAGTGGCACCAATGTGCTGTTTGAGGAGTCAAGGTTGTGGTATTAAGGGTTACATTCATAACCCATTAAGATTATAATTTTCCAAAGGCACCACTATCTTGATAAATTGGGTTACCATAAGGGGAAGATCTTGTCCTCATCTTTCCTTGATAAATAATCTCTTAGATCAAACAACATATTTCAGTGTTCTCACAAACAAACCTATGGTATAGTGGAGTGTCCATAAGAAGGGATATAAGGACAAGATTGATCTAATGATTTACCACATAATGTGTTTGAAGCTCATTTATTTATTCAAAGACATATTTATATTGTTATAGTAACTTTTCAATTTGTTATTGATGTGGTTATTTTACAACATAATTCACTACCAATGAATTCTTGTTTAGTACATTGTTATTATCTTAGGATGAACTATGAGTAGCAAAATTTTATATGAGTGAGAAATGAGCTTATAATATGGTTTGTTAGAGACAAAAGTGATTTTGGTCATTGGAGGTGACTCCAAAATTTTTAAAGATGTAGCATTTGACATGGATGTTCAATTGATGGCATAGATGATAGGTACTATCATGGTTGAACACAAACAACCTTCTGAATAAGATGTTTTTTAATTTTAATGATGTGATTTCACAATTGATTGTGTCCTCCGGGGCATGACTGCATACTTAAAAGTTTATTATGATCAAACCTTAATATATTTCCTTTTTCATAGCCTTCTTAGAGAGTATGGTCAAGGATGAGCTTTAATATAAATACCTAGGCACATGACTCCATCTTACATGATGAATTTATTTTGGCTCCCATTATCAATGATAACAAGAATATGTTAATTATTGACCTAGCACATTGTGTGAAAGAGGTGTTCTGATTCCTCTAAAGTGTCGATTGTAGTGTTATTGTCACTTAAGCAAGTAACATTTGGGTTAGTACCTTATTATTGTGCAGACCTTGATGTATATTAGAAAAGTCAAATATTAATGTCTACATAATTCAACATCAATGTGTGAGTTCATGTGGTGTTAGTGGCACGACTTGTCACCTTGATTCTTATTTTATTTGTTTGATGTGAAAGGCATTGGAGCCTTATGTTGTTATGTAGTTGATTTCTGCTAATCTCCTTTATGTGACATATTATACTCCTACGGATGAAGTTTTAATGGTGTACAGGTCATGGGTTGGCTCTTTCATGTGGCACTAGATGATGAAGATAACTTATGCTTATATATTTTGATTTGTCTCTATCTTATCAGTGTTGTGATATGATTTTTCTAATGAGGTAGAGGTCAAAATATCCATCTTGGCATAGATATAAGGTTTAAGACTCCATTGATAAACTTTAACACCTTATGTGGCTTTGTTGTGTTCTCACGTAGATGCACAATGTAGTTATAAAACTCATTTATGTAAATTTGGACCGACTACTTCTTATGTTGGTTAAAATAAGTTAAAATTTCACATAACATCTACTTGCCACCTACCATCATCTGCCTGCATGTTATCGTTGAGCAACAATAGACTATAGTCAAATGCCCGCAGGCTATCATTGCATACCTTGCTAGAAATTATTAATTCTTGAATCTCTCTTGGGACCTAAAATACAAACCACCAAAAAAATTCCTAAAGTCATCTGACGGTATATGGAAAATTATTCATGATTGAGTTTTGAGGTATCGACGAATTACATTTATATGAAGAAATTTATATTCAAATGTAGGTGAACCTCTCCTCGAAATTAACTTTGACCCCAAAAATTTAGGTGAACTCACTCTATCTGCCACTCCACAAAAATCGTCAAATGTCGACTTCGAAAAATGGAATATTCGTAGATTAACGAAGATTCGTCACTAAAAAAACCTTGATACTCTTTTCTCATAATGCTAAGAAATGAACTCCAAGTTTCAATATGCTCAAATTATGTCTTGCAATGCACGTTGAATGTTTCCCACTAATGGCATACTAAAATTAAGATATTCAACAATTTAAAAGTGATCTTCTCTGAGTCATTGAATAAATTCACTACGAAGTGTGTCTTCAATTATTAATATATTGTTCCTAAAGACATTCCAAATAAGTTTCTAGAAATTTAAAAATATTTTCAAAAATTTGTTATAAGTGTTAACCATCTTATTCTTATTGTGATGTTTGTTGTGGTATGGTGTTTGTTGTGATGTTCTTTTAGATACTCTTAAATAGAATTGAGTGTTTGTCCTTATTTCTAATGTTGTGCTTATGTGTTCACAAATATATAGAATTAATAATCAACACTATAAAACTGGAAAAATGTTAAATTTAATGATCGTATAAACGTATTTACACATTTTAACTATAAAATATGGTGGAAATTTTTGGATGATCGTATGAGATGGAAAGGGAAAATTACGGTTTTAATCAGAAGCCATCACATCAAATTCCATCGCAGCTTTGTTAACTTTACAATTCTCTGCACGTGGGGTGGTTCAAATTTCAACATCTGTCATGGCAATTATTTGTGTTCACCTCGGCTACAACATCGTTTCATTCATAAAATCAATTCAAAGCAAAGCATCGTCCACACAGTAAACTCCAAATTTATTTATTTTTTCAAAAAAAATAAAACTGAGTCAAATGTCTTTCAAGAGAAACGAAAAGTAATAATAGAGATGCAAAATAAAAGACCATTACATTAATGTTTAAGTTGCATGAAAGCCAATTTCACATGAGTTTGAATTTGACGGCATCCAATCGAAAAATTATTTTGTGAGGGTTTTACTTTCAAATTGACTTTAATATTAACGTAGATATACCATTTCATTATAAATAGATGAGTGGGAGAGGTTTAGTTATCTAATCTACCAGCCTTGTAAACTGTGTCTATAAACAAATAAAAGTTAGAAGTGTGAATCATTTTTTATGCAAATGTAAAAGTTATGTATTTAATGATTTAATAAAAAATGTCTTTCATGTCTGCTTCCTTGCACGCCTAAAAACTGGTTCTGCACCACCTCTGTGTATTTGTAGTTCTAGAAAAATACATTCTTGGTTGTGTATATAATATTTTTAAAAAAAAAAAATTCAAAATTATATGACAAATTTAAAAATTAGAAATGTTTTATATTGAATATTTTTATTTAATTTATTAATAATTTTATATTAATTAAATAAAAATTATTTCAAATCATTTTTTAGTTTTGTAGGTTTGAACAAAATATTTCTATATTTTAATTTTTTTTTAAATATTAATTTAGAATTAATTAATTATAAAATGAATTATATAAATATATATAAATAATTAATTTTATAAAATTAATTTATATATAAACAATTACTTATAATATAATAAGAAGATATTTGTAGTATTAATAATTTTATTTTATTTTATATATTAAATTAGAATATTAATATTATAAATTCACTATAAATGACAAAACTAAAGTAAGAATTAGTCTTAATATATTATATAATATTTAATCCTTTTTATATAAAAATAAATATATATATATATATATATATATTTGAACAATTGTAATAAATTATTTAAATTTTATTATTTTAATATATTATATTTCTATTGTTTGGAATCTCATTAAATTTTAGATATATTTTGAATAGCATTCTAATTCACTAAAATACACTGCATTACATAAATGTACAATAACATTAACTATTAGATATCAATAAAAATAAAAAATCATGAAAATAAAAAATATATAAATATTTATACAACTATTAAAAAAAATACATTATATTAACCAAACAACAACAAATATTACTAATTCTACTTCTATCACTAACTTCGATCTCCCTCCATTAACAAAACAAAAAAAACAATAACAATGATGATTATTATGATAAAATTAAATTGAATAATAATACAAATTTAAAATTCTTAAATTATAATCACAAACTATGCCATCCACCAACATTACAATTTCATATACCATCCACCAACAACACAATGTCACATAAAGCTCCTCAATCTATCATCCTTAATAGTTATGGATTTATGGCACACAGTTATATGATTTAGTTAGTGGACTTATGGCTCGACAGTTTTGTGTTTTTTTAATTAATATTGATATTTACAAGTTAGTGTGTATGCCACGTTATTTGTTTACATACAGATGAGAGGAAATTGTTACCATAGAGTTGTTGTGGGTTCAACATGGAAGAAGATCAGATTGACAAGATCAATAGTGGTTTCACTAGTGATTTGTATTTCTTGGATGGTAATTTAACTTGGAGCACCTACCTCTAAAATCGAATAAGGATTGTGTATGCCATGTTATTTGTTTACATGCAGATGAGAGGAAATTGTTACCATAGAGTTGTTGTGGGTTCGACATGGCAGAAGATCAGACTGACAAGATCAGTAGTGGTTTCACTAGTGATTTGTATTTCTTAGATGGTAGTTTAACTTGGAGCACCTACCTCTGAAATCGAATAAGGATTGATAAAAACTTCGAGACTGAGTTTTGTTAGTATATTTTTAAATAAATTTATTTAACATATTTATATTTGTTATGTAGATAGATGTTCTATAATAGTAATAAAGGATTGTAATGAAGTGAATTGTTTATAATTATGTTTGATTTTAAATGTGATGTCGATTTGCTTGTCATAGAAAAATTTAATCTTAAATTTGATATTATTTGTCTTTCACTTCAAAGTTTGTTCTTTTTTTTTAGAGAAATCAATCAAAAAATTATAATATCTTGGCCATATAGTGGAGTTTGAAGCCCACTGTTTTTTTCAAAAAGACATTTTCAATCCTAACATATGGAAAAGATAACAAAATTATAAATTGATGTGGTATATCAAAAATATAGACTAAAAATCTTAAGATTGATATTTCTCAACATATTTTACGTAAATATTTTAAAAACATCTATACTAATTAATCTCTAATAATAATCATATTAAATTAATAAAACTGTAAGAAATATATATAAAATAGAATAATATAATTACAATTCATAATTACAAAATAGAATAATAAATTTATAAAACCAAAATTAAATTGTTGACATATTTCTGGTACGAAAATTCATAATTACAGAATAGAATAATAAATCTATTTACACTTCTAAACTTAAAATTGAAAAAAAAAAATCTAAAAATAAAATAAACAGTGAATCAAAAAATTGTGCAAAATACTCTTACAGAAACTATATGTTGTGTCCACAACCATAGTGTATACACGACTCTACAGTGCGCTGATAAAGATTCCTACAGTCAGTCACTCTCCCCTCTTATTCGTACAGACTAAGAGGACTAACATTTTGACTTCTTAACCAACCATTAACTGAATTTGTAATTGGTCACTGCAATTGACACTTTTAAATGGTCAATTATCCGTTGCAAATTGAGAAAAGGTCACATATATAGATATGAGTGCATGGTTGGTGGTCCAGACTTGCTATTCTCCACTGGGCCTGCGGGTACCTTTCCCGTTACTTTTGGGGGATGTGTACTTGCGACTTATGAAATCTATCCGAATTCAACGTACGGTTCACTTTTCTGGGGTCACAACAATCACGAAAAGAGATTCAACCCAAATAAAATAAAGCCGGTTCAGTTAACGCCATGTCGGCGACTGTTGTTCCGAATATTGACGTCCCGTCATTGAGTTCGTAAAATATTACGAGAGGCATTTCCTTATATTGATGACATTACTACGGGTGGCATTTCCCTATGAAAACGCCCTCCCTTCTCTTCCACATCTTATATTGGTGTGAGAGTGTCGTTTTACGTTCAAGACTGCCATCATTGAAGAACCTAAATCGTAATCGATATTTTGTTTTCTGATTAGATGGAAACACGGGGTTTAAAGTGTTTTCGTGAATAATGATGAACCGTCCATGTAAGAAATTCAACTAAACGTGGTAGCATAAATTTGTAGAACTTGAACTTTATTATATATTAGCACAATCATAATTTAGAAAACATCTTCACGTGAAATATTTTATTTTCAGATTTAGTGGTCTTGAGAAACTTGTGCTGTTAGGAGTTTTATGTTGTCTTGTCGAATCTTCTTCACGTATAACCATTACTAGATTTTTAATGTTTATTTGCATTGTATTTGGTAATAACATCGTTTTTTTGGGGGGTTATGTTTATTTAAAAGGTCTTCAACTAGTGTATTGTGATTATTATTATAGATAATAATAAGAATGATATTAAAATAAGTTTAAAATTTTATTTCGAAAGTATATGATGAGATAATAATTTTATAAATTCTCATCACCCTGTTGATGTTAAGAAACCATCAATTCATTTTACTAAGATGAAATCAAGGAAAAACGATAAAAATAAATCAATTATCATAACCTTCTCTATTTTATTTATATTAATAACCCAAAAAAAAATTTATAAACCTATTTTAATAACTAATCTATTTAAAAAAATAAAAAATAAATAAAACATACTATCTTAACTTGAAAATAAACTTAAATAGAAAAGAACAGAACAAAAAACTAACAAACAATATACAAAACAAAATTTGTAAATGAAATATTATATAAAAATAAATCATTACACATAAAGTAAGATGAAAAGATAAAAGTATGGATTATTCTTATCCTTTCTCTCCACCTCCACATTTGTTTCCTTGAAAAATAAGAGAAGAATAAAGGGTAATAATTTTCTTATAATCCCATCCTAGAGCTTCAAGTGTAATCCTAAGGTTTGTTTTAGATGGGAGCTATGTTGAGTTTGATCTTGTAGTTAGGATTCTATCTCCACTCTTTTGATATATTATAATTTAATTTATTAATTTTATCAATTTAAATGATTTATTATTTATTATATGTTAGTTAATTATTTTTGGGTGATATTCTACCAATATTAAATTAGATAAATTTTTTAATGATTTAAGTGAAATTGATAATGAGTAAGTTATTTGTCAAATATAATTATTCTATCTCATGTGCCTATTAAAAGTTATAGGTAAGTTAATATTAGACTTTATTCAATTAATAAGACTCTAGTTGTAAAAATCAATATACTCGTGGCCAGTCTTAACACTTATTGAATATTATCAACCTTAGTGTCTATTTGGAATGATTGATCGATAACTTGGCATCCTTGTGAACATCTTGATTCCATGGTTTATAATTTATATTTTGACTTTACAACTTCTGACCTCAACCTTGACTTATCGAGTAAGAATTATTTTCTTTTAAATATTTTTTTCCCCTGTTATTACTCATTTTACACATTATTTTATGGTGCTAAAATATATTACCAAACTTCTAACTTCTTTTAGCAATTAATTTTTAACTTCAGTTTTCAATGAAGAGTTTGAGGATGAGTAGGGAGAATTTCACATGGAAAAATCATCTTCATAAATATTCTATCATAGATTATTTGAGGTCTCAAAAAAACTTTGTATAAATTTTTCTGAATTTGTATAATAAATTATAAATTTTATTAAAAATATTCATAACCTTTTATTTTGAACTTATAAATATACTCATACACGACTTTAACGTAGATCTAACTGATAAATTTATGGCTCTTATGCTATAATTCCACAAATTTTGTAACTACATGCATATATTATTAATTCACTTGATCTCTTCAACTTTATTAGTTTAAAATTATAGTGACCTAGCCATCAAAACCACTATTTTTATGTTTCTCTCAAACTGATTTTTTTAAGTTTATTTCAAACCAAAATCTATCATGTTTTTCTCCATATATATGTAATTTTTGACATTTATTTTTTATTTTAAATTTATAATTTCATTGCCTTGTATTTTGTAACCTCATCAAACTCATTTTGAACCATTTATCCACCCATGTATGGGTTACAGATTATCTCAATTCTAGGATTTTAGGATTTTGTGAATCTGGTAGAATGAAACCATGAGTGAATCCACTATGATTGATATGTGGCATATTAGACCTAAAAATAGCTTACGTACTAGACAAAACATATAACACTTTCAAGGAAGGTTTAGGGTGTGCTTTTAGATGAAAAGGAAGTGGTTGATCAACAAATATCTATCCATAATTGAATTAATGTTTGTGAGGGCATTAGAGGGATTTCAAACCTAAGTTTTCCTCCATGGCACTATCAATATATTTGAGTGGCCAAAATTATTTCCATCATATCAATGGCCATTAGGGTCTATATTTTTACTTCCAGTTGGCCTTGGGATATTATATAATGTCTTTTAGGTGAAATCTACACCTATAAGTTAAAATTTAGGGTGATTGTATCAAGGATAAAAAAATCATAGTCAAAGAAAGTGGTAGGATCTAAGGTGGTTGAAGTGAAAATGGTGGCCATTTTGAGTTAAATCGATGGCACTTAGGTGGTGATTGTTATGTTGAAAGTAAACTTGATTTATATAAACTGATTTGAACAAGGAGAAAGGTCAGGCCCAAGTTTAAATCCTAGTTTTCTTTATTCCTAAATTGAGATGGCATATCTAGGACCCCTTTCTTTTCCCTACTCTACTCTTTTGAATGTTACTTTTCAACCCTTACAATAAAACAAATTTTAACTAAAATTATATCTAAAAATATTTTTTGAAAATATTAATTTATGTCTTACCTTGGACTTAGGATTTGAGCTCAATGTGACCATTAATGGCCACTGGATATCCCAAGGGGACACCCTTCTTCCAAAAATGCCTCAATGAGTGTGAATAATGCTTAAGATAGTGCATACTCATTTTAACTCCTAACGTGTTGTAGAGACATTTTGTGAGGTTGAGGGGCCCCATAATTCACCCAAAAATTTATTGTACTTGTCATGTTTTGAATTTGATACTTTATTGGGAAATGCAATTTAGTATATGGTGTCATTAATGGAGGTCATTTGGAATTTGGAGGATGAATGTAAGGGACTATAAATTAGTCCTCCATGCTTCCTTAAGGAAAAACTTTTTAGCTTTATAATGGATCTCTATGGCTCTTTATCTGGTCCTTAGACTTGGATCTCACTCTCTGGCCTCACTCTCACCTAAGGTTATAGACCTTATTTCTACCTTGCCTCCTCTATCTATAATCTCATAGAGGATTATCTTTCTTGGCCAAGCTTTTCCTTTAATTTTGGAAGAGTTTATATTATGTTGGCTTCTCCATAAATGTAGGGTTGATGACCCTATATATATGACTTATTGGGAAGATCTGGAAGCTTCCCCCCACTAAGTTATTCACCAACACTCATTACTATTCTGGCCTCAATCTATCACCTATCGACATTAACATTTGATTTTTACACCTTGATGTTGATGTTTTTTATTAGGTATATCATTCTATCAAGATGACATGGAATCCAAGTCAACCTTGCTGATTTCTAATAGATTATGGGCTTGCCTACACTCTATGCCAACCTTCTCAATTTTTATAATAGTCCAATAAAATAATTAGTGTCATTGATATATGGAAGTTTGGTTATAGTAGAAGTCACATTATTGGAGGACTGATTATGATAACTATAAAAAGAATAATCACTGCAACCATCAAAATTAAGTACCAAAAATAATAGAGGAAATAGATCTCTTGATATTGGGAAGATATGCATTCTTAAAATTGCTACTAAAATAGGGGATATGGTACAAGCAAATGCATTGTGTGATGGAGGATTAGTGTAAAAATATTGGCAAAAAAGGTAGGGAAAATTATGGCCTAACCACCATTGCTGAGAGTTGATTTTGGGATAAAACTACCAAATCAAGAACAAATTTCCCTACTAAGTATTATTATCATCCAAGAAATTATGAATGTAAAAATATTTCCAAAAACACTATTTATAATTATAAAAAAAGGAAAACATTATAAATCATTAAAATATAATACAAGGATTCCCATGTTTGGAACCCATAAAATTTATTCATAATTAGGAAGACAAGATAATTACATAAAAAATTAGTAAAGACTAATTTATCAATGGATAAATTAAGAGATAAAATAATTAGAGAAGATCATATATCCAATAAAAATTTCACAAAATCCTATTCACATACAATTTGTACTTCTTTTTCATTAAAACCTCTAATCATCTTTGATAATGAACATGGCTAGGAATAAAAGTTTTAAACTTTTTTCTTTGTGCCTTTGCAGATTTCAACGATAATGGAATAAAATTTTACATAAGATTTTAAAATGGAATTAGGTAGAGGAGTGCCTTGATTATTGGACCTTGTATCCAATAAATAAAACTAAGTAAACACAATAATAAGCCAAGCTACAAATTACTCATAAAAACATAAACCACAAAAGAATCATCTTTGAGTGTAATTGTACATTTAAGAACACTTGGCCATTAGTAGATGCAACCAAAACATGTTGAGGCAAGGAAAATTATAGTTAATTTATAATAATGTTTTTGTCCATTGAAGGGATGAACTGATTAATAATATCCACAAGATGAAGCTTAATTATAACATTCCTACATCAAACCTATTGATAACCTCTCTAAAAAAGAATAAACTTAATATTTCACCTTTATCATCATTATTAATCCATCACTACTAGATTAAACTAAAACATAAAATGTAAATGGTGTAACCATTGAAAACCTAGTTCTCAAGAATTGAAATATGTGTTGTTAATTTAAATAAAAGATAATAAACTCTCCAAAAACTCAAACAATGTTTTCTTACCATTCAGAAGATAGTTTCCAAGAACTCAAACATGTATTGTTGTTTTGAATTCAAGAATACTATAACATTAGATTGCAATGATATATGAAGGCATCTAATATTTACTACTCAGCTTCTATAGCACAAAATGTATAATCAAATACATAGATTTTTTTAATTCAAAATTTTAATATACATATGAACAGGATAGTGAAAAATTGAATGACGTATCGATCAGAAGCATATTAACAAAAAAAAAAACACTTATTTAAATTATTGAATTTTTTTTTTAATTTTAGGCTTGATTCTACATATCTCTTAGTCACATCAAAACCAAAATGTATAACCTTACAATTACTTCTCAATTCAAGCAAACATAGGGACACAATTAAATTGCATTATCTCAATCACACTTATATGTATCTTGCTTTGTTTTCATGTTTAGATTATCATTTAGAACTTTTAATTTTTGATTCTTATTAAGAAGGTTTGGAAAGAGGGTTATATCATGCGACAAGCTATGATGTCTTCTTTTATTCATATTTTTATTAAGTATGTCTTTCTATGAATGGTATTGTCAGCCAATCATGCACTTACTGGAAAAAATAAGCCATTGGGTGTTTTGTAATTGATTAACCTACTATGCACTTTCTTTTAAACATATACCATACACTTTTGGAATAACGATAGTGTTTCAAAGGTATTTATTGTTATAAAGCATTTCTCAACAATCTCCTAATTTTCACATATCAAGGATTCGAAATCATAAGCTTTCCCACTAACTAAAATATGTTTGTACAATGAAAAACATCTTGTTATAGATGTAAGGAAATATAAAACCAAATGAGTATGCATAGATACATGTCTTACATTATTAGCCTCCCTCTATTGGTTTTCACTATCATCTACAAAAATTATTTCTTCACCTTCATGTAGATGTATTTATCCTCTAATATCCATACATGATTCACCTTCATATAGATGGTTTGATCCTTCAACATACATATCTATTGTTCATTCAATTACATTTCCTACTCCATTATCTATGCACTATATATTCAAAACATATTAGCCTATTGAGACTCACAATAAACTAGTAAACACAAAAAATATAAGCGGAAAGAATATTTACATTGTACTGTATATCATTTTTGTTGATGGGATCAATCACACCATGCCCTACAGCATAGAAAATTCTCTCTTCTCTTCTTCTTCTTCTTCTCTCTCTCTCTCTCTCTCTCTCTCTCTCCTCTCTCTCTCTCTCTCTCTCTCCTCTCTCATCTCTCTCTCTCTCTCTCTCTCTCTCTCCTCTCTCTCTCTCTCTCTCTCTCTCTCTCTCTCTCTCTCTCTCTCTCTCTCTCCTCTCTCACACACACACACACACACACACACACACACACACACACACCATCTTCACCTTAATGACATATTTATAAGTGTAGAATTAGAGTGAAAATGAGAAATAACACATTGACATGGATGACATTGCAATATAGTTATGATAATGCCATGGTCTTGTCTATCTGACTCTCCACCCAAGTTATATGAGTTTTACTACTGTGAAAGGTGACATGGTAGTCTATAATCTATACATCCTTAACCCATGAAAGATTCATAATTATCTCAACCTTTAAATTCATATAAACTTCATTGTCCTTACATAGTTGTATCCACTAGTAGTATATATAAATAATTGTGGTTTGTTGTCAAACTAACTAATCCACCATATGATGTGTATAAGTCCTTATGATGTTGAAGAAATGAATTTTTAATTGTGAATGGTATGATTATATCTAGGGTAAATTTTAGTGTAAAATATTTGTTAATTCATGAATATTCAGTTTTAATGAAATTATATTTGGTAATTTTGGATGAGTAGTACATAGGACACATTTACCTAAAATTTTGCAATGTAATTTTTGTATGGGTCATCTCACCAATAACTTACAATAATTATGGGGGAAGCCATTTAATTTACCTCAAATATATAGTACATATGTTCATAGGGGTGACCATCCAAATCTCATTCTTTACCTCATTACTAAGTTGAATCTTGAGGGCCCCACACTCTATCCTTGCATTCACCCCAATTACCAGTAGTTGATAAAATACCTAAAACTACTTTGTCTACCAACCCATTGCATATATTTATTCCAAACCACTATTACTTGACTCCACCTTACCATTTCTTGAATTTTGTTTGCTGGCATCACCTTACCCCTACCTAATTATTGTTTCATGTCTATGATCTAAGCCCTACTACTACCAACCTTATTCACTACACAATTTACCCCTCACACTAATGAGTTACATGTTTTTTATGTTATAATGGAATCAATTGTTAAGTTAAAATAATATAATAATTATCAATAAAATTGAGCATAGTATCTCATTTTTATAACCCTAGGAAAGTCAACTGTGTAAATGACATGCACTCAAAATATAGGTATTTTTTAAACTATTTTGTAAAAAAATCAATATTTTTATTTTTAATTGTGGAATAATATCAACATATTTTTACATGAGTAAATCCCCACTGATAATGATACTATTTCCTTATAAATAATTAATCACAATAACATATCATCCCCTGAAGATTTTATTAATGACATGCCACCATTATAAGACACTTCTTCGTATAATTCATAAGATATTTATAGTTCTCATCAAACACCAGAATTTAGTTGGAAATTCCACTCAAAAATCCAAATGGAGGAAGAGAAGTACATGGACAATTGGAATGTATTTTTAGGTTGAGTGGGTAGAAAAATATCCCTTTATAAAACCTATAGAACTAGAAAATAGTAATAAGACCCTAACATAATGTAGATGTACAATATGTACTTGGAAATATGGAAAAGAAAAATAGAATTCAACTTACATTAAACACAATTGAGAAACATTGTGATAAAATATATATATTTGTGAAGCACCCAGATGGACAAAAAATAAGAACACATAGATGTAAAAATGTATAAGAATGCATGGATGCAAGATATGCACACGAATATGAAAATGGTCAGAAATGATAAATAAATCTAGTTGAAAAAGTGGGAACCATCAAAGCTCAATTGGAAAAAAAGTTATGCATCCCAATCTAAAGGAAAATTATGTATGTTTCTCTACTATTTACCCATATTTTAAAAAAGGGTAGACCTATTTTTATTTTTTTAAGATTATAATATTTTGTTTCTACATAATGGGTTTCGTGATAATTCACAATCACATTGATTAGATAATAGTGTTTCGGAAATAAAAAAATGTCTAGCAATGGTTGAGAAGGAATATTTGAAAGAAAAAGTTAAAAGATCAATATTTATCTCATTGTCCATGGATGAGGTCACTGCATTTGACAACACATCATGGGTTTGCATGCATGTTTATGATTTTGAAAAATATTTAAGGCAAGATCATTTATTAGCTATTCATAAAATGGTAGAAAATTGTAATGTAAAAAAACCTTCACAAATTGGTTATATCTATTTTGAGAGATAAAACTGGGATCAATGATAATTCAATAGATACAAAGTTATTGTGTGTTGGTGTTGATAATGAATTGGTAATGTAGGAGAATAGATGTACTATTTATGTTTGACTTCAAACAATAATTGTATCATTTATGATTTTGATTCATTGCATGGCTCATAGGATGAATCTTATGTAACAAAATGTTAGCACGTTTGGTAATGTTGAAAAAGTGGAAGAGCTCATTCGTGTCTTGGATGCTTATATGTCAAGCATCCCAAAAAGTTTTTTGGAGTTCCAAAATTTTTAAATTGGGATGATTGATGGTAAAAAACTACTAAAAGATGCTGATAAAAGATAGATTTACATGTATGAACTGGCATGTAATTTTTTTAAAGTATATTGATATTTAGTAGGTTTTATGTATAAAGACCATAGCGAAGTTGACAAGGCAAAATAATTTTTGTACCATTTAATAGATTTAGAATCATTAGTGACATTATGTGGTATTTTAATAATATTTAAGGAAATCAACTATTTAATCAAACATGCCCATGAGAGATCTATATATATTATTGACATCATACATTTGACAAAATGAGTATGTCAATCTTTAGATATATTATACACATCGAATGAAAGCTTTCACAAACCTATTTTTAGAACTTGGTAAATTTTGACAGATTTTAAGAATCCTAAAATTTATTTGAAGTTCAATATAAATGATCATCTTTGTTTGTGGTAAATGACAATGAGATCCTAACGCAAACTTTGTATAAAAGATTTGATGTTGTGGGAGTTGAACCTAAAGATGTACCTATAACACATCTTCTATACATTATTGTTTTATCTAAAATATGAATTAAATTAAGTAGAATATTGAAAATCTTATCTTCTAAGATTAGATAATATTGTCAAAGGGGTGAGTTTTTTGAGGGCATGGGAGTTGTGAATCTTATTTTTTGAAATAGTATTAATAGTCAACAATAGATTAACACTTTATTTCATAGATAGATGGGTTCCATTATTTAGCAATTTTATAAATTTGTAAAGGTGAATGGATTTTAAATTAAGTGTATATTTTTAAAATATTTACTGATGTCTTAGTCAACATATTTAGGATTTATAATGATGGATCAATTTCAATGTCTGATTGAGCCAAATGAAACTGGTGCAATTACACAGTTATGGAAAAAAAGTTATCCTAATAACATCTTATAGGAAAGTATTAGTGAATATTTAAGATTATATGAACTTTGTCAAATAATGATTTTGGATTATATGGAAGATGAGAGAGTATTTAGTGCATTATCTTTTGTGAAGTCAAAACTTTACAACAGATTGGATAAAAACTTATAGACTTCTTTAAGACTGTATGTTTCACATTATTCTATGGATAAGTTTCCTTATGAAAGATCACTAGCAATGTAGAGTTCTCTATTTGAAATAAGAGGCATAATTAATATAGTGAGTGATAGAGAGGATGTAAATAATGAGGCTGAATATGGTACTAACATGGTATATGTAAATATCACTTATAATGAGTAAGTTTCTCAAGGATTGTTTTAGACACCCATGTTTTAGTTTGATATGTATGGTAATTAACATTTTCTAAAATGTTTCACAATTTTTTTGATTTTGTAAAATATTTGAAAGATTGAGTTCAGTAGAACTATTGATATCCTTATGATTAACTTAATAGATATTGTTATCACTCATTATAAAAAAACAACTTAATAAGTGTTTTGATTAAACTCTCTCTATGGATTAATTGAGACATAATTAGAACTCATGTCTTTACTTTCACCTAAAAATATGAAACACCTTTGAGACTATCAAAAATATAACAATACTTCTTTAATAGAGAGATTGAAATTTAAGACTTCATTTTTTGTCCTATTACAACTCCATGTACACAATCCAATTTTATGAGATTCAAATCTTTAAAAATCACCTTGAAGACTCCTTTAGACACCATAGAACTAGGTGGCACATATTTCTGTTACCACCTAGTCACACCATGTAACTAGTTAAAACCTCTTGTTACCCAGATACATGTTGCAACCAGGTGGTAGAAAATAATGCTTGGATACATGATGCAACCTAGTGGTATAAAATACCACTTAGCTACATGATGCAACTAAGCAGTGACAAGTATCATCCAGTTGCATTGATGCAACCTGATGACATCAAGGTTGTTAGTGCCTCTCATTTACATCATGTATACCCTAAATATTGAATCCATGTATATTATTTTATTCTTAGTGATAAAATTATCTTCATATCATACTCTAAATAAAGAAACTACTCATGATAATAAAATTTACAAGACTAATCTATTCAGACATGCCATACAAATATGGAGACAATCAAATATCAATAAGATCATATAAAAGGAAACAAATCTATGGGGTTATTATTGGATGAATATATATTATTATCATATAGGATCCATAATTATAAAGATAATAACTTGTACCCTTAGTGCCATATTAAATGATGCAAAACACACAGCAATATAACTAAGTATTCTTTAATGTGAAGTAAGATACACAATCCAACCAAACATTCAACCTTAAAACATAAACTACTACATCTCCATATAATATTTAATCTTGAAAACAATACATTTAAGATCTAAAAATTATATATAAATTGATCATGGTTGTACCAATATAACTTGTATCTTTATTTCTATATTAAGCCAAAAAACACACACATTATAATTAGGTATTCATTAAAGTGAAATGAGATATATATTCGAGCCAAAAATGCATTAAACCTTAAAGTATAGACCACAATATAGTTCATTTAGTTCATAAAATAAATACTGACCCAAGTATTAATTAAATACTATACTACTATATCTCCATAAAATATTTCAACTGGACCACAATACATTTAAAATTTGAAAATTACAAACCAAGAGTATTTCACACATAATAAAATGTTTAAAAGATATCATTGACATGTAAAATGTATTGCATAAAATAAGTTTTTTTCAAGCATAATAAAGTGTTTTTCAAACAAACATAATAGATATCATTATCATTCAATATAAACTATTTTTGAAACAATCTAACAATTTTTTGTAAGATACTCTTCACCCACTTGCTACATGCCATTGCCCTCCTTTGACACCCCCCACTCCTCTTGACCTCCCTGTGTGGCCTCCTTGATAACTCCTTCCTTAAGAATATCCTCTGTACTAGAATTTACATCTATAAGATTTTCTCTCTCCCTATTCGCTACATCACCTACTAAAAGCAGACTCAGATCTACACCTATTTTCTACTTCAATAAAATCTACGGATCCATCTCATACTCTTTAATAAATTTATTCAAGGTGATATTATGTTTATTTGATATAATAAGTTTTTCATTAAATGAAATAGTTTAATTTATACTTTTGCGAGCATTTTTCAACTCAAATTTAGAAGTTGTGATTCTTTCTTTAAATTTTCATATTTTGTCTGCAATTGAAAAATAAAATATATATGCTAAAAATAATTAAAAATAACTAAATCTTTTTCCTTCTCTACTTGGTCAATGACACAGGTTTATATCTCTTGCCCATTTTTTGAAATAAACTTGGGCTTCTACATTTAAATTTTCCAACCTATTTATCATAATACATAAAATATTGCCATTGTGAACATTGTTAACTAAAATTAACCTAGATTGAGTTTGATTGAATACAACATCAATTTTTGAGGGTTCATTTTGAGTAAGTGAAAACAAATTCAGTCTTAGGGAGTTATTGTGTAAATGGGTGTTAATTTCCTTAATAAATTGCTTTTGCCCTTATCTCCCATTATTTTAAAGCATTGAAATAGTCAATAACACCCTCCTTTAGATTAGAAATTATATTTTTCGACACTAAATTATCCAATATAAAATAATAGATAGAATCATCAAACATGTTCAAATTATTGATGGTGGGGGGGGGGGGGGGGGTAAAGGGGGAAGAGGTGGAAGGAACTTCTATTGTAGGCACATTATAAACTTGAATAAAATCATGTGGATTGAAATCACCACCTATCAAGGCCCTACTTTTGATCCCAAGATACTTTTCATCTAGACCAATATGTTGCAACCATGTAAGTCCCTATGCACTAAAAAAACTACCAATAAAGAAATTTGGGTATTCAAATCCTGAAAATTTTAGGGTTCCTCTACTTTGTACATGGAGGGAGATATTCTGCCCTCTTCTCTCAGTCTTGATAGGTGGTAAGGGTCATGGCATACTTCACCTTACAAATGTAGGGTGACCTTAAAAACAAAAAATTATTGAAATGGTAAACTTGAAAACATAAATCAATGCTAATTCAAAATGTAATAGTTATTATGCGTAGTCAGGGAGATTACCTCTTCCACTCTATGTGTCTAAGTCAAAGTGAGAGTGGTGGTTCTATCTATAAAAGATAAAATTATGATGCCAATAAATTATCCAATAGAATAAAATTTAATTCAAAAAAAATTTGTAAGGTAAAAACCATTGGAAAGGTTTTTGAGAATATTCTTCAATGGCAGTGGCTCGAGACTCTAATGCAAAAAGTAAAAAAATTAATAGAGTAATATGAAAAATAAATTTCATAAAATAAAAAATGAAATACATAATCATGAAAAATTATGAGGATAACTAGCAAGGGGAGATGATATCAAAGAATGCCTTGGGCATTAGAAATTTAAATTGATTTAAATGAAGACTCTTTGGACTCAGTGGCACCATAGCCCTCAAGAACACAATGACCTTTTGATGTTGCCTATCTTATTCTGCATTATTATCTGTAATAAGCCAATAAATGTTACAATTTAAATTTTCAAATATGTATAAAGTAATAGAGTTTATTATTTTGAAGGCTAAATATACCTCCTGATCCTTGAGGGACAAAGAATTAGGGATCATTTTTGTATGCAAGGTAGTTATAATAATAATTATTTGTGTATATCATATAAGGCCTCATAATACAAGGCCATATTAAAATTGGGTTATGAAATGGTGGAAGTCACATTCATAAAAGCATAATTCAACTCTGACCTGATCCTATTAGATATATACGTGCATCAACAATATTTTAACCCTGATAGATAAAAAAGATTATAGTAAACAAACCAATATGAAAAGTCTCTTGGTCTTCCATGTCAAATTATTTTGACTTGGAAGAAATGCATAAAATTTTTCAATAATAGATTAGATATTTTATCCACATGGATTCCACTTCTAAGCTGACTATTTGCAATGAAAATGAATTTTTTTTTTGGGACATTAGACTCATCAAACAACTCATGAATTATAAAAACAAATATAAATATCAATAATAAATTCAATACTTACCAATTAGGTTGATGTCCAAATTGTACATAGGCCCCAAATAATTTTTCTCTTCATCACATAAGGGGGTTTAATTGTTAACAAGGTTTGTGTTGTAATGGGGAAGGCTTGTAAAATTATGGATATCCAAAAGAGAGGTGCCAAAATATATCAATTTCATGTTGGTATGGACATGGAATTTAGTCACACTTTGGTCATAATAAGCCATTAGAGATTAGAGCATGTGTTTTTTGGTATCATATTGATTCATGTCAAATAGGCCTAGAGATTACACATATTGATCTCATCCACATACATGTTAGGGTGCTTCACCATTCTAAAGAATCCCAAACGTAATAAATTCTTTAAAATATACTTGTGGATGATACCTATGTCTATGGATGATGTAGTTACTGAGTCCATTTGGATGTATATTTTGTGTTCATTCAAAGTATAGGTAGTCATAATATGATGAAAAAAAACAAGTGAATAGAGTCTTAAAGTAAGGGAGAATGAGGGCATGTATAGGTTCATGGTACAATAGAGGCAGTTGGTAGATAGGATCGATGGTAACTAGTTATGCATTATTGTCACCCAACTGTATCATTTAGTTGGGTAACACCTACTACCATCCAAATGCACCATGTAATTGAGTGGTACCTATTACTACCAGGTAGAATTATGCAATTGGGTGGCAACAAACACTGCCACCAACACGTTGTGACCATGTAGCAGAAAGTGTTAGCTAGTTGCATGGTATGATCAAGTGATGGCATGTGTCACCTGGTAGCATTCTAAAATTGGGTAGTGGCATGTGTCATATGGTAACATTACAAAATTGGATGGTAGATCAGGTCACTAGACTGTAGTGTGAAAATTGGTGGTTTTACAGAAAACATGAAAATGAAAAAGAAATTAGAACCTATAGTTTCACCAAGGTTGTGAATCAGATTCACCTAAAAAAACCTAAGGGGGTTTTGGATATGGGATATTGAAAATTTAACTTTATTATATAGATATATTTTTTATTTTATTTGCATGTTGAAGAGTATGATAACATCGCAACCACATTCCAACCCTATGATGTCAATGTTGCTCCCAATATTCAACAAAATTAGCCTATGTGGATCAATACTTTTCTAAAAAATTTATGGACTCCTTTTTTAACATGTATTCATCAATGTAACAGTGTATTAAATGTATCCAAATTCACTTAACATCATATGTCTTACATCATATTATCTCACCTTTGCTATCATAGTTTTCAACCATGTATGACACACATGCTAACTGCATAAATAAACTTCGCAATTGAATGTTTCCTTGCATAGCATAATAAATTTATAGTATTTTAGAATATAAGGTGATAATGGTTTATATGCAATTTAAATTTAAAAACTTCATTATGTATATAAAAATAATAAATATGCAAATGATTTCTTTGATTTCCATACTAGAATCGTCTACCATGAAGGCTTTAATTTTCCACTCAATTTATTTCAAATGTACTCTATGTATAATCATTTATATACATTGGTTGATGTCATTAGTAATGACTATGACATAATCATCCATGTTATGGGTAGACATTGGTGTCTAAAATCAAACACGAACAATATGTACAATTGAAACTATACCAAAATATAAAACACAAAACACAAGTGAGATTGTATGTGAAGAAGGATCTATATCTTCTAATACTATAAATATAATTAAAATTATACCTTCATTCCATTCATGCGAAACATTAAATCCATCACTAATAATTTTTCCTTTCTAAATTTTAACAACCAATCTTGTTGATGTGTGAGTTTGATTCCCAATATGAAGGGGATTTACCCATCCTCATTAATCCCTTCATCATTGTATCCTTGATAGACAAACTATTTATTGGCATTTTCTAGTGACAACTATTGAACACTTTATGCGTAATTGGGATAATACACATAATTCTCTCCTTTATTTTTGCATTCGCTATTATATATGACATCCTTTCTTAGGAAACCATTTTGTTGTGTTTCACCATTGAACATTATAACTTTCTCCTACACCATATCATAGTGCTTAAGATGGATAGAAACAACAAAAATTCATAACAATTGTATCTTATGGACCCATTCATTTAGTTTTATGTTAATCTAAGTACAAAAAAGAAAATTCTTCCCCTTGAATTATTCATATTATTTTCATTATAGTGATTGATGTGACTATTTATATGTTCTACTTAATTGTAGATGAACAACACATGATTAGGTCTAATGACCATTTATCATGTGATAAAATGACATTGATAACCACACATTATATTTTTTTAACCTAACCATCTAAAATTTCCCATATTTGTCACTATGGACTTATCTTTTGTCATGACATCGATTTTAAGGAACCTCTCAGGCCCATATGAACAATAATATATGTACAAATATATTAAAATTATTAAGTGTATATAAATTCAAATTTTGATACATAAATGACATTTGATCAAAAACATAGTAACACATGAATACACACACACTTACTATCTAAAATGCGGTAGCACTTACATGACATGTTCTAAAGTAGCAGTAATCCTTATCTACTTACTAGGAATAGGTGATAGGTTTTTGTGCAATGTGACACATGAAATTTTTTAGGGAAAGAATTATTATTTTATTCTCCTTTCATGAAGTATTCACCTCTATCTCCATCAACCCATTCAACCCACATCTCTTATTCATTAATGTTAGGAAAAAATTTCCCCTTGGTATTGCTTCACTCAAACAAACCCTTACTTGGTTTTTGAAGTGGAAGTTATAGAATTCAATCCTTCCTTTTTGTGTTTGATTAAACATACAATAAATAAGTTTCATTTAACCAATACATAGTAAACATTGTGAATGATCAAATATTGCAATCTATGAACATAAATGAATTAATGATACCTACAACAATTGTGAACAAATATTATGTTTAAATAACTATAAACAACATCTATATATCAAATACTTGATAATTAGTAATGTGATGGATTTTCATAATGAAAATGGATTAAAAATTAATTACAATACTACTCATCATTGCATAATTGGGATTTATCACACAATAGTTAAAAAAATAACCTTATAGCATATACTCATCTTTGTATAATCACATAATAATCAAAAGATCCTTACAACATATAGTCATAATTGTATCTATTTATTTTTAAAAAAATTGTTTTATTTCAAAATAATACCACACGTATCCCATAATAGTGTTTATGACATATAATCAACATTATGTCACCTCACCATAAATAATGGAGACTATGAATACAATAAGAAACATAAATATTGTATTGTGAAAAAAAAACTATTGCATAACAATGACAATGTTTTTCACTTAAAAATTAGATATAATATTAAAATATTGTTCTACTTTAAAATAAAATGTAGGTGCATATTCTAAATCAAACATGTCCAACTGATCCATACTCATTTTACCTATTTATTCCCATTCCTCATGTGAGGCTTGTTGCTTGGGTTCTTCTTTTGTGCCACAGATCTCAATATCATTAAAATAACCATACAATAAAATGGCATCGTCATATAGTTTACTCAATGGTTCTCTTGGAACATCTATTTCCCATTTCATCTAAACAATAAATACTTTATAACACCTCCACATAAATACTTTATAACAACCCTCATCAGCTAACAATTTACCAAAAGCTACATTATGATAATATTTTATGCACATAATACCATATTTTTATATGAAAATACCTTCCTTTCCAGTGGGCACAAACCAATACACTTTTTTTTATTACACATACTATAACTGTTAGTAATACATTGTAAAAGCATCAAAAGATTATAATTTAAACTGCTTTATGTATACACATGCATTGGTTAATCATGTACATCAAAAACATGAAACATAAAAATCTTGCCTTAACTTATTTTTTATGTATCTATTGTTGAATCATGTTTTTTTTCATCTAATCTTTCTTTTCACCCCTTTTATATACTAAAAATACCTTATATAATGCAGATTGAATGTCACAAGCATATACGCTTGGACAAAGAAAGACAAAAAATAATGTTTGCATGGCTCATGGTGCTAAAAAGTCTAATGCCTCAATAAATCATACCATGTATCTAAATTTTATGGATATATTACAAATAAGTCACTTGATATGCTTATGACATGAGGAAATTATTGATAGAGATGATTTTTTTTGTTACAAAGTTATTAAATTTATTTGTACAGTCCATATTTCATGTTATCTAAATGTTAGTTATATATGAATTACATAGATATGAAATTAGGGTTTGAATCTATACACCAATGAATAAGGTAAGGCTGCCATTTATATTAAGTTATTCAAGATATTAATATATTTTATACTTATAGTATATAAATTAGGTGTGAACAAAAAGTTGCTAGTAGAAGTGAATACTGTATATACATTAGACACTTCATAATTTTGGAAAAGAGAGTATTAGTTTTTTTATGGAATCATTTTATTGGAGATTGGTTTTCAACAGCCTAATAGACATGTATGAAAATTGAGGAAGCATACAACATACATGTCAATTGCTTGATAGTGTATGTCATCTAAGGGTGGTCTCATAAAATTTAATGATGGCAGGATATGTAATGCACGACTATAGAAAAGATGTTTCTAAACACATTGAACTAGTGAAACACTTTGGAACCAACCCAAATCATTCTTAGTTTGTGTTTTTTTCCTATAGCTATGCTATTCTATTGAATGATTGTTGTAAATACATCAATTCAAAGATGGATTAAATAAGTAGCTAAGTTTAATTGGATATGGATAAAACTAAGTGGCTTATAAAACCTTGCCAATCTTTACATATTACAAATATATATCTAAAAACCAAATATAAACTAATATTGACATGCGAACTATTTGACAATATACGTCACCTAAGCTTGGTCTCATAGAATGCAATGATGACATGATATGTAATACATGACTATATAAAAGATGTTTTGAATCAATGATCACGATAAATGTAATGGGGCATGGGCTAAGTAAAGATTAAATGATTGATAATGAGAAAATGGGTGTAAAATAAAGAGATGGATTCAGTTGTTATACAATATAGTTTAGAGGAAAACTAGTAGTATAGTGTAGGTTTCATGCATGCTCCAGTTGTGTTCTTTGTAATGTAATGGGTAACAAACAATTGAGGGTAGATAAATAACCAATAAAGCGTTGATTCATACTCCATTTTTATTTTTTGTAAATTATCCTTGAATGAAGGAAGGGGTTTTGATCAATTGATACTACCAAGTTGATTTTCCTCGCATTGTGCTTTCTAAGATAAAATCCTTTGTGTGATGGTGTAATTTATTTGTTTCTTTTTAGATGTTCATTGTTTTTGATTAATTGTAGTTACAAAATCACATTATTTTAATATCGGGCACGCTCTAAATCACGTCCATTTTAGGTTAATTCATGTTAGAGCAACAAGTATTGTGTTTTTGCACATAATTTGAAGGATGGATATATTAAATATAAAAATAAAATTACAAGCCCACCATTTCACACAATGAAAGTTGATGGAAAATAGGGTACACAAAAATCCAATTCAAAACAAGCAAAAGATAAATGGATGCAAATAAGAAACTAAATATGCCCTAAATCAATCTAATTTATTCAATTTTTATAATATGTAAATATCTACTTTATTTAGCATCTAATATTCAAATTCAAACCTATTGAAATTATCACTTGCACTGAAGTTTAGTGAATATACTCATACCATATTTATTCTTACCAATAAGAAAATTATCAAACCAACAAATATCAATGTATTAGACGTTTTAGGACTACCAAGAACAATATTATAATAAGAGAAGAAAGTATCATTTAAAATATGTAATGTGGAAAGCAAATAATATACGAGTAGAATTATTGATGCGAGTGAAGGGAGTGAGCTTAACCAACATAGAAGACTCTGTAGGTGTATTTTATTTGTATGAGAGCCTTGAATTTGTACCATAACAAGATATTTTTTCTCCTTCTTAGCCTTCATCTAGTTTAGTTGCCCAAAAAATGGGATTGTAGGGGATATCGTGCACTTCTCCTATTCCATTGAAATGTTAATATGTAATGTCTTCCCAACATGGATGCATAGGCATTTGGGGTGTCACATGGCTCATCAAGAGGTTATGGTGGGTCCCAATAAAAGGGACATCAAATAGATAATGATGACAGGAACTTCTACATTCACATTTATTTGTATTTGTCATTTAACTGTCAAGTAATCAACATTTACGTTGACAAAACTAACTAATTCTAACACACACTAAATTTATGTGTGTTGATTAAGCATTCCCATGGGAGTGCAGCCTTTGAAGGGGCCTTCGATGACATCCCAATGCCTGAATTTGAAATTCACAAGAGGAGGGCCTATTTAAACCTCCACCACTTCCCATGCAAATCCTTTTGAAAATGCAGTTCAAAATATGTTCCTTTCCTGGATTGGCCATATACCTGCTTACTACTCCCACTGCTTGGGCAATATCCAGTCTAGTACACACCATTGCATACATCAAACTTCCTATCGCAGAAGAATATGGAACCTTACTCAGGTACTCTACCTCATCATGTGAATTGGGACATTGTTCTTTACTTAACTTGAAATGTCCAGCCAAAGGTGTGCTTACCGGTTTAGCATCCTGCATATTGAACCGTTTCAACACCTTGTCCACATAATCTTCTTGAGACAATATCAACCTGTGATTTTCTCTGTCTCTCTTAATGCTCATGCCAAGGATTTTCTTTGCTGCTCCCAAATCCTTCATAGCAAACGTTTGAGCTAATTTTACCTTAAGCTCTGAGATATCCTGCATGTGAGACCCTGCAACCAGCATGTCATCTACATACAACAATAGAATAATATATCTACCATTATCAAATCTCTTAAAATATACAAAATGGTCTGATTGACACCTACTGTAGCCATGCTCAGTCATAAACCTGTCAAATTTTAAGTACCATTGCCTAGGAGCTTGCTTAAGGCCATACAAGCTTTTCTTCAACCTGCACACTAGTTTCTCCTTACCCTTGACCTCAAAACCTTCTGGCTGTTCCATGTATATTTCCTCATCTAAATCTCCATGAAGAAACGTTGTCTTAACATCTAGCTGCTCAAGATGCAAATCCTCAAAAGCAACTAAAGACAATACAACCCTTATAGAAGTCATCTTAACAACGGGAGAAAAAATATCACCAAAGTCAATACCTGGCTTTTGTGCAAATCCTTTTACAACCAATCTGGCCTTATATCTCATCTATCCATCCTCACCTTCCTTAAACCTGTAAGTCCATCTGCTCTTCAGTGTTCTCTTACCAGCTGGCAATTCAACCAAATCCCATGTTTGGTTCTCTCTTAAGGACTCCATCTCCTCAACCATGGCACGCTCCCACTTACTCCTGGACTCCACCTGTAAAGCTTCTTCAAAACTTTCTGGTTCTCCACCATCGGTTAGCAATAAATAATATAAAGAAGGAGAATATCTAATTGGAGGCTTACTTACCCTTTCAGACCTCCTGATTGGTGTCTTGGACTCATTCTCAACAATCTGTCCACCCAAATTTTCTAACAGTGACCGACCTCGGCCACCTGTAGACCTGTTACTGGCCGACGCCGATTCTTCCTGGCCGACGCCGGTGCCTGGTCTGCCGTCGTCGATCTCTGTATGACCGACATCAGTTTTTGTACTGCTGACGCCGGTTCCTAACCTACCAACGTTGGTCTCTGTGTTTTCCTGTAAGTGATTATTTCTTTTTCCCGCGAGCTCATTTTGGACCATAACTTCATCCAACTCATTATTGCTCTGCCCAGCTTGATCTAGCTTCCTTATCTGATCACTGTACATCACTCTTTCATTGAAAACAATGTCATGGCTCCTAATTACCTTGTTAGTTCCTAGATTCCAAAATCTGAAACCAAAATCATCTGAGCCATAGCCTATAAACGTGCACCTCATAGACTTAGCATCAAGCTTCTTTCTATTTTCCTTATCTATGTGCACAAAGGCTTCACAACCAAAAACTTTGAGATATGAGAGATATACCTTCTTACCTGTCCATGCCTCTTCTGGAATTCCACCATCCAGAGCTGTAGAGGGTCCTCTGTTGATCAGGTACACTGCGGTGTCAACTGCTTCTACCCAAAACTCTAAGGGCAACCCTGCATGCAATCTCATACATCTTGCACGCTCCATAATAGTTCTGTTCATCCTTTCAGCAATACCATTCTGCTGAGGTGTCCTTGGAACCGTCCTTTGCCTACGGATTCCATTTATATAACAATACAATTTGAACTTAAGACTACAGAACTCACCACCATTATCAGATCTCAAGCACTTTAATCTTTTCCCTGTTTCATTCTCAACCATGGCTTTCCAAATCTTGAAAGTCTCAAAAACATCAGATTTCTTTTTAATACAGTAGATCCATACCTTTCTTGTGGCATCATCTATGAATGTAACATAGTACTGTGATCCGCCAATAGAGGCTACCTGAGCCGGTCCCCACACGTCTGTGTGAACAAGCTGCAACTTCTGCCTTTTCTTAGTAGACCCAGTCTTTAGAAAACTAACCCTTTTCTATTTTCCAAATACACAATGCTCACAAAATTCTAGATCCATACTTTTCAAATCTGAAAGCATACCTTTAGACTTAAGAATTGACATTCCCTTCTCACTCATGTGGCCAAGCCTTGAGTGCCACAATTTAGCATCCACATCTGAAGTAGATAAAACTGAAGGAGATTTGTTAGTAACATAATTACACAAATAGAGAGTACCTTCTCTCTTACCTCTGGCCATAACAAGTGCACCCTTGGTCACCTTCCAAGAATCTGCTGTGAGAGTTACTGTACAACCCTCATCACCTAGCTTACCTGCAAAAATCAAATTTCTCTTCAAACTAGGAACATGCATCACATCTCTCAACACCCATGTGTTGCCATTCTGCATCTTTAGCTGCACTTTACCTTTGCCAATAATCTTACAAGGCTCATCATCCCCTAAGTACACTATTCCAAAGTCTCCATGGACATAGTCACTGAAATATTCTCTGTTAGGGGTAGCATGAAAAGATGCACCAGAATCTAATACCCAAGATTCTATATTATTATGCAAAGAGAAAATAAGAGCATCCTGTGCAATACCTGCAACCTTTGTCTCTTCCTTTCCTTCGTGCTGATTGTCCTCCTTAGGCTTTGACCAGCAATCTCTGCTTATGTGCCCCAACTTTCCACAGTTCCAGCATTGTGGCCTTCTGCCATTCCTGGATTTGGATCTGCCTCTTCCCTTAGACTTAGATCTTGATCTCCTCTTGCTCTTTTCTTTTTGCCTTCCCCTGCTCTCGAGATTTAAAGCATTCTCGGATGTCCTAGATGTCTCTTCTGTGCTTTTCGTGCGAATTTCCTCATTCAAAATAACACTAACCACATCCTCTACTTTTAAAATATTCGAAGCAGAAGCAGTATTAGAAACTGCCATTACCAAGCCATGCCAGCTTTCAGGCAAAGAACATAATATTAAAAGAGCCTTTATTTCATCTTCAAATGCAATATTGACAGAACTTAACTGATTAACAATACCATGGAAATCATTCAGGTGATTAGAAACAGATCCACCTTCTTGCATATGCAAATTAAATAACTGCTTCATTAAATATACCTTATTTGAAGCTGAGGGTTTTTCATACAAATTTGCTAACGTGGTCATTAACTCTACCGTAGTTTTTGCCTGTGACAAATTAGATATCACAGTGGAGCCCAGACTCAGTCTTATAGACCCAAGAGCCTTTCTGTCAAGAACTTCCCATTCTTCATCCTCCATGTCCTTGGGCTTCTTTGCTATCCCACCTAACGGTAAGTAAAGATCCTTCTGATACAGATAGTCCTCTATCTGCATTCTCCAGTGTTGATAGTTCTTGCCATTAAACTTTTCCATTCTCAACTTACTTTCTTCTGCCATTGCTTCTCCCACTCAAACAGAAATCCCTGCAGAAACCCCTGTGAGCAACCTGTAATCCAAACACACTACACAGATCTGAACCACCTGTTAGTGAACCTGAGCTCTGATACCACTTGTTGGGGATCAACCAACAATGGATTACACTTGTGAAAGCAATGAATGCGGAAATAAATCAGATAGATAAGTAACTGAAATGATAAATAGCACAGAACAAGATATACAAGAAAACACCCTGAAAACTTGTATTAAAAACTCTTTACAATAGGAATACAAATGAAGAACTTTGTTCTTCCACACCTCTCTCAGATGCACACAAGATCTCTCACTAGATCTCTATTCCTCAAGAGCTCTCTCTCAAGTACTGTCCTTCAAACATTCACAATGTTCTACTCATACTCTATTACACACAATAGCTTAGAAGATCTCTCCTACATATAGAAATAGGGAACTTGAGCATGCTCTTACAACAAACAGTTAAGCCTCTTCAACAAGGGCTCTAAAAATAATATTGCTAACAATAGAGACGCGAGCTTGAGTCCACAACTCAAACTCATCATGCAAAAACTCGCTTCTATCCTCGGAAATCGCTTTCTGGACACACAGGTAACTGACATCGGTTCCTGCCTGTTCGCCTGTGACCGTCACCGGCCGACCATACTGCCGACGTCGGCGCCTCTGTAACTGCAACTGACCGACGTCGGTCGCTCCTGACCGACGCCAGCGTCTGTGTAGACCCGAACCTGTTTGTGTATACTCCTTGGTGAAGCTTTTAGCTCCACACCCTAACACAACATGACATTTGAAAATAATATATTCATTAATTTGGATTTTATTGAAATATGTTAATGTTTACCATGCATAACTGTTCAATAAATCAACAGTCTTGTGTAATTGCAATTTTAATAGCTATCCAACAGCCAAGCCAATATACTTACAATTTCAATAGTTTTGCTATGGTACAATGTAATTACCAATAGTCATATAGGATTAAGATGTCTAATTAAATCCATTTTAATACCTAATATTTGTTTAGAGGAAAATTTGGTATGGCTCTATTCATGAAAATGCCTTCAGTGTAAATCACCTTGAATGCATCTAGTTTTTCACAAATCAATGTCAGTAACACTGGTAAACAGAGTGACCAGGATGCGCAATTCACTGTAGCAACTATATACTTCTATTAACAAACCCAGACACATCCCTATCTTTCATGAAATTTTACTATTAAATGTTAATAAATAAAATAAATTCTCTCCAATGATTACATGATATGATATTGGCAAATATGCAAAAAATGAGTTTTATACAATGATCTTGGAAACTTTGCAGTAAAGTCGAGTGGGAGTCATAAAACCAGATTTTGCAACCTTTACCATTTTGGCAGGGTTTGATATCTTCCCAACCACATCTTATTGCTGACCTGCTTTTACAAGAAATGGGAATAGTGCAAAAAGTAATAATAGAGATGCAGTACAATAACGTTATAAGTTTCATGGAAGCTACTTTCACATTAATTTAAATTTGACGGTATCCAATTAAGAAAGTATTTTGTGACGGTTTTAATTTCAAATTGACTTTAATCTTAACATACATATACCGATTGATTATAAATAGATGAATGGGGAGAAGTTTAATTAACTTATATAGTAGCTTGGTAAAGAGTTTTTTAATGAAAAATTGAAGTTAAAGTGTGAATCGTTTTATACGAAAATGTAAAGGTATCTTCCATTTAAAATAAATTATAACTTTGTACACATAAATTTATTTTTATACTCTTATAATATTCTCATATTTTCATAATTTATATATATATAATTATTTCAAATGTTATGAAATAAAATGTTATCATTTTCAACATTTAATTTCATATTTCTCTTATTATTGGCTTTACACCATTTAGAATGTATTTATTTTTCCTTGGAAGCATGTTTTCATGTCTGCTTTCTTACACACCTAAAAATTGGTTCTGCACCACCTCTTTGTCTATATTTCTAATTTTGAAAAAATGTATTCTAAATTATATATTTAATAATTTAATAAAAAAATTAAAATTATATTATAAATTATAAATTATAAATTAAGTATATTTTATATTGAATATTTTTATTTAACTTTTTAATAGTCTCATTAATTAAACAAAAATTATTTCAAATCACTTTCTTGTTTCATAGGTTAGTGTAATTTTTTTTATATTTTAAAATATTTTTTTAATATCAATTTATAATTATAAAAAATTAATTAAATATATATAAATAATTATTTATTATAAAATTAATTTATATATAAAAATTTATTTGTAATATAATTTATAATAGAAAGATACTTGTAACATTAATAATAATTTTATTTTTTATATTAAATTATACTATTGTTATAAAACTAATATAAGTTGTCAAAAAAAGGAGGGATTTGTCTCAATATATTACACAACATTTAATCCTTTTTATATAACAGTAAATCTATATATTTTTGTATATTTATATTATAGTTACGTAACTTTTATTATTATAGCATATTGTATTTTGCTTTTTTGTGATCTCATTCGATTTTGGATCACTTTTGAATAGATTTCTAATTCACTAAAATACACTAAAATACATAAATGTACAACAATATTAATTATTATGAATGTCAATTAAAAAACAAAATTATGAAAATAAAAAATATATAAATACTTATACAATTATCGAATAAAATATAGTATGTTATCAAAATAACAAATACAAATACTTCTACTTATATCACTAATATCATTCTCTCTTACAGCTACGAACAAACAAACAAATTAAAAAAAAAAAGATGACAACAATAAGAATCATTATAATTAAATTAGATTGAATAAAAATACACATTTACACCTCTTCAATTACAATAAGAAAATAAAAAATTTCCAATCCCATCCACAAACAATCTCAATCGGGTCAACCTCTCATCCTTAAAAGTTATGGATTTATGCCATTTGGTTAACGGTCGATAATTTTGTGTGTTTTTTTTTAAAAATTGATATTTATATGTCATAATATATGCCACATTTTGTTTACATGCAAAAGAGAGGAAATTGTTACTATAGAGGTATAGCGGGCTCGATATGGTAGAAGATCAAAATGACAAGTCTATCAATAGTCGTTCAATTAATGATTTGTATTTCTTTAATGGCAACTCAACATGGTGCACCTACCTCTAAAATAGAATGAGGATTGATAAGAATCTTGAGATTGATTTTTGTTAGCGTATTTTAAAATAAACTTATTTAATATATTTATATTTGTTATGTAGATAGATGTTTTACAATAATATCAAGGGAGTGTAATAGGCGAGTTGTTTTTTTATTATATTAGATTTTAAATTTGACCTCTATTTGATTTTCATAAGAAAATTTCAAATTTAAATTTGATATCCATTTATTTTTTATTTAGAGGGTTTTTTTTTTTTGCTTGGACAATTCAATAAAAAAAATCATAATATTTTAACCATATAGTAGAGTTTGGAGCCCACTTTTTTTTACAGAGAGTTTTTTTTTGATAGACTAGTGTGACCTAAATGATGTCATTTGTCTTTAGTCAATAATAAATTGGTAGAGAAGGTAATAAAATTATTAATTGATATGGTATGTAAAAAATCTAAGATACAAATCTTAAGATTGATATCTCTCAGTGTATTTCAAATAGATGTATTTAAAATATCTATACTAGTTAATCTATAATAACAACTGTATTAGATTAATATGATTGTAAAAAAAAATTATTTCAAATAAAAACATGAAAGTGAGAAAAATATAAAACATAAAATATAAGAGTTAAGTTGAGATCTGTCTCATATAACAACTCATGAATAAGGAATATAATAATGGACCTATTTGAACTTATAAAATTAAAGTTGAAGATTTTTAAAAAAATAAATAAATCATGAATAAAAAATTCTTAGTAATGGTGTACCTACTAATGGTGGAACATAGTTTTTGTTCAAATGTACTCCATTGACAGAACATATTGGTGTGTATAAATATTAAAGTGTTAGTAGTAATGCATGTAATATCTAATATGTGTTCAACATTTCCTCTATAAAATTAAAAGTAACTAATCACATCTTGACAAGTAAAACTCAAGTATTGATACTCCAAAAGTTAAATTTTAATCATAAATTTAAAAAGTATATTTTATAACTCTCATGAAAAAATCAATTATATCATAAAATGTATAATAAATTAAACTTTAAAATTTTAATTATAAATAATTAAGACAACTCAATTATATTGTAAAATGTATAATAAATTAAACCTTAAAACCTTAATTATAAACAATTAAAACAACAATTATATCATAAAATATATAATAAATTAAACTTTAAAACTTTAATTATAAATAGTTAAGAAAACTCAATTATATTGTAAAATGTATAATAAATTAAACCTTGAAACTTTAATTATAAATAATTAAGACTTCTCAATTATATTGTAAAATGTATAATAAATTAAACATTGAATTTTTAATTATAAATAATTAAAATAACATATTAAAATATGTAAATTTTTTGAAATCTAAAATGATGTTACTACACTTTACTTCACATTCCAAAATTAGGGTGAGTAAAAACTATATGTTGTAAGCATAAACATAGTGTATATATAACTTTAGCTATCAATCACTCTCCCCTCTTATTCATACAGATAGGATTAACATTTTGTCTTCTTTGCCAACCAATTATCTATTATAATTTGAGAAAGGTGGTGTCATGGGGCCATCTCTCTGATGCTGGCATGGCCATGTGGTACTGCTTGTCCTAACTCAAATCCCTCATTGCAATGGGATCCTACAAGAACTATGGACTACACCTTTAGTGTTTACCTACACAAGTAACCCACAAACATAGTGGACAATAGCTTGTATAAAGAAAGGATTAGCAGTGGAAAGACAAACAGACACTTGTAAAGAT
Source organism: Torreya grandis (assembly GCA_037957365.1). Classification (NCBI taxonomy): domain Eukaryota; kingdom Viridiplantae; phylum Streptophyta; class Pinopsida; order Cupressales; family Taxaceae; genus Torreya; species Torreya grandis. The sequence continues at coordinate 809,501 of JARHVA010004587.1, forward strand.
TGGGAAATCAACTCAACACACATGAGCATTCACATAATGCAATAAATTTGGGAGTAATGTTTATATTATTAACTCTTTAGGACAATCTGCTCTAAATTATAATAAATGAGCTAATTGGCCAATATACACAATAACCACTGAGTCAGGCTTAGCCGATAATGCTCAAAACAACTTGAATGATTATAATGAATAATTCCCTCCCCATGTCTAATTACTCTCTACATAGGACAACCCAAACCCTGCTTCATGAAATTTGAGACCAAAAAATTTCTCACAAGCACCCACATGACGCTTGCATGGACACATGCTCATGGTCCACATAACTTGGGATTGACATAGACTTACTTCACAATGATTCACTTTTCACCACTTTCATAGTTCAGACTTGCATTCACCCAAATTACTATGCAAAGAAAGCTCACCATTTGTTTGATCAAGGCAAATGAAACTTGTGAATGAAGTTAGGGATGTTGAAGCAACACATCCCTCATAAACTCCCCCACTTAAAAATTGGTGATGTCCTCGGCACCGACACGACTCCACTGGCGGGAACCCATGAGGGAAATCTTCTATTTAGACTCAACCTAGAGCCAAAAGATTAATACATCCCTTCGTCAGACCCATTCCAAGCTAAAAGGCCAACACTTCCCCTTTCTAGGCTCTATCCAGAATCCAGAGTCAAGAGACCACCACACCCCCTTTTCAGACCCAAAGCTAATAGATAAACACACCTCCTTGCCAAGCTTCCTTCAGAGTCAAGAGACCAAAACAACCCCATTTTCAGACCCAAAGTCAAGAGATCACCACGTCCCCTTTACAATCTCTCTTCATAGTCAAGAGATTAACACAACTCCTTTCTAGACCCAAAGTTAAGAGAAACACATCCACTCTTCAAGCTCTATTCAGAGTCAAGAGATTAACTCACCTCCTTTTCAAACCCAAATCCAAGAGATAAACACATCCCCTATTCAGCCTCCATCTAGAGTTAGGATACCAATGCCAAACTCCATGACCTTAACTTTGAGGGATTCCAACTGCTCCTAACTTGCTGAAAAACACCATTCCAACACCACTAAAAACTCCCTCTACTTCAAATTTCTAATTAACCTACTGTCTTCACCCCAAACTAAGGAGTCCAACTAGATACAAAAGTGAGAAACAAACTAAATCTCTAGAAACTTCCACACGTAGACAAGGCTTGCCTACACAAGCTACACCAAATCAATGCAACTTCACAAGATCACCTTGATCTTGCCAACCCCAAAACCTAGGGTGGAGGAAAATAGCTCCTAATGACCCAACTCTTTAAGACTCTGCAAACCGAACAAAGACTAAGTGACCCCATCAAACTTCCCCCCAAATAGTACTAAAACTCCAAACAAGAGTATAACAATTAAAGACAACTCTTCAGATCTAACACCCCTGGCCCAACAATAGGAATGAAGTCCTTCCCAAGAACTCTCCTTTGGAACCAACATGATGCACTTGATCAATTATCTTCTCTATGACACAACAAGATATTGTTTCCTTGAGCATACCAATGGCTATGAAGAACCCACCTCACATCAATGGGAAAGAGGAACCTGCTGCTCCCCTTCAACATCCCAACTATCACCGAGCAATACAAGATCCACTGACTCCTCACCAATTATTTCACTCTTATACATACTCAATCGAGTACCACTTTCATCTTCCCAATCCCACTCCTCTTCATAATCTTCGTCTTGCACATATGCAACGGATCCAACATAAAGAAACTCTGAGATGGAGAAAAATTATTACCTTACCCAACATGGGTAAACCCTATCTCAGCACAAAATGGATGCCTTGTAACTACTCTTAACCTACTTGAACCTCTAGAGTCTGGAGGCTAAGTTTCTAAGGCTATATTGGTTGACTTCCAACTATAGAACACCTGAGTCCATCATCACCCCTTCCATAATAATCAACCCCAACAAGTTACACACAACCATCTCTAAACCCAAGCTTTCCCTAGCATTGAGCTCCCATGAGTACACATACCGTCTACTCACACAGTTCATCCAGATCCTCCTTCTAAACTAAAAACACACCTATCACTTTCAGCAATATCATTTGTAGTGATTGCCACCACACATCCAATACTTCAAATGAAACTACTTCTCGCTTTACTCTCCAACTAGTGACTTCATCTCACAACTAATGGAAGTGATCCAAGACTTACAATATCCCTTTGATGACTCTGAAGTAACCTTCCTTCCATGGTCACCCACTGGTTTCCCTGAAGGCTTACTCAACCCCTTACCAATGCCACCCCACCTAGATGTGCAAAGGCCAAATGTGTTTCTGGATGAATAACCCTCTCTACAATCTAATATATGGTCTGCTATAGCAATTACTTTGCTAACATTAGAAACTTCATGGTGATAGAGCTCACCCTGAGCCCATGACTAAAGACCATGAGTAAACTAAAATAACTTATCTACCTTTGACTTGTTGATGGCCTCCAACAAAAGTCTTTAGAAAGCATGGATATACTCGTCCATCTCCCCCACTTGCTTCAACTGACTCAACTTGGTCATAGCCAACCATGTTGCATTCTTAGGCCAAAAGTGATCCTTTATGGCTTCCTTCAAATCCTCCCAAGAGTCCAACCTCCTCGCTAAACTCCTTGATCCAATGTCATTAGCCAAGGTTATATACCAAACCTTTACCATGCTTGTGAGGTAAATTGTTGTAACACACACCTCTTGTGCACCTGATAGGCCCCCTAACCTTGCTAAGGAATTCTTCCATGCTTGAGAAGAAACTATCTAGATGATGTTCATCTCTCTCACCATCATAACACTTTGGTTCCTTCAACTTAGGGAGCTTCAAGACTGAATTTGAACTAGACCTTGATGCTTTCAACAAACATGATACTATTGATCGGTATAAAGCCACTTCATCTTGTAACTCTATTTGGAACATCAAATCCTTCTCCTACCTTATAGTAAGTTCCATAACCATCTACCCTATGTATTCACCTTCTCCTCAAGATTGCTAAATCTCATACCCACACGGTTGCCCATCACTTGGAACTGGGCACCAACTTAGTCAACAAGGCCTTCACCCACTATAATAACTCTTGACTTACCAATGTGGCAACTGCCACCACCTGCACCTTCACATTTTTTCCCAACCCTACTCTCGACCCCTATTGGTCACTTGAACAACATCCTAGACAAATATCCTATGATACTAACTCAGACACACCAGACATAACACTAGACTAACTCGATAGGGGACAACATAAGACTATTTAACTTTATGCACACACAATCCCATAAAACACAAATCATGTGCTCTGATACCAATTGTCATGGGGCTAGCTCTCCAGAACTATCACGGCTGTGCAACACCACTTGTCCTAACCCAAACCTCTCATTATGATGGGATCCTACAAGAACTACTGACTATGTCTTCAGTGTTTACCTACACAAGTAACCCATAAACACAGTGGACAACAACTTGTATAAAAAAGGATTAGTAGTGGAAAGACAAACACACTCTTGTAAAGATCAAGAAATTGACTCAACACACATGAAAATTCACACAATGCAAGAAAACTAGGAGTAATATGTATTTTATTAACTCTTTAGGATAATCTGGTCTAAAGTATAATAAACAAGCCAACTGGCCAACATGCGTAATAAACACTGAGTCAAGTTCAGTTGATAATGCTTGAAATCACTCAAATGATTAAAATAAATAATTCCCTCCCTAGGTCTAATTACTCTCTGCCTAGGATAACCTAGCCCCTCCTTCACAAAATCTTAGACCATAGAACTACTCAGAAACACCTGCATGATGCTTGCACAGACACATGCCCATAGTTCACATAAACTTGGGACTGACATAGACTTGCTTCACAATGATTCACTTTTCACCACTTTGACAGTTCAGACTTGCATTCACCCAAATCATTGTGCAAAGAAAGCTCACCATTCATTTGATCAAGGTAGACCAAACTTGTGAATGAACTTAGGGATGTTGAAGCAACACATATCTCATAGGTGGCATATATGGATATGAATGTATGCTTTTGTATAGAAAATAGCAAAAATTGGGGACTAGTCAGGTAATGCATAGGTGGTGGTCCTGACTCGCTCTTTTCCCCATTTAAGATACTTGCATACTCCATTAGGCCTATAGCCTATGGGTACCTTTTAATTTTTAGGGGATGTGTACTCGTGACTAATAAAATTGATCTAATTTCACAGTACGGTTCACTTTTTAGTGTCACAATCTTGAAAACATCTTCAACCTAAATAAAATAAAGCTAGTTTAGTTAACACTGTGTTAATGACTATTGTTCTGAATGTTAACATCATGTCATTGATTTTGTATAATATGTGGTGGAAAATGCCATGATGCCATATTGATACACCTTTCTCTCAATACATTCGAGGATGCAACTCAGTGTGTCCATATGAGCCTCACAATAGTCCATACTCCTTTTTAGGCTTAACAAAGGCTTGGTTATTTTTGTATTTTTTTTTGAATTGGTTTTTTAAACTCCATTGATAAATTTCAACACCTTATGTTGCTTTGTTGTGTCCTCATGTAGGTGTACAATGTATTTATTAAACTCATTTATGTAATTTTGGTCCGATTGGTCCTCATGTTGATGCAAGTAATCTCAAATTTCATGTACTCATCTTCATAGCACTTGAGGAGGCAATACTCCTTTCACATAGTGCTAAAAATGAACTCCAAATTTTAATAGGCTTGAAGTATTTCTCACATTATATGCTGAAGGTTTTCCACTAGTGACACACTAAAATTAACACCTTCAAAAATTAAAAGGTGATCTTTTTTGAGTCATTGAAGAAGTTCACCAAAAAATGTACCTTCAATAATTAGTGTATTATTTTTGGAGGACATCCCAAATAAATTTCTAAAAATCTAAGAATATTTCAAAGAATTTCTTATGATTGTTAACCATCTTATTCCTGTTATGGTGTTCAATTGAATATTCTAAAATAGAATTTAGTGTTTATCCTCATTTTTGATGTTACCATGATGAGGGATGGAGAAGGTCAATAAGGGAGTGATGAGGGATGAGGAAGGATAAGGAGTGAGTTATTAGGGATGATGAGGCATATTGAGGATCAATGATGGAGTAATCAAGGATCATGAGGGAGTGATGGGAGATGACTAAGGACAGTAAGGGTTAATGAGGGAGTGATTAAGGATAATAAATAATGATGAGAGAGTGATTAGGGGTGATGAGGCATGAGTAGAAAGTGATCAAGTATGAGGAAAGGATGATGAATAAGTGAAATTAATACAAAGTGGTTGTTTGATATGTGTAGGTCATCAATGTGACCTATGCTACCCCAATCACACCACTTTGCATCAATTCTAAAGTGAGTGGTTTGTAAACATTAATTTTGACAAACTTAAGACTCTTAAAAATGCCAGGAATTAATTTAGAAGGCACAAAAACCTAAAAAATAACTATATGTTTAACAAATATGGATATCAATTGAAAAAGCTATGCTCTAAAATCCCTATGTTTAATACTTAGACCCTAAAAATTCCTAAGTAATGAACTGATTGGAGTTTGAAAAACTATTTTACATATCGTAAGGCATGAAACTGTGAGACCAACTCTATCATATGTTGAGTGACCCTATTTTATTGTATTTACTAAAATAAATTTAATTGTAACAATATAAATGTAAACTTATACTTGAAATTTAGAGGAGTAAATATAAGCATATGAACAAAGTTGGATTCACCTACAACTCCCAAATGCTCATGGAGTTTGTTTTGGACTTATAAAATAGTAATGTTATACAATGCATACACATTATTTACATTTACAATAACGCGTATGCGTTACTATTTTTTCAATAACATGTATGTGTTATGGCTCAGTAATTACACAGATATAATTTCAATAATGTGATCACGTTAATTAAATAATGTGATCACATTATTTAATAACATGATCATTTTACCTAAAATATCCAAGGAATTTTCTCCCAACTCTATACATATACCTTTATATTATTTGTGCAATAGAAAGCTAACCTATAAGATAATGACAGGTACTCACCCTTGGGGGCAAAAAATATATTACCTTCTTCCACTTCTATTTTACATCTAGATCCATGAAAAACATGATCCATGGATTTTAAACTATATTATACACCTAAAATTCATCAGAAAACATTATAATGATTGGGAATGGTTCATCTAACAAAGATGCAACCAATTGATGAGATAAAACTTATCCTTTTATCAAATTTTGGCATATAAATTTAATATAAGTTTTTTGAAGTTGCATCACTTATTTTGTGATGCAGTCAATGAGGTATGTTTTGTTCCTAATAATATTTAATGGGTCTTCTTTAATTATAACTTAGACCTCATTGTTGAGCAAATAATGTTGTAGTTTTTGTGTAACAAAAACTAGATATAAACATAAAGTTTCAAATGTTTTATCCATTCATAATCAACTAATTACTGACTAATGTAATATATTGCCTATTCTTTGTGATCATCATTATATTGTGATAATATAACTCTAAGGGCCATATGAGTGCCTGAGATATAGAGAAACGATGGTCTATTTCGAATAAGAAGCATGGTTACTAGTGGTTTTTCTAAATATTCTTTGATTTTTTTGAGACTTTGTTGAGAAATGTCAACCCATGTAAATTTTGCATCATTTTTAGTAGACATGTGATATGAAGTGTTTTATTAGCTAATTTAGTAATGAAGCATTAGATATCCTAAATTATAAATTGTAAACATCATAACTATTTTAGATTAGTTAGTGGTGGCATCTCAACAATAGATTTTACATTTTTAGATCAACCTCGATGCATTACTAAAAATAATGTACCCATGAAGCTTTCCAAATGACACTCTAAATACACATTTTGGGGGATTTAATCATACATTAAAATTTCACAATGATTCAAATATTTGACATAAATCAATAGCATGGTGACATTTATATGTTTTGAGTAGACCATTAACATAATCCTCAATAGTTTTGTGAATAAAATCATGAAATATATGAGTCACGGATGTTTGATATGTTGTTCCTACATTTTTTATTCCAAAAGGAATAACCATGTAACAAAATGTGCCTTATGGAGTAGTAAATGTTGTGTTTTATTGATCTATTATGTTAATTTTGGTTTGGTTTTATCCAATAGAACCATCCATAAATGAATATGTCTCTTATCTAGATGTGCAAAAGACAATCATGTCAATTTTAAGTAATAGAACATCATCTTTTGGATAGGGCTTGTTTAAGTCATGGTAATACTTTCAACATCTAATGTCTTCATTAGGCTTAATAATAGGTATAATGTTAGACACCCACTCCGAATACATATTGGATATTATAAATCTTATGTCTAAGAGTTTTTGAATCTTATCATTTACTATAAAAGCCACTTTTGGATGAAATTTTTGAATCTTTTGTTTAATAGGTTTTGCATCTAGATATAGTAATATATTATACATTTCCATTGATGTGTCAATCAAAGCCATATATAAGTAATCCCAAGAAAATAGTGTTGAATAATCATGTAGGACCTATCTATAGGCCTTTCTTTCATTATCCTACATCATTGCAATAAGTATTACCATTCAAATATCCTTATCTATTCCATAATTATATTATATTATTTATTAGTTCAACAAGATGGATCATTCAATAATAAATGACATGGTAAGAATATTATTATGTGGATCATGTTGTACATTAGTATCATCACTCTCACCAAATTAAACATGAGTAGAGGTGGCATGAGGAAACTTATTATTATGATATAAGGAAGGGAAACCATTGTGTGCCATGAAGTATTAAAGTAAAGACTCATTATTTTAGAAATTATATATTGTCAAAATTCTTGGTGAATCACTTTTACAAATCATATGATATTTGAATAATTATATTCCAATTGTAAAGGTATGTATACATTCTAATTTGGGCTTTTAGAAACAAGGCTCAGTATGAATAGATGGCTTATGACTTATAGATTATCCAAAGAAAGTTAAGACATGCCATTTTTTTTAATTTTTAGGGGAAATAATATGAGCTATAACTTACTCATGTTTTCCCAAACCTTATCCTTTATACCCATATCTAATCAATAACTAAAACCATGATTATAATATTGTGGTGTAGCACTATCTGTTTGTTGGACCATCATACAATGTGTGAAGGAATTAGTATCCATTAGACAAGTGTAAATAGATCCCTGATGGATAAATTTTAAAAATTTAATTAAATTAGAGAGTGATGCATACATATCATGTATCCAAGGCCATCCCAAAACTTTTCTATAATTCAAATCATTTGGCATAAGGTAATGTATGAGCTCTTACAGAGATATTCATGGATATTTTCCCCAATACTCTTTGTAAAATGTTATCAAATCCTTTGATGATAATATTTTAGGGTTCCAAGTCTTTAAGTCCAATTTCAAGAAAATAAATAATGGATATGTTATAAAATTTGAGTCCCAAACCATTATCCATAGGAACTCTTTTAACTATTTTACTAATCACACATACCTAAATGTATAGCAATAAACAATATTTATGAGTTCTTGAGGTGGTAAATCTTATTTATTGAAATAAGTATTATATTCAATCCATTTTTTATATGTTAACATAGAAGCTACATATGGAGGCTCCACATTACTTAGTAAAAAGGTCATGCATAATGCATCCAAAAGAATATCCTTATAATGTGAAGAATGATGTAATAAGTCCAAGAGTGAAAGTTTTAACAGTAATATCATTGGAGAGGTTGTAATTTGGTGGGAGGATCAATCATGTTTCATACATTCTCCTTGGCATTTTTTAGTAATAGGTAAAAATTCACTATAAACATTATGGTAGTAAGAATTATGCAAGAATGCATAGGATTTGAAATGACTAGGTTTTGAACTCCATTTATATTTTATTGAATTCAACATGCATGAAAAATTACAAGTAACAACTCTCATGATGTACTTTAAAATCAAGTTTCTAAGAGATATATCAATATTAAAAATGGTTGTATTAAAGGGAAAATTCAGATTTTTAAATTTGGAACACTTTAAATTTAGAATTCACAAAACATTAAATTAGGAAAAACCCTAGATCATTTTTTTTGGAATTTGTATAAGTCATGTTTACCAGATATTTATCCCTAATTATATTGTTAAATCTAGGGTTAAGTGGGTAGAGATATCATAAGGCACAAGCAATAAAAATCATCTCTATAGTAGACCAATTAATTTGTAAACTCAGATAAACATATACAACATTTATTATGTTGATATATGATATAAGTAAAAGTATAGCTATGCTAGATATTGACATAAATGAAAAATAATGGTACTTATCTAGTTATGATACTAATATAGATATGGATTTGGAATAGGCTACAAATAAACTAGATCTAAATTATAGATTAGTTATCAGATTCTATAAATTGACCTATGTGATCTCAGAAACTTGCGTTGACACTTTTATTTAACCTAGACATAGGTGTCTTGTACTAAAAACCTATTGGATGTGGATGTAACCATCTATAATATTTCTATTTATATGTTTATTTCACTCTAGTGTGCACAAATCTAGATCATAGATTGTTGTTCCTTATAAAATATTAAAACTCTAGTTCTTCATATTCATATAGACTAAGAAATATGGGTTAATAGGCACATGGTGTCAAGATACCCAAAAGACCCATATATCAATGAGTGTTACCTACATATACAATACTTTGAAAAGTACCTAAGACTTGTTTAGTTCTCCACTATGTATTGGCTTGTGCGTTCATAAGGATGTAATGTGTGATAATTAAGTATATAGAGTGACCTAGCTTGTAATGTGGAAACTATGGATCATGGGATACTCCTTCAGTACTTCAGACCTATAAATGTGTTGTCCCTATAAATTATATATAAATAGAAGAAAATAAGGAATGTTTTCTCACTTGAGTGCTTGATTGAATGCTTTTGGTAAGTTTCCTTATGAGTTATTTGGTTTTCTCTAGGTGAAGAATGAATGATGAGTGATCATGCATATATACCAATCCTTTGGCAAAATATCTCATATTAAATCACTTAGGCCAACAATAGGGATAGGATTATTTTGTAAATTGGATGAGATTAGGGAATTATAAACTTGTGGTGGGATTAGACATTAATGTCAACATAGGAATATGATTGGGATGCAAGTACCCTAAAATCCATTTAATATGCACATGTCTAGAACTTACAGAGACATAAGATAAACATGTTTGTAATATTATGAGCATGAAAGAATGTTTGATTCATCAGAATAACTTTTTTTAGAGTAACAAATAATCAATAGGAATAGAGAGATAGTGTATGTAAACCATTTGGTAGCGGGAAAGGTCTAGAATTGAAGAAAAAATAAGGTATTTATTTTACAAGTGTACAAGATAGAGGTGTTGTATAATTTAAAAATACTATCTACACCTACTAAAACTCAATCAATAAACTTCAAAACCAATATAATTTTCCATATTCATCCATATTTTTATATCAATCATAGAAGCAATCATATAGCATGTCTGAACCATTCAAATATCATCCCATGAGAGATATTTTATAGAGTTTCAAGTTAGATCACTACATGCATATTCATATATTATATTTCACCCTTGTGCACATACATTACCACACAGGTGAAAATTAAATAAGTCTGAGGTACTCATGGGAGCATTGGTTATGTAGGTAGTATTTAGTGACATAGGGGTAACTGAAGTTAGATCAACACCATGAACCCATAGACTCATTTCTATCAAACTAATTCTAAGGGTGAATAAGGGTGAAAAACTAAGGTTTTATTAATTATCAAAGAGAGACAACATGTATCCCACACAAAAAATACTAGCACAAAGACCACATAAACCAAAAAAATAAAGTTGGTCACATTAAGATCCAAACATTATTTTGTAGTGGACACCTACATAATAGTTAGACACTAGCATCGATGGTAGTGTTCATATCTGATAGTAGTATCTCTAGCTATATAAGAAAAATTTATAAAATCTGATGACTAATTTAGAATACTTATCTTACATATTATCTACATGTTTCCAATCTATATCTAATTACGGATAATAAATCTAGGTAAGTATCATTTTTCTTTGGTATTTCACACAACTGAAGATCTTTTAAATTTTATAATTTATATATTTAACATATGTCAACATTGTAATTTATAATATTAATTTATTTGAGTTTGAAATTAATTGGCCTACTATATATTATTTTATCCCCCTTGTGCTTGGACTATTTCTATATTCTTAACCCTATACCAACCTTTCAAAATTTAGGGTTAAACTATGCCATATCATTCAATACATGTAGACTATTAAATTTCCATCGTGAATGATGAAGTTAAGTTCTTTAAAATCCCTATTAAATTTGAAATATAATTAGTTTTATGTTCTACCAAAATACTAACAAGTCCTATGATAGGTTTGTCACACTGATAATAACTTCAACATGGTGTAAGACATCTACAAAAGGTATGAAATCATCTTAAAACTATCTCATACAAATTCAAATAGTTTTAGTTATATGTTTCTTATCATTACATTTTTTATTTTTCTAGTTTTATGATGGATGATTCAGAAGGAAATGATTTCCTACAAGAAATTTTTCTAAGCTGGAGAAAAATGTAAGCAATTTTATCTATTACTGATTATGGATAATTTTTTAGTTTGATTCTTTTTTGTTTAAAGTAACCAATTTTATATGGATTGTTTTATGAGAAAGAAATCAAGATCTAGTCATCATTACATGCATGCCCCAAGTTTAGACATTCACATCAATTTCATGGAGATCCTAAGAGGATTTTAAATGGTGCACCCACGAGTGAGGGTAGGATTTCCAACGAGTTGGGACATGCATTCTATGGTTGCTAGTATCCCCTAATGGAATATCAATGGGTATTTTATTTTTTTCTAAGTATGGATGTAGATTATGGGTCAACATACGTATTATTAGTGATGATTTTTCTATTGGAAATACCAATTTTAATATTCTTTTGACATTTATATAATACTAATATTAGACCACTTTTCATCTACTTTGTGATTTTTTTCTATGTTTTATATTTTAACAGGAGGGGGTAGAGTGAAGCCAAGGTGATGAGGCTGATAATGACCCCCACAATGATTTGTCTTCATAAATGTATGTTAACCATTAGATGTACTTATTATTTATTCCCTTATCAGGTTCATAGATGCTTATTTTTACCTTACTATACTAGTCAATATTAGACCACCTCACATCCACTTCACGATTCTCTAAGTTTTTTTTTTAAATTTTCATGCAAGGGGGTAGAATGGAGCCATGCTGATGAGGATGATAAAGACCCCAAAATTGAGTTTGTTCCCAAAAATATGTGCATTGGATGTACTTATTCTTTGTTCCTTCATAGTGCTTATAGATGTTTCTTTTTAGATTTATATAATAGTAATATTATACCACTTAACATCCACTTTGTAATTTTTTATGTTGTTTATTAATTTTAATGTAAGGGGGTGGAGTGAAGTTGAGGTGATGAGGGTGATAATGACCCACACAATAATTTTCTCCCCATAAATGTAAGCATTAACTTTACTTATTCTTCATTCCATTATCATGCTTAGATGCTTCCTGTTCCCTATTTTTTGGGATTAACATGTATATGTTGATCAATTTAGAAAGAGGATGTGGAGTGGGACAAGGATTGAGAAACATTTTAATCAGGATGTGAATGATGACAATGATAGGGATTGGATTTTAAACACCTTCTAATCTCATTCGAAGGAGGAGGAACCAAAAATTGCAAGAATATATTTTTAGGATTGTTTATTATTATTATTTATTTAATCATTACTATTTTATGTTTCTATTCTAATGATTCTTTATTGAATGATAAATTATGGGTGAATATATCATTATATACATGGGTATCATGAAGTGGGATTTTGACTATTTATTGCCACACCCATGAAACATATTTTATTATGAGGGTGGCCATCCATTTTGGTCACTATATAGACTAGACACTCATTTCCATACAATTCTTGGAAAGCATCTTATTTCAAGGAGGCCTCCAAGTTATTATTTTAGTGGAAAAATGAATATAAGGGTAAGGGAATACACTAAAACACACAAAAAACATAGTTTAATAAATTGACTTCTATAAACTCACAGTGTCAACATAATAGATAGGATCGAAAGGTAATGGATGGTAAGGGAGAATCTCTTCCAAGTATGTAATCTTAGTGAGATAGCCTTAAAGGATATCAATGATCATATGATTCAACTAAAAATATTGATATAAGGAGGAATAAATACTAAGGGTGGAATAAGGGCATGGTGAAAGAAATAGAGAATGTTGGGCTAAATGCAATGTGTTTAATGGTTTACATGTATGAAGATTTAAGGTAATTTTACATAAATATGAACATTAACCTTTATATTTATATATCAATCATCATTATAAAGTGAGAGAGATGACCCTCAAACATATTTTAGTGATGATGATGACATTACTTAGAGGGAAAACCTTTCATAGAAAGGGAAAATTGTTTGTAAGGGGAAAAACAATGGTTATGATGAGATGCCTAATTTAAGTAAACTAAATGAATCTATCTAAACAAATTTTAGTTATATTTTTATTTAACACTAATGTTTTTATAATATTTATTATTAGTCATTTATAGGGGAATGCCATGAAGGAAGCATGATCACCTAAGCTTATTATAGTGTTGAGTGTTAATGAAAGACATGATGACGATAACATGACCATTGGCACCCTTGACACTGAATATGATTATTCATCCACACATAATTTTAGTTTACACCCTAGTGTTAAAGTTATGTTGTACTCCTAAGGTTATATGGTTTTAAAAAGCACCATAATATCTATTGATTAGGGCCAAACTTGTAATGGTGTGCCCACCTTGAAGAAATATTATATTTAAATATTATGAGGGTTTTTAAAGAGGATCCATAACCACTTACCTTTACTATTACTGAGGAGGACACATTATAATAAAATGTTGACTCAAATGCAAGTAGTGATATCAACATTAATGCATCTACTACTAATGTGTCATAATCATCAAAGGTTTTCATAATGGACATGATTTTTAATTCCATTTGGTTTCATTAAACCCTACCAATTTTAATTTTGATTGTGTTTATCTTGTCATTTGATTTAGGATTTGGTTGAAGATGAGGTCATGTCTTAAAAATCATTATGATCCATTTTTTACTAGTATGAGATTCAGTTTTTATCTAATGAATTGATAAGTTTTTTTCTTCATGTAGGTATCTTACCATTGATTTTCATAAAGCTTTATAACGTTGAAAAATTTTAATTTAGGTGTATTCATGATATATTAACATATACTCAGGTTCATTACTCATCCACTTCATTGTCCTTAACAAGAGGTTTCATGGCCATACCATAAACATGGATATTATTCAGTAGTTATTGCCTTAGATGATATACATACATACATACATACATACATAGATACATACATACATACATACATACATACATACATACATATGACATGATATGTATGAAATGTATGATGTGTAATGACGCATATTATTTAGACATGATATTTCAATATAAATGTTTCATTTATGTATTCTCCTGCCTAAGAAGTGTTTAATTCATCTATGATTTAATACATTTTTTAATGGTCAATATTGCAATTAGTGATGCATTGTAAGAATTTGCATGTTTAAATGATACAATGATGTTCACATGTACTTATGCAATTAATTTTTTTATGTATGATATGTAATGATGTTGATAGGTAACTATGTTAATATATAATCAATAGTGTTAACATGTTTACATTATTCTTTTTTGAATGTTACAAATGGTAGTAATAATTTTCACATTCAAACATGTCACTATGTATGTTGACAAGTAATCATGTAGTGGGATGGAGTAATATCTAGGATTTTTTACATAATTATGGGGAAAGGTGTATCATGTCACTTATTTATTTTCCATCTAATTCACTCATTTAATGTCTTTATTTTTTTAGGAAACACACATAAAACTTTGATAATTATTTATGGAGTATAGTTTGAGGAAGAGGAAGAGGGAGGGCAAGGATTAAAAATTTTCAACAAATCCTATCAAGCCTATTAGACGTATGTAGTCATGATTTTATATATTATTTTTTATCAAGGTTAAATTTTTATTGGGTTTATGTTGTACAATTTGAGATTCTCTTCTTTTTAGTTTTGTCTTTGTATCAAACATCGATTATTTTCTTGGTCTTCCTAAATTTATTTCCATGTTGAAATAGAATAATGAAAAATTACTCATCTTATATTTAGTTTTTAGATTATAATATCATTTAGGTATTGTGAATTTTTTTTTTCCTTTCATGAATTCATAATCACCAATTAGAAGACTTGATTTATTATTTAGGTTTTATGATGATGAGATGTATTTCATGAATTCATAAGTATGGACCATATAAGGTTTAGGAACCTTATTAAAAATTTAGGACATAGATTTCAATTAATTATAGGATTATTAGATTGATATATTCTAATTTTTAGTACTTTCAATTCTAATTTTATATTCTCCAAAGGTTTTATATGCATGATTTAGTTTGTTGTCCCAAATCCCTTAAGGTTACACAATTACAACATTGGTCAGTCTAGGATAATTTCACACTAATTTTATGATATCCATAAATGTCTTGGTTGCATTGATTTTATTATCCTATGGATTTCATATAAAATAATCTGAGCATAGTAGTTAGTTTATGTGAAAGAATATTATTAAAATAAATAAATTAGCAAACTAGATTTCTATGAGTTACTCAATCTTATTTTTTAATTAGGTTCAAATCGTTCATTCATTTATAATAAATATTATTAAAAAATTTAAACACAATTATGTATAAATTTATAGAGTGGTATAAAGGATATTTTCCATTTTGAAAACATTACCTTGATTGGCAGTTGTGTATATGTCTGAGCTAGACTTTATAAATAATCAAACTTACGGGATGGTAGATAACCATCACTAGGGAATTTTCATTGAATTTTTTGGAGAGTATCCTCATTGGGTCTATTTATATGAGAAATAAAATTTAATTAAATAGATATAATATCACAAGTCAAGGTCATTTCATCTTAACATCGTGAACAAACAAAAATCATCACAACCAAATGAATGCTAAATCTTCACCAATGTGGATTGGGAAAGGGACTACCAGTTTGAAGAGAATGATTTTGTATTAAACATATAAGAATTAAAATTCCAAATGATTTTCATAATAAATCTTCATGTTGGACATAAAAATAAACTCTAATTGATAATAGTTTGGATTTATTCCATGTTTTAGGGAATGAATGAGTCTATCTCATTTTAATCAAGCATGTTATTAGTTATTACTTTTAGCTTTTCAATTACATAATTTTCGATGGATATAAATGAGTGGAGCTTAAATATATGCAAATTAAAATAGTGTAAATATAGCAGAGGGTGAATATTCTACAAATTAAACTAAAATAATCCTCAAATGAGTCCTTTATGTTGTACTTAATTAGTTCAAGCTCATTCATTCGTTAACTTTATAAGAGTCATATTTTATAATAATAATTGTGCTTTACATAGCGAAGATTATATAGTCAATTAACTACAGAGGAAATATATTAGGTGAACACTTTTTATATAAATCTATCAAATCATATGCCTCTAGTATAAATGAACATATTATGTTCATCATACTTAAATTTATAATATCATGATTTAGGTCGGCTTGATGATTATAATGTTATATGATTTTAATAAATTGTATTTCAACATTTTATTTGATTGGTTTGGGCATTCCTCAACTATATTTTATCAATATATTTGAATGTAATGTCACATCATGGCATGTCTAATTCCAATATTCCATGATGTTAATTAGTTGCTTAAGATAATCTTTATATTCATTTGGATTTAGGTTGATAATTGTGTACTATTAATATGGGCACGTGTTATAATCTCTTTTCATTTTTTCCCATATAATGAGGGAGTCTTGAATATCATAAACTAAACTAATTAAATGTAGTGGAGGGGAAATAAAAAATAATACAAGAATATGGAATGCATTGATATTTTTTTTCCTTGATATTGTCAGTGGATATTAATATATTACATAAGAAAATATCTTATTTGGCTTAATTTTTTGTGCTTTATTTTGTATATCCTAATTCACATAGTTTTCATATGTCATAAACTTGCTATGTTGTTTTTTACTTATGTAGTTTGTATTTTGATTGAATGCCCTGATTTACATAACCATGTATTTCTATAGAGATCCTTAAAAATAAAGATGATAGTGTAGTTTGTGAGGGAAAAAAATACATGGAAGAGATTCTTAAAATGATGATATGTTAGGATGTTATGTCAGTGAAATATCATGTTGTTCATAATATTTCATTGGTAATACTAAAAAATGGCTCTCTCACAAGGGAAAACTAGTTGTTGTTTGGCCTTCTTCAAACTATAAGGATAACCATTAATATATTGGAAATCATACTAGATTATAATAATAGTGGATTGGATAATTTTATGATGGAAATAAAATATTTAAATCATAAAAATCTCGTACTTAGGGGTAATAAGTTACAACTTGAATAAAAGTGTGCCAATATTGATACTACCAATGCATATAAAAAATCACTTCATGACTGGATGGGAGTGATAGTCAAGTGACTACAAATAAAATAAAATGCAATGGTTTCCATTTATGAACAAGATATGTAGCATTGGAAGATGGAGTGTTAAAACATGTGTGTGAAAACCCGATAGATGAGTCTAATTATTGGTGGAATTTCTAGGAAGAAAAATTAAGAATAATGATGCAGATTTACTTTTGAGACTTACACACACACACACACACACACACACACACACACACACACACACACACACACACACACACACACACACACACACACACACACACACACACACACACACACACACACACACACACACACAATTTTATATAAATCTTGATCAAATGTTGTCAAAGTGAAATAAAATAATATATATATATATATATATATATATATATATATATATATATATATATATATATATATATATATATATATATATATATATCTGTGTGTGTGTGTGTAAAATTTTACATAAATCTTGATCAAATGTTGTCAAATTGAAATAAAATAACTATGGCTTTCAATATTGTTTAATACTGAGCATTTGTGTATGAGATTTTGTTTGGACCCAAAATACCTTCTAATGATTCCATTGATCATTTTTTAATATTGAGAATTAATTGGTATAAAGTGTAGGGATATTTAAATGCTTTAATAAGTTCAAATGAAATTAATTTCTTCAAGTTTTAATTATATAAGAATTTGTGTTGAATATACTTGAAAATAACATATTCCTAATATGTCACAACCATTGGATACAGGGGTTACTCTTGAAGTTTCCATGTCCTCCTATTAAATTTGAGCCATGACTGATATTCAATAATCAAGAACCATAGGTACTGCAACAAAGGTAGTGCATAATAAATATTAAAAAAATAGTATCTATTGATCTAAGCTTTTCTACATGCTCGTGAAACACTATATAATTCAATAAAAAATAGTTCACCCCATACATTAATAAAATTATTGCATTTACCCAACATATTGGAAAACTTGTATATAAGATTAGGTGATTCTAAATGGGGAGTTTTAAATTCAAAATTGGTATATTTTAGGTGGTATGGAAAAAAAGGGATTACCAACTAGACAAATAAGGGTACTTTTCAAACTCATCCTAAGTGTGAAAATATATACATATAATTGAAATAAGGTTCAATCCTTTCTTCCTGTTTGAGTCAACACGATGCTTGTACAAGAAATAAAAGTGTGTTTCCAAATATGAACACTATATTATCAATATTAAGGCTTATAAATTTCCATTCTTTTGAAATTTTTATTTCAAATAGAAATAAGTAATAATAATCCTCTTTGAATTGGAATCCAATTAGTATAAACAACATTTAATAATCTTAATCTAATCAAATTCACATTTTAGTCTTTGCTATTAAAATGAATTATTTCCTTATGTATAAAAAAACTGTAACACATGTTCAATAAATTCCAAATATTTAGTAAGGTGAGTCTCAAAGAAAAATTTTGGTCTCATAAATTATCGGACACAAAAAAACCACTGCAAAGTAGAGTGTTACAACTACAAAGTTTTCCTTAGGTTATAATGTCATACTTTTTCTAGACACAATTACCTAATTTTCATTATCCGTTGTCTTGGGCAATGATTTGTCCATGTTAGTGTTTATTCAAATTTATATCCTATGTTTTATTATGAGATGTATTTTCTATTGAGTTCAAATTTAACATTCATGTGGACATCACTAATATTATAGTACTTGACACTCTTTTTCTGGCCATCATTAACTTTACAATACTTCACACTGTTTTCATCACCATGACTAGTATTACAGTGGTATATTATGTGTATTTTGTGTCTATTATGTCTATTTATGTGTCTTCTCCCTTAAAAAAAATCATCGCATTTTCTTTAGTTTGGCTATTTGGTCTAGCCACCAAGATTTGATCTTGCCTTAGTTGTCTATCCCTAGCTTGCTTACAGCCTACGTTTTCTATAGTGTTAAGATACCATCACTAATATTATAGTACTCAACACCCTTGTTGTAACCATGATTATTATTATAGTTTTATTTTATGTGTATTTTCAATTTTGTCTACCATGTGTGTATTTTTTGTCCCTTGTGCCTTGTAAAAATTATTTTTACACATTTTGTATAACTTTAGCAATTTGATATTGGCTCCAATATTTTAAAATATCACAATAACACTATGAAAAATAGTATAGTTTCTATGGAGTTTTTGTTAGGTTAAAACTTAATGGATATAGATTGTAAAATTAACACAATGTCAATTTATGTTGAAAACCATTCAACATGATATGATTGTAAGCATACACGATTTCCAATAAAAATGGGATTCTTAATCATTTTCACTTTAAAAATAAATCTTTCTCTTTTAGAAATTTACCATTCTATGTATAGATGGTGCAATTATGAATTACATTATAAGGTATCAAATAAACATTTAATATGGTATGTTCTAGATTGCATTAAAATTATATGAAAATTTCCATTTAATATGGTATGTGTTAAGTTTGGTTAACTTCCATATTAAGACTTCCATGTAATTTAATTTTATAAGATAAAAAAGGGAAACTAGTGATTTAATGTCATAAAGGCACAAACCAAACTGATGAGGGCATTTATGTAGAGAGTGTCCTAATTTACCAAACCAAATATTAAAGCTATGCACATAATATGGTCCTACCAAACATGATGATGATAATAACACCCAAAAAAAATGGCAAACATGGTAAATAAAAATAGAATGTATAATCACTATTTGTTGCAAAGGAAGCTAAGAAAATAGAATTGGACATGTGAATTAAAAAAAAAGAATGTAAGATGCTTTGTAAGTTTTAAATGATATAATCCATCAAGCTAATGTTGTGCCATCTAAAATAAGACTATACCACCCAACCAATGTGGGGATAAAACCAAGGAACATGAATACAATAATCTAATACAATAATTAGTGTCATTAATATATGAAAGTTTGGTTATAGTAGAAGTCACATTATTGGGGGATTGATTATTATAACTAGAAAGAGAACAATCAATGTAACCAACGAAACAAGTACCAAAAATAATAGAGGAAATAGATCCCTTGATATTTATAAGATATGTGTTCCTAAAATTACTACTAAAATAGGGGATATGGTACAACCAAATGCATTGAGTGATGGAGGATTAGTGTAAAAATATTGGCAAAAAAAGTAGTGAAAATTATGGCCTAACCACCATTGCTGAGAGTTGATTTTGGGATAAAAATACAAAATCAAGAACAAATTTCCCTACTAAGTATTATTATCATCCAAGAAATTATGAATGTAAAAATATTATTAAAATCACTATTTATAATTATAAAACAAGGAAAACATTATAAATCATTACAATATAATACAAGGATTCCCATGGTTAGAACCCATAAAATTTATTCATAATTAGGAAGACAAGACAATTATAGTAAAAAATGGTAAAGACTAATTTATCAATGGATAAATTCAGAGATAAAATAATTGGAGAAGATCATATATACAGTAAAATTTTCAAAAAATCTTGTTCACATACACTTTGTACTATTTTTTCATTAAAACCTCTAATAATATTTGATAATGTACATGGCTAGGAATGAAGGTTTTGAACTTTTTTCTTTCTACCTTTTCAGATGTCAATGATACTGGAATAAAATTTTACATAAGATTTTAAAAGGGAATTAGGTAGAGAAGTTCCTTGACTATTGGACCTTGTATCCAATAAATAAAACCATGTAAACACAATAACAAGCCTAGCTACAAATTACTCAAAAAAACATAAACCACAAAAGAAGCATTTTTGAGTGTACTTCTACATTCAATAACACTTGGCCATTGGTAGATGCAACCCTACACATATTGAGGCAAGGAAAATTGTAGTTAATATATAACAATGTTTTTGGCCATTCAAGGGATGAACTGATGAATAATATCCACAAGATGAATCTTAACTATAAAATTCCCACATCAGACCTATTGAGAACATCTCTAAAAAAGAATAAACTTTAATATTTCACCTTTATCATCATTATTAATCCATCAATACTAGATTCAACTAGAAACATAAAACATCAAATGTAAATGGTGTAACCATTGAAAAGATAGTTTTCAAGAATTGAAATATGTGTTGTTATTTTAAATAAAATAACAATAACTCTCCAAAAACTCCAACAAGATTTTCTTACCATTCAAAAGATAGTTTCCAAGAACTCAAACATGTATTTTTGTTTTGAATTGAAGAATACTATAACATGAGAATGCAATGATATATGAAGGCATCTAATATTTACTACTAACTTCTAAATCACAAAATGTATATCAAATACATAGATTTTTTAATTCAAAAGTTTAATATACATATGAAAAGGATAGTGAAAAATTGAATTATGTATCAATCAGAAGCATATTCACAAAAAAATAAACAATTATTCAAATTATTGAAATATATTTTAATTTTAGGATTGATTTCACATATCTCTTAATCAAATCAAAACCAAAATGTATAACCTTACAATTACTTCTCAATTCAAGCAACATAGGGACACAATTACATTGCATTATCTCAATCACACTTATATGTATCTTGCTTTGTTTTCATGTTTAGATTATCATTTCAAACTTTTCATTTTTGATTCTTATTAGGAGGGTTTGGAAAGAGGGTTACATAATGCTACAAGCTATGATGTCTTATTTTATTCATATTTTTATGAAGTATCTCTTTCTATGAATTGTATTGTCAGGCCCATCATGCACTTATTGGAAAAAATAAGACATTGGGTGTTTTGTAATTGATACTACCCTACTATGCACTTTTTTATAAACATATTCTGTACACTTTTAGAATAATGACAGTGTTTCAAAGGTATTTATTGTTATCAAACATTTCCCAACAATCTCCTAATTTTCACATCTCAAGGCTTCAAAATCATAGGCTTTCCCACTAACTAAAATATGTTTGTACAATGAAAAAAATCTTGTTATAAATGTAAGGAAATGTAAAACCAAATGAGTATGCATAGATACATGTCTTACATTATTAGCCTCCCTCTGTTGGTTTTCACTATCATCCACAAAAATTGTTGCTTCACCTTCATCTGGATGTATTTATCCTCTAATATCCATACATGATTCATGTATTTATCCTTAACCCATGAAAGATTCCTAATTATCTCAACCTTTAAATTCATATAAAATCCATTGTCCTTACATAGTTGTATCCACTAGTAGTATATATAAATAATTGTGGTTTGTTGGCAAACTAACTAATCCACCATACAATGTGTATAAGTCCTTATGGTGTTGAAGAAATGAATTTTTAATTGTGAATGGTATGATTATATCTAGGGTAAATTTTAGTGTAAAATATTTTTTAATTCATGAATATTCAGTTTTTAGGAAATTATATTTGGTAATTTTGGATGAGTAGTACATAGGACACATTTACCTAAAATTTTGCAATGTAATTTTTGTATGGGTCATCTAACCAATAGTTTACAATAATTATGGGGGAAGTAATTTAATTTACCTCAAATATGTAGTACATATGTTCATAGGGGTTACCATCTAAATCTCATTCTTTACCTCATTACCAAGTTGAATCTTGAGGGCCCCAGACTCTATCCTTGCATTCACCCAATTACTAGTAGCTGATAAAATACCTAAAACTCCTTATCTACGACCCCATTTCATGTATTGATTCCAAACCACTATTACTTGACTCCACCTTAGCGTTGCTTGAATTTTTTTTCTTGACATCACCTTACCTCTATCTAGTTATTGTTGCCTATCTATGTCTTAAGCCCTACTGCTACTGACCTTGTTCACTACTTGATTTACTCCTCACACTAGTGAGTTACATATTTTTTATGTTATAATGGCATCAATTGTTAAGTTAAAAAAATAAAATAATTATCAATAAAATTGAGCATATTATCTCATTTTATAACCCTAGGAAAGTCAACTGTGTAAATGACATGCATTCAAAATATAGGTATTTTTTAACTATTTTTTGAAAAAAATAATATTTTTATTTTTAATTGTGGAATAATATCAACATCATTTTACATGAATAAATCCCCACTGATAATGATGTTATTTCATTATAAATTATTAATCACAATAACATATCATCACCTGAAGATTTTATTAATGACATGCCACCACTATAAGACACTCCTTCGTATAATTCATAAGAGATATATAGTTCTCATCAAACACTAGATTTAGTTGAAAAATCCACTCAAAAATCTCAATGGAGAAAGAGAAGTACATGGACAATTAGAATGTATTTTCAGGTTGAGTTGGTAGAAGAATATCCCTTTATAAAACCTATAGAACTAGAAAATGGTAATGAGACTCTAATAAAATGTAGATGTACAATATGTAATTGGAAACAAGGAAAATAAAATAGAATTCAACTTACACTAAACACAATTGAGAAACATTGTGAGAAAAAATATATATTTTTGAAACACCCAGATGGACAAACAATATGAACACAGATGTAAAAATGTAGAAGATTACATGCATGCAAGATATGCACAGAAATATGAAAATGGTTAGAAATGACAAATACATCTTATTCAAAAAGTGGGAACAATCAAAGCTCAATTGGAAAAAAATTTATGCATCCCAATCTAAAGGCAATTATGTATGTTTCTCTACTATTTACCATATTTTAAAAAATGCTATACCTATTTTTATTTTTTTAGATTATAATATTTTGTTTCAACATAATGGGTTTCATGATAATACACAATCTCATTGATCAGATAACAATGTTTTAGAAATTTAAAAATGTATAGCAATGGTTGAGAAGGAAGATTTGAAAGAAAAGTTAAAATATCACTATTTATCTCACTATCCATTGATGAGGTCACTGCATTTGACAACACATCATGGGTTTGCATGCATGTTTATAATTTTGAAAACTGTTTAAGGCAAGATCATTTATTAGCTATTCATAAAATGATAGAAAATTGTAATGCAAAAAACCTTCACAAATTGGTTGAATCTATTTTGAGAGATAAAACTGGGATCAATGATAATTCAATAGATACAAAGTTAGTGTGTGTTGGTATTGATAGTGCATCGATAATGTACGGGCATAGAAGTACTATTTGTGTTTAAATTCAAACAATAGTTGTCCCATTTATGATTTTGATTCATTGCATGGATCATAAGATGAATCTTATGTACAAAAATGTTAGCACATTTGGTAATGTTGCAAAAGTAGAAGAACTCATTTGTGACTTGTATGCTTATATATCAAGCATCCCAAAAAGTTTTTTGGAGTTCCAAAAATTTGAAATTGGGATGATTGATGGTAAAAAACTACTAAAAGATGTTGATAAAATATATATTTACATATATGAACTGGCATGTAAATTTTATAAAGAATATCCATATTTAGTAGGTTTTATGTATAAATACCATAGGGAAGCTGACAAGGCAAAAATAGTTTTTGTACCATTTAATAGATTTACAAACATTAGTGACATTATGTGGTATTTTACCAATGTTGAAGGAAATCAACTATTTAATGAAACATGCCCATGAGAGATCTATATATTATTAACTTCATACATTTGAGAAAATGAGTGTGTCAATTTTTAGATATATTATACACATCGAATGAAAGCCTTCACAAACCTATTTTTAGAACTTGGCAAATTTTGATAGATTTTAAGAATCCTAAAATTTATTTTAAATTCAATATCAACAATCATCTTTGTTTCTGGTAAATGACAATGAGATCCTAATGCAAACTTTCTATAAAATATTTGAAATTGTGGGATTTGAACCTAAAGATGTACCTATAACACATCTTCTATACAATATTATTTTATCTAAAATGTGAATTAAATTAAGTAGAATCTTAAAAAGCTTATCTTCAAAGATTAGATAATATTGTCAAAGGGATGAGTTTTTGGAGGGCATGGGAGTTGTGAATCTTATTTTTTGAAATAGTATTAATAGTCAACAATATATTAAAACTTTATTTTATAGATAGATGGGTTCCCTTATTTAGCATTTTTGTAAATCTATAAAGGTGAATGGATTTTAAATTAAGTGTATTTTTTAAAAATATTTACTGATGTCTTAGTCAACATATTTAGGATTTATAATGATGGATAAATTTAAATGTCTAATTGAGCCAAGTGAATTTGGTGTAATTACATAGTTATGGAAATTTTTTAATCCTAATGGCATCTTACAGGAAAGTATTAGTGAATATTTAAGATTATATGAACTTTGTCAAATAATGATTTTGGGTTATATGGAAGATGAGAGAGTATTTAGTGCATTATCTTTTGTGAAGTCAAAAATTCGCAACATATTGGATACAAAATTACAGACTTCTTTAAGGATGTATGTTTTACATTATTCTATGGATAATTTTTCTTATGAAAGAGCACTAGCAACATAGAGTTCTCTATCTGAAATAAGAGGCATAAATAATATAGTGAGTGATATAGAGGATGTAAATATTGAGGCTGAATATGTTACTAACATGGTATATGTAAATATCACTTATAATGAGCAAGTTTCTCAAGGATTGTTTTAGATACACAAGTTTTAGTTTTATATGTATGGTAATTAACATTTTCTGAAATATTTCATATTTTTTTGGTTTTGTAAAATATTTGAAAGATTGATTTCAATAGAACTATTGATATCCTTATGATTAACTTAATTTATATTTTTATCGCTCATTATAAAAATTTGAAACACCTTTGAGACTATCAAAATTATAATAATAATTCTTTAATAGAGAGACTAAAATTTAAGACTTCATTTTTTGTCCTATTACAACTCCATGTACACAATCCATTTTTATGAGATCAAGTTTTTTAAAAATCACATTGAAGACTCCTTTAGACACCATAGAACTAGGTGGCACATATTTCTATTACCACCCAGTCACACCATGTAACTAGGCAAAACCTCTTGTCACTAGATGCATGATGCAGCCAGTTGGTAGCAAATACTACCTGGATACATGATGTAGCCCAGTGGTATAAAAGACCACTTAGCTACATGATGTAACTAAGTACTGATAAGTATCATCCAGTTGCATTGATGTAACCTGATGACATCAATGTTGTTGGTGCCTCTCATTTACATTATGTATACCCTAAATATTGAATCCATGAATATTATTTTATTCTTAATGATAAAAATTATCTTCATATCATAATGTAAATAGAGAAACCACTCATGATAATAAAATTTACAAGAATAATCTATTCAGACATGCCATATAAATATGGAGACAATTAAATATCAATAAGATCATATAAAAGGAAACAAAGCTATGGGATTATTACTGGATGAATATATATATATATTATAACCATATAGGATCCATAATTATAAATAAAGTAACTTGTATCCTTAGTGCCATATTACATGATGCAAAACACATAACAATATAACTGGACATTCTTTAATGTCAAGTGAGATACACAATCCAATCAAACATTCAACCTTAAAACATAGACTGCTACATCTCCATAGAATATTTAAGATTGACAATAATACATTTAAGCTCTAAAAATTATATATAAACTGATCATGTTTGTACCAATATAACTTGTATCCTTACTTCTATATTAAAGAAAAAACACACACATTATAATTAGGTATTCATTAAAGTGAAATGAGGTATATAGTCTAACCAAAACTACATTAAAGCTTAAAGTATAAACCAAAATATAGTTCATTTAGTTCATAAAATCAATACTGACCCAAGTATTAATTAAATAATACACTACTATATTTCCATAGAATATTTTAGCTAGACCATAATACATTTAAAATTTGAAAATTACAAACCAAGAGTATTTTACACATAATAAAATGTTTAAAATATATCATTGACATGTAAAATGTATTGAGTAAAATAAGTTTTTTTAAAACATAATAAAGTGTTCTTGAAATAAACATAATAGATACCATTATCATTTAATATAAACTATTTTTGAAAAAAACTAACATTTTTTTGTAACAAACTCTTCACCCACTTGCTACATGCCACTTCCCTCCTTTGACACCCCCCACTCCTCTTGACCTCCCTGTGTGCCCTCCTTGCTAACCCCTTCCTTAAGAATATATTCTGTACTAGAATGTATATCTATAAGATTTTCTCTCTCCCTATTCACTACATCACATACTAAAAGCAGACTCAGATCTACACCTATTTTCTAGTTCAATAAAATCTATGGATCCATCTCATACTATTTAATAAATTTATTCAAGGTGGTATTATGTTTATTTGATATAACAAGTTTTTCATTGAATGAAATAGTTTAATTTATACTTTTAAGAGCATTTTTCAAATCAAATTTAGAAGTTGTGATTCTTTCTTTAAATTTCCATATTTTGTCTACAATTGAAAAATAAAATATGTGTAGATAAAAATTATCACAACAAGAATATATATGCTAAAAATAATGAAAAATAACTAAATATTTTTCTTCTCTACTTGGTTAATGACAAAAGGTTTATATCTCTTGCCCATTTTTATAAATAAACTTGGGCTTATACATTTAAATTTTCCAATAGAAAATAATGCGTAAAACAATGTCATTGTGAACATTGTTAACTAAAATTAACCTAAATTGAGTTTAATTGAATAAAGCATCAATTTTTGAGGGGTCATTTTGAATAACTAAAAATAAATTCAGTCTTAGGGAGTTATTGTGTAGATGGGTGTTAGTTTCCTTTATAATTGCTTTTGCCCTTATCTCCCATTATTTTAAAGTATTGAAATATTCAATAACACCCTCCTTTAGATTAAAAATTATATTTTTTGACACTAAATTATCCAATAGAAAATAAGAGATAGAATCATCAAACATGTTCAAATTACTGATGGTGGGTGGGGTAAAGGCGGAAGAGGTAGAAGGAAATTCTATTGTAGGCACATTATAAAATTAAATAAAATCATGTGGATTGAAATCACCACCTGTCAAGGCCCTAATTTTGATCCCAAGATAATTTTCATCTAGATTAATATGTTGCAACCATGTAAGTCCCTATGCACTAGAAACACCACCAATAAATAAATTTAGGAATTCAAATCCTAAAAATTGTAGGGTTCCTCTGCTTTGTACATGCAGGGAGTTATTTTTCCCTCTTCTCTGAGTCTTGATAGGTGGTAGGAGTCATGGCATACTTCACCTCACACATGTAGGGTGACCTAAAAAACAAAAATTTATTGAAATGGTAAATTTGAAAACATAAATCAATGCTAATTCAAAATGTAATAGTTATTACATGTAGTTAGGGAGATTACCTCTTCCATTCTATGTGTCTAAGTCAAAGTGAGAGTGGTGGTTCCAACTATAAAAGATAAAATTACAATGTTAATAAATTATCCAATAGAAGAAACTTCAATTCAAAAAAGAAGTTGTAAGGTAAAAAACATTTTAAGGGTTTTTGAGAATATTCTTCAATGGCAATTGCTCGAGACTCCAATGCAAAAATTAATAAAATAATATGAAAAATAAATTTCATAAAATAATACATGAAATAAATAATCATGAAAAATTGGGAGGATAACTCATAAGGGGAGATGATATCGAAGAATGCCTTGGGCATTAGAAATTTAAAATGATTTAAATGAAGACTCTTTGGACTCAGTGGCACCATAGCCCTCAAGAACACAATGACCTTTTGATGTTGCCTATCTTATTCTGTTGTATGCATGCATTATTATCTGTAATAATCCAATAAATGTTACAGTTTAAATTTTCAAATATGTATAAAGTAATAGAGTTGATTATTTTGAAGGCTAAATATACCTCCTGATCCTCGAGGGACAAAGAATTAGTGGTTATTTTTGTATGCAAGGTAGTTATAATTATTATTTTTGGTGTATATCATATAAGGCCTCATAATACAAGGCCATAATAAAATTGGGTGATGAAATGGTGGAAGTCTCATTGATAGAAGCATAATTTAACTCTGACCTAATCCTATTAGATATATACCCACATCAACCATATTTTAAACCTAATAGATAACAAAGATTATAGTAAATAACCCAATATGGAATGTCCGTTGGTCTTCCCTATCAAATTATTTTGACTTGGAAGAAACACATAAAAAATTTCAATAATAGATTAGATATTTTATCCATGTAGATTCCCCTTCTAAGCTAACTATTTGCAATGAAAATGAAAAAAATGAAATTGGGACATTAGACTCAGTAAAAAAACTCATGAATTATAAAAACAAATATAAATATCAATAATAAATTCAATACTTACTAGTTAGGTTAATGTCCAAATTGTACATAGGCCCCAAATAATTTTTCTCTTCATCACATAAGAGGGTTTAATTGTTAACAAGGTTTGTGTTGTAGTGGGGAAGGCTTGTAAAATTATGAATATCCAAAAGAGAGGTGCCAAAAGATATCAATTTTTTGTTGGTATGGACATGGAATTTAGTCTGACTTTGGTCATAACAAGCCATTAGAGATTAGAGCATGTGTATTTTGGTATCATATTGAGTCATGTCAATCAGGCCTAGAAATTACACATATTGATCTAATCCACATACATGTCAGGGTGCTTCACCATTCTCAAGAATCCCAAACACAATAAATTCTTTAAAATATACTTATGGATGATACCTATGTTTGTGTATGTTATAGTTACTAAGGCCATTTGGATGTATATTTTGTGTCCATTCAAAGTATAAGTAGACATAATAGGATGAAAAAAAACATGTTAATAGAGTGATAAAATAAGGGAGAATGAGGGCATTTAGAGGTTCATGGTACAATAGAGGCAGTTGGTAGATGGGATCGATGGTAACTAGTTATGCATTGTTGTCATCTAATTGTATTATTTAGCTGGGCGACACCTACTACCATCCAAATGAACCATGAAATCAAGTGGTACCTATTACTACCAGGTAGAACTATGCAATTGGGTGGCAATAAACACTGCCCAACAACACATTGAGACCAAGTAGTAGAAAATGTTGGCTAGTTGCATGGCATAATCGAGCGATAGCATGTGTCACCTGGTAGCATTCTAAAGCTAGGTAGTGGCATGTGTCATCTAGTAACATTACAAAATTAGATGGTAGATCAGGTTTCCATACTGTAGTGTTAAAATTGGTGGTTGTACAGAAAACATGAAAATGAAAATGAAATTAGAACCTATAGTTTCACCAAGGTTATGAATCAGATTCACCTAAACAAACCTAAGGGGGTTTTGGATATGGGATCTTAAAAATTTAACCTTATTATATAGATATATTTTTTATTTTATTCGCACGTTGAAGAGTATGACAACATCACAACCACATTCCAACCCTATTATGTCAATGTTGCTCCCAATATTCAACAAAATTAGCCTATGTGGATCAATACTTTTCTAAAAAAATTATGGTCTCCTTTTTTACCATGTATTCATCAATGTAACAATGTATTAAATGTATCCAAATTCACTTAACATCATATGTCTTACATCATATTATCTCACCTTTGCTATCAAAGTTTTCAACCATGTATGACACACATGCTAACTACATAAATAAACTTCACAATTGAATGTTTCCATGCATAGCATAATAAATTTACATTATTTTAGAATATAAGGTGATAATGGTTTATATGCACTTTAATTTAATAACTTCATTATGTATATAAAAATAATAAATATGAAAATAATTTCTTTGATTTCCATACTAGCATTGTCTACCATGAAGGCTTTAATTCTCCACTCAATTTATTTCAAATGTACTCTATGTATAAGCATTTATATACATTGGTTTATGTCATTAGTAATGACTATGACATAATCATCCATATTATAGGTAGTCCTTGGTGTCTGAAATCAAACACCAACAATATGTACAATTGAAATTATACTAAAATATAAAACACAAAACAAAAGTGAGCTTGCATGTTAAGAAAGATCTATATCTTATAATACTATAAATATAATTAAAAATTATACCTTCATTCCATTCATGCCAAATATTAAATCCATCACTAATCATTTGTCTTTTCTAAATTTTAACGACCCATGTTGTTGATGTGTGAGTTTGATGCCCAATATGAAGGGGATTTATCCTTCCTCGTCAATACCTTCATCATTGTATCCTTGATAGAAAAAATAGTTATTTGGATTTTCTAGTGCCCACTCTTGAACCCTTTAAGGATAATTGGGACAATACACATATTTCTCTACTTTATTATTGCATTCGCTATTGTATATGTCATCCTTTCTTAGGAAACCATTTAGTTGTGTTTCACAACTGAACATTATAACTTTCTCCACCACCATATCATAGTGTTTAATATAGATATAAACAAAAAACATTCATAACAATTGTATCCTATGGACACATTCATTTAATTTTACGTAAATCTATAGACAAAAAATAAAATTCTTCCACTTGAATTATTCATATTATTTTCATAATAGTGATTGATGTGACTATTTATATGTTCTACTTAATTGTAGATGAACAACACATGATTAGGTCTAATGATCATTTATCACATGATAAAATGACATTGATAACCACACATTATATGTTTTTAACCTAACCATCTAACTTTTCCCATATTTTTCACTATGGACTTATCTTTTGGCATGACATCGATTTTAGGAAAACTCTTAGGCCCATATGAACAATAATATATTTACAAATATATTAAAATTATCAAGTGTATGTAAATTAAAATTTTGATACATAAATGACATTTGTCAAAACATAGCAACATATGAATACACACACACTTACTATCTAAAATGGGGTGGCACTTACATGACATGTTCTAAAGTAACATTAATGCTTATCTACTTGCTAGGAATAGGTGATAGGTTTTTGTGCAATGTGACACGTGAAATTTTTTAGGGAAATAATTATTATTTTATTCTCCTTTCACGAAGTATTCAAATCTATCTCCATCAACCCAATCAAGCCACACCTCTTATTCATTAATGTTAGGAAAAAATTTCCCTTTGGTATTGCTTCACTCAAACAAACCCTTACTTGGTTTTTGAAGTGGAAGTTATAGAATTCGATCCCTCTTTTTTATGTCTGATCCAACATACAATAAATATGTTACATTTAACTAACACATAGTAAACATTGTGAATGATCAAATACTGTAATCTATGAACAAAAATGAATTAATGATACCTACAACAAATATGAACAACTATTATGTTTAAATAACTATAAACAACATCTATATATCAAATACTTGATAATTAGTAGTGTGATATATTTTCATAATGTAAATGGATTAAAAATTAATTACAATACTACTCATCATTGCATAATTGGGATTTATCCAACAATAGTTATAAAAGTAACCTTATAGCATATACTAATCCTTGTATAATTACATAATAATCAAAATATCCTTACAACATATAGTCATCGTTGTATCTAATTATTTAAAAAAACAAATTTTATTTCAAAAAAAAAACATGTATCCCACAATAGTGTTTATGACATATAATCGAATTTATGTCACCTCACCATCAATAGTAGAGACTATGAATACAATAAGAAACATAAACATTGTATTGTGAAAAAATAAAATGTGTTGCATAACAACGACATTGTTATGCACTTAAAAATTAGATATAATATTAAAATATTGATATAATTTAAAATAATATGTAGGTTTATCTTGTAAATCAAACATGTCTAACTGATCCATACTCAATTTACCTATTTATTCCCATTCCTCATATGAGACTTGTTGTTTGGGTTCTTCTTTTATACCACAGATCTCAATATCATTAAAATAACCATACAATACAATGGCATCCTCATATAGTTTACTCAATGGTTCTCTTGGAACATTTGTTTCCCATTTCATCTCAACAATAACTACTATACAACATGTCCACCTAAATACCTATTTTATCACACAAGTGGAAACATAAACCCATTCTATGTATTAATGCAATGCAACATGCACAGTGTAGACAACCCTCATCAGCTAACAATTTACCATAAGTTACATTATGAAAATAATTTATGCACGTAATGGCATATTTTTTAAATGAAAAAACCTTCCTTTTCATTGGGAACTAACCAATACACTTTTTTTATTACACATACTATAATTTTTAGCAATACATTATAAAAGCATCAAAAGATTAGAATTTAAATTGCTTTATGTATACACATTCATTAGTTAATCATGCACATCAAAAACATGAAACATCAAAATCCCACCTTAACTTATTTTTTATGTATCTATTGTTGAATCATGTTTTTTTGCATCTACTCTTTCCTTTCACCTCTTTTACATACTAAAAATACCCTATATAATGTAGATTGAATGTCACAAGCATATACGCTTGGACAAAGAAAGACAAAAAATAATGTTTACATGGCTCATGGTGCTAAAAAGTCTAATGCCATGACAAAGCATACTACGTATCTAAATTTTAGGGATATATTACAAATAAGTCACTTGATATGCTTATGGCATGGGGAAATTATTGATAGAGATGAATTTTTTTGTTCCGAAGTTATTAGATTTATTTCTATAGTCCATATTTCATGTTATCTGAATGTTAGTTATATAGGAATTACATAGATATGAAATTAGGGTTTGGATCTATACACCAATGATTAAGGCAATGGTACTACTTATATTAAGTTTTTCGATCTATTAATATATTTTATACTTATAGTATATAAAGTATGTGTGAACACAAAGTTGCTAGTAGAAGTGAATATTGTATATACATTAGAAACTTCATAATTTTAAAAAAGACAATATTATTTTTTTGATGGAATCATTTGATTTGAGATTGGTTTTCAACAGCCTGACAAACATGTATGAAAATTGAGGAAGCATACAACATACATGTCAATTGCTTGATAGTGCATGTCATCTAAGGGTAGTCTCATAAAATTTAATGATGGCAGGATATGTAATGCACGACTATAGAAAAGATGTTTCTAAACACATTGAACTAGTGAAACACTTTGGAACCAACCCAAATCATTCTTAGTTTGTGTTTTTTTCCCTATAGCTATGTTATTCTATCGAATGATTGTTGTAAATACATCAATTCAAAAATGGATTAAATAAGTATAAAAGTTTAATTGGATATGGATAAAACTAAGTGGATTATAAAACCTTGCCAATCTTTACACATTACAAATATATATCTAAAAACCAAACATAAACTAAGATTGACATGAAAATTATTTGACAATATACGTCACCTAAGCTTGGTATCATAAAATGCAATGATGGCAAGATATGTAATACATGACTATAGAAAAGATGTTTTGAATCAATGATCACAATAAATGTAATGGGGCATGGGCTAAGTAAAGAGTATATGACTGATAATGAGAGAATGGGTGTAAAATAAAGAGATGGATTCAGTTGTTATACAATATAGTTTAGAGGAAAAATAGTAGTATAGTGTAGGTTTCATGCATGCTCTAGTTTTGTTCTTTGTAATGTAATGGGAAACAAATAATTGAGGGTAGATAAATTACCAATAGAGTGTTGATTCATACTCCATTTTTGTTTTTTGTAAATGACCCTTTGTTGAAGGAAGAGGTTTTGATCGATTGATACTACCAAGTTTATTTTACTCGCATTTTGGTTTCTAAGACAAAATCCTTTGTGTGATGGTGTAATTTATTTGTTTCCTTTTAGATGTTCATTAGTTTTGTTTAATTGTAGTTATGAAATCACATTCTTTTAATATCACGCACACTCTAAATCACTTCCATTTTAGGCTAATTCATGTAAGAGCAACAAGTATTATGTTTTTTCACATAATTTGAAGGATGGATATATTAAATATAAAAATAAAATTACAAGCCTACCGTTTCACACAACGAAAGTTGATAGAAAATAGGGTACATAAAAGTCCAATTCAAAACAAGCCAAAAATCAATGGATGCAAATAGGAAACTAAATATGCCCTAAATCAATCTAATTTATTCAATTTTTTTAATATGTAAATATCTACTTTGTTTAGCATCTAATATTCAAATGCAAATCTATTAAAATTATCACTTGCACTAAAGTTTAGTGAATATACTCGTACGAAATTTATTCCTACGAATAAGAAAAGTATCGAACCAACAAATATCAATGTATTATACGTTTTAGGACTACCAAAAGCAATATTATAATAAGAGAAGAAAGTATCCTTTAAAATATGTTAATGAAAATAATTCAACTAATGTTTTGAAGTAACGATTGCAAGATATGTAATGGGGAGGGCACATAATATATGAGCAAAATTATTGATGCGAATGAAGGCGGTGAGCTTAACCAGCATAGAAGACTCTGTAGGCGTATTTTCTTCATATGAGAGCCTTGAATTTTGACCATAACAAGATATTTTTTCTCCTTCTTAGCCTTCATCTAGTTCAGTTGCACAAAAAATGGGATTGTAGGGGATATCATGCACTTTTCCTATTCCATTGAAATGTTAATATGTAATGTCTTGTCAACATGGATGCATAGGCATTTGGGGTGTCACATGGCTCATCAAGAGGTTATGGTGGGTCCTAAGAAAAGGGACATCAAATAGATAATGACACCAGGAACTTCTCCATCCAAATTTATTTGTGTTTGTCATGTTTGTCATTTAACTGTCAAGGAGTCAACATTTACATTGACAAAACTAACTAATGCTAGCACACACTAAATTTATGTGTGTTGATTAAGCATTCCCATGGGAGTCCAGCCTTTGAAGGGGCCTTCGATGACACCCCAATGCCTGAATTTGAAATTCACAAGAGGAGGGACTATTTACACCTCCACCACTTCCCATGCAAATCCTTTTGGAAATGCAATTCGAAATATGTCGTGAGAAGAGTCATACATTTCCTCGGATATTTTGTAGTACTGAAATTCCTTTGGAAAGGAAGTTTGGGGTAATGTGTTGTAGCTTCCCATTTGTAGCATCTCTGCTAACAAAGCAAGTCTACTTGAAATTTGAAAACTCACACCAATTGATACAAGTATATCATGCTAGAAATGGCTGACAAGTACACATAAGACAATTAATTATTATTTACTATGTTTGTGAAGTTGCGAGGATTAATTTTTTTTAAGTCATGAATTTGAGTCTTGTGTGAAAGCTCCATTTCCCATGTTTTCACCTAGTTTTGGACAGTTTATCTCAGGGAACCCTTAACAACATACCTGCAACGAGAATGAAAGCTGTGTATATATTTATGAAAGTAAATCTTGACATTGTACAGCATGACATTTGAATATAATATATTCATTAATTTGGCTTTTATTGAGATATGTTAATGTTTACCATACATACCCGTTCAATAAATCAACAGTCTTGTGTAATTACAATTTTAACAGCTATCCAACAGCCAAGCCAACATACATACAATTTCAATAGTTGTGCTATCGTACAATGTACTTAACAATAGTCATATATGATAAAGATGTCTAATTAAATCCATTTTAATCCCTAGTATTTGTTTAGATGAAAATTTGGTATGGCTCTACTCATGAAAATGCCTTCGGTGTAAATCACCTTGAATGCATTTAATTTTTCACAAATCAACGTCAGTAACACTGGTAAACAGAGTGACCAGGATGCCCAATTCTCTGTAGCAACTATATACTTCTATTTACAAACCCAGACATATCCCTATCTTCCATGAAATTTTACTATTAAATGTTAAGAAATAAAATAAATTCTCTCCAATGATTACATGATATGATATTGGCAAATATGCAAAAAAATGAGTTTTATACAATGATCTTGGAAACTTTGCAGTAAATTCGAGTGGGAGTCGTAAAACCAAATTTCGCAACCTTTACCATTTTGGCAGGATCTGACATCTTCCCAACCACATCTTATTGCTGACCTGCTTTTACAAGAAATGGGAATAGTGCAAAAATAATAGCCTTCGAATAGGGTATGGGTATCTGTATCCCTAATGGACGTGACCGCAAATCACATTCGCTTGATCATATTACATGTGTGTCATGTGCAGCCCATCGACATGCCCCACACCCTCGGTAAACCATATTGATCCTTCGATATGTCTTTCCTCCATGCTGCCTCTAATCAAAATTACGCACAAAATCTTTTTAAATATTTAACAAAATTTTTTAAAAACATCTTCAATATTATATAAAAATCTGGAAAAATAAATAAATACTAATATATGTAATACTTCAAATAGGGTTTGGAATATTTTGAAGAATTTCTTATGAGTGTTAGCCATCTTGTTCTTGTGATGGTGTTCTATTGAATAATCTGAAATAAAATTAAGTGTTTATCCTCATTTTTGATATTGTGCTTCTATATTTACACGTATAAATAATCTACTGTTTTAAAATTAATGATCAATACTATAGACCCAAATTCGAATTAAATTTAATAATCGTATAAACGTATTTGCACAGTTTAATTTTTGGCATGATCGTATGAGATGGAAAGGTGAAAATATGGGTGGACTGTCAGAAGCCATCACATCGAATTCCATCCTAGCTTTGTTAATTGCACAACTCTCTGCAGTTGGGGTTCAACTTTCAAACACAAAAAGGAACCTTTGCATGCGTCCTTTCGAATGACTCGGGCCTTCAGTTGATTTAACGAAGTACCAATACGGCGGTGGGCCAAACGCTTGAACTTAATCAAACATACATCTGTCATGGCTGGGCTGCACTATTGTTATTCCTTATATACTCAAGTACAAATTTATTTAGCTTTAATGGCGTGACATTCATAAAATAAATTCAATCCATCGTAATGATATGGAAAAAGCAAAGAATCGTCCACAGTAAATTTCAAAATTATTTATTAAAAAAAATTAAAAAAATGAGTCTAATGTGTTTGAAGAGAAATGAAAAGTAGTAATAGGGAAGCAAATAAAAAAGTAGCACAGTTAATAGAAGCCACTTTCACATTAGTTTAAATTTGACGGGATCCAATCAAAAATTTAATTTGTGACGGTTTTAATTTCAAATTGACTTTAATATTAATTTAGATATACCATTTCATTATAAATACGTGAAAGGGAGAGGTTTAATTAACTAATCTACTACTTTAGTAAAGATTTTTTATGAAAATAGAAGTTAAAGTTGGAATCGTCTTATACATAAATGTAAAGGTATCTTTCGTTTAAAACAAATTATAACTTTGTACACATGAATTTCCTCTTTTTCGAGTATATGCTTATACGACTCTTAAAATATTCTCATATTTTCACAATTTTTATGTTTAAAATTATTTTAGATGTTATGAAATAAAATGCTGGTATTCTCAACATTTAACTTTATATTTCCATTATTATTGGCTTTACTATTATTATTGTATGGTATATATCACTTTGAATATATTTATTTTTCCAAAAATATTTTAAATAAAAATATACAAAGAAAAAAAATATAAAATATAAAATATAAAAATTAAGTTGTTGAAATCTTTCTCATAAAAAAAAGTCATAATTACCAAAATAGAATAATAAATCTATTTACCTCTCTAAATTTAAAATTTAAAAAAAAAAAATCTAAAAAAAACAGTGAATCAAAATTTTTTACTAAGGACTCTTAATGAAATTATATGTCGTGTACATAACCATAGTATATACACGAGACTAACATTTTGTCTTCTTTGCCCACTATTAATTCTACGTTGCTTTTGTATAGAAAATCGCAGAACGTGGGAGACTGTTGATTAATAAAATAGATCCAACCCAAATAAACGCCGTGTTGGTGACTGTTGTTCCGAACATTGACGTCATATCACTGAATTCGTGGACTATGTGGTGGGAGATGTGTACTTTTGCTTATAGGAATGGCATTATTACGGGAGGCATTTCCCTATGAAAACGCCCTCCTTTATTTTTCACCTCTTACCTTGACCTCGACACTATCTCAAACATACTTGCTGACCCATACGAATGTTTTAGATTTGAAATTTTACCATTTTTAGAAGAGAATCGGTACCATCAGGGGCAAGTTAATATCAAATGGTGATATCAAATTAGTTGGATGGTAGTGACTTATGTACAAGAGGATTAAATTGAGTATCTAGGTATGTATGTGTTAGATAATATACAGGTTTGAATTAAACATTGAGGTTTTTATAGATGTGCAACAATATAATAGAAGGTTAGACCCACAAAAATTACTAAGGTAAGGTGAGATGGTAAGTTAGAACCATCTTCGTGTGAATAAGTTATATGTGATACATGTATGCCAAGCTTTTCATCATTAAGTACTTAATACCATATTTTAGTGTTTACACCTTTATTTACGTTCGAGGAGTTAGGGTTCTGGTCTTAAGGGTTATGATTATAACCCATTAAAATTATAAATATCTATTGGTATCAACATGTTGTTGAGGATTCGAAATTGTGGTTGGAAGGATTAGGGTTGTAACCCATTAACACTGTAATTGTCTAATGGCACCAATGTGTTGTTATTGGGTTACCACAAGCAAGATATCTTGGCCTCATCTTGCCTTGATAAATAATTTCTCAGATCAAACATCATATTTCATTATTCTCCCAAACAAACCTATGGTACACTGGAGTGTCCATAAGAGAGGATCTAGGGACAAAATTGACCTAATTCTTTACCACATAATATGTTGGAAGAACCTTTAGTGATTTAGATATGACTTCATAATGCTACAATACTTTGTTAATTTATTATTGATGGATTGATTTTAGAACATAGTGCATTACCAATGAATTATTGTTTGGTTTTATTGTTATCTTAAGATGAATTATGAGTAGCACAAACTTATATAAATGATAAATGAGCTTGAGACATTGTTTGGTAGATAAAAAAGTGATATTTGTCATTGGAGGTGACTCCAAAACGTTAAACATGTAGTTTTTGACATGGATGGTCAATTTATGTGACTACGTTGATAGGTACCATGGTGTTTAAACATAAATGACTTCCAAATACGATGTTGTGAACTTATATTGAAGTGATGTCATAAGTGACTGTGTTCTCCATAGGCTTCACTACACACATGAAAGTGCATTATCATCA
The DNA here is from genome assembly GCA_037957365.1 of Torreya grandis. Classification (NCBI taxonomy): domain Eukaryota; kingdom Viridiplantae; phylum Streptophyta; class Pinopsida; order Cupressales; family Taxaceae; genus Torreya; species Torreya grandis. The sequence goes on from JARHVA010004587.1 coordinate 850,257, forward strand.
AAACTTATTTTGTTTCCCTTTTGCAACCTTCCTAGAGATTAAACTCAAGGATGTGCTTTAGTAAAAATGCCTAGGCTCATGACTTCATCTTGCGTGATGATTTTAATTTGGCTTTCATTATTGATTATGACATCAGAAGGCTAACTCTTGACCTAACACCATTTGTAAAAGAAGTGTTCTCATTCCTTTGAATTGTCAGTGGTAGTGGTATTGACAATTTATTAAGTAGCATTTGGGTCAGTGCCGTCTTATTATGTAGGCCGTTATGTATATTACACAATCAAATATTAATGTGTGCATCATTCAACATCAATTTGTGAGCTCATGCAATGTTAATGTCACCACTTTTTACCATAATTCTTTTTTTTTTTTTTAATGTTGAAGGCATTGTATCCTTATGTTGTTGTGTAGTCGATTTCTTCTAATCTCCTTTGTGAGACACACGCTGGCTCTTGCACATGGCACGAGATGATGAGGAGAACTTATTGTTACATCTGTCATGGCTGTAATGGGCTGCACTATTGTTACTAATTTTCTTCTCCCTCCACTTGAATTCTACTCAAGTACAAATTTATTTGTTGTTCGGCTCAGCTATAATGAAGTGTCATTCATAAATTAAATTCAATCCATCGTAATGATAGGGAAAAAGCAAAGCATCGTCCGCACGGTAAATTCCAAATTTATTTATTTTTTCAAAAAAAAGTTGAGTCAAATAATGTCTTCCAAGAGAAATGAAAAGTAATAATAGAGATGCAGTACAATAATGTTATAAGTTTCATGGAAGCTACTTTCACACTAATTTAAATTTGACGGCATCCAATTAAGAATTTATTTTCTGACTCCTTTAATTTCAAATTGACTTTAATCCTAATGTACATATACCATTTCATTATAAATAGATGAATGGGGAGAGGTTTAATTAACTATTATAGTACTCTCGTAAAGATTTTTTTTAATGAAAAATAGAAGTTAAAAGTCTGAATCCTCTTATACATAAATGTAAAGGTTTCTTCCATTTAAAAGAAATTATAATTTTATACACATAAATTTCCTCTTCCTCGAGTATATATTTATCGACTCCTAAAATATTTTCGTATTTTCATAATTTATATATATATAATTATTTCAAATGTTATGAAATAAAATATTAGCATTTTCAACATTTAATTTCATATTTCTCTTATTATTGGCTTTATACCATTTAGAATGTATTTATTTTTCCTCATAAATTTTTTTTCATGTCTCCTTTCTTGCACACCTAAAAATTGGTTCTGCACCACCTCTTTGTCTGTATTTCTAATTTTGATAAAATGTATTCTAAATTATATATTTAATAATTTAATAACAAAAATTAAAATTATATTATAAATTATAAATTAAGTATATTTTATATTGAATATATTTTTTTAACTTTTTAATAGTCTCATTAATTAAACAAAAATTATCTCAAATCACTTTCTCGTTACATAGGACGGTGTAAATTTTTTTATATTTTAAATTATTTTTTTAATATCAATTTATAATTATAAAAAAATTAATTAAATATATATAAATAATTAACTATTATAAAATTAATTTATATATAAAAAATTATTTGTAATATAATTTATAATAGAAAGATACTTGTAACATTAATAATATTTTTATTTTTATATTAAATTATACTATTGTTATAAAACTAATATAAATTGTAAAAAAAAAGTAGGAATTTGTCTCAATATATTACACAACTTTTAATCCTTTTTATAAAACAGTAAATCTATATATTTTTGTATAATTATATTATAGTTACGTAGCCTTTATTATTTTAGCATATTGTATTTTGCTTGCTTGTGATCTCATTCAATTTTGGATCACTTTTGAATAGATTTATAATTCACTAAAATACACTACAATACATAAATGTACGACAATATTAATTATTATGAATGTCAAATAAAAAACAAAATTATGGAAATAAAAAAATATATAAATACTTATAAAACTATCGAATAAAATATAGTATGTTATCAAAACAACAAATACAAATACAAATACTTCTATCACTAATATCGTTCTCTCTTACAACTTTAATACAAAAAATTTTAAAAAAATATGACAATAATAATAATCATTATAATTAAATTAGATTGAATAACAATACACATTTACAACTCTTCAATTACAATCAGAAAATAAAAAATTTCCAATCCCATCCATGAACAATCTCAATGGGGTCAACCTCTCATCCTTACAAGTTATGGATTTATGCCATGTGGTTAATGATTGATAATTTTGTGTGTTTTTTTTTTTCAAATTCATAGTTACATGTCATAATATATGCCACATTTTGTATACATGCAAAAGAGTGGAAATTTTTACTATAGAGGTATTGTGGGCTCGATATGGTAGAAGATCAAAATGACAAGTCTATCAATAGTGGTTTAATTAGCGATTTATATTTCATTGATGGCAACTCAACATGGAGCACTTGCCTCTAAAATAGAACGAGGATTGATAATAATCTTGAGATTGATTTTGTTAGCGTATTTTCAAATAAACTTATTTAATATATTTATATTTGTTATGTAGATAGACGTTTTACAATAATAGTGAGGGAGTGTAACAGGTGAATTATTTTTTATTATATTAAATTTTAAATTTGACCTCTATTTGATTGTCATAAGAAAATTTCAACTTTAAATTTGATATCCATTTGTTTTTTATTTAAAGGTTTTTTCTTTTCTGCTTGGAGAATTAAAAAAGAATCATGATATTTTAACCATATAGTAGAGTTTGGAGCCCACTTTTTTTTTTAGAAAGATTTTTTCGATAGACAAGTTTAACCTAAATGACGTCATTTGTCTTTAGTCAATAATAAATTGGTAGAGAAGGTAATGAAATTATTAATTGATATGGTATGTAAAAAATCTAAGATACAAATCTTAAGATTGATATCTCTCAGTGTATTTCAAATAGATGTATTTAAAATATCTATACTAGTTAATCTACAATAACAACTGTATTAGATTAATAAAATTGTAAAGAAAAATATATTTCAAATAAAAACATGAAAGTGAGAAAAATATAAAACATAAAATATATGAGTTAAGTTGAGATCTGTCTCATATAACAACTCATGAATAGGGAATATAATAATGGACCTATTTGCACTTATAAAATTAAAGTTGAAGAAAAATGTTTTAATATAAATCATGAATAAAAAAGTCTCAGTAATGGTGTACCTACTAATGGTGGAACATAGTTTTTGTTCAAATATACTCCATTGATAGAACATATTGGTGTGTATAAATATTAAAGTGTACTACTAGTAATGCATGTAGTATCTAATAATTGTTCAAAATTTAATTTATAAACTTAGAAGTAATCAATCACATCTTGACAAGTAAGACACAAGTATTGATACTCCAAAATTTAAATTTTATCATAAATTTAAAAAGTATATTTTATAACTCGTGAAAAAATCAATTATATTGTAAAATGTATAATAAATTAAAGATTAAAATTTTAATTATAAATAATTAAGACAACTCAATTATATTGTAAAATGTATAATAAATTAAACCTTAAAACTTTAATTATAAATAATTAAAACAATAATTATATTGTAAAATATATAATAAATTAAACTTTAAAACTTTAGTTATAAATAGTTAAGACAACTCAATTATATTTTATAATGTATAATAAATTAAACCTTAAAACTTTAATTATGAATAATTAAGACAACTCAATTATATTGTAAAATGTATAATAAATTAAACCTTAAAATTTTAATTATAAATAATTTGAAATAACATATTAAAATAGGTAAAATTTTTGAAATCTAAAATGATGTCACTAGACTTTACTTCACTTTCCAAAATTAGTGTGCATAAAAACTATATGTTGTATGCATAAGCATAGTCTATAAATGGCTTTAGTAGTCAGTAACTCTCCCCTCTTATTCATACTAATAAGATTAACATTTTTCTTCTTTGCCAACCAATTATCTGTTGCAATTTGAGAAGGTCAGTATCACGGGGCCAGCTCTTCAGAGTTGGCACGGCCGTGCGGCACCACTTGTCCTAACTCGAATCCCTCATTGTGATGGGATCCTTTAAAAACTACGAACTATGCCTTCAGTGTTTACCTACACAAGTAACCCACAAACACAATGGATAATAAGTTGTATAAAGAAAGTATTAGCAACAGAAAGACAAACACACACTTGTAAAGATTAGGAAATCGAATCAACACACATGAGCATTCACACAATGCAAGAAAACTGGGAGTAACATGTATTTTATTAACTCTTCAAGACAATCTAGTCCAATGTACAATAAAGGAGCCAAATGGCCAACATACACAAAAACCACCAAGTCGAGCTCAACTGATAATGCTTGAAACCACTCAAATGATTACAATGAACAATTCCATCCCCAGGTCTGATTACTCTCTGCCTAAGACAACCCAGCCCCTACTTCATGAAATATGAGACCACATAACCGCTCAAAAACACCCGCATGATGCTTGCATGGGCACATGCCAATGGTCGACATAAACTTGGGGATAACACATACTTTCTTCATAATGATTCACTTTTCACCACTTTGACAGTTTAGACTTGCATTCACCCAAATCACTATGCAAAGAAAGCTCACCATTTATTTGATCAAGGCAAACCAAACCCATGAATGAATTTATGGATGTTGAAGCAACACATCCCTCATAGATTCCCACACTTAAAAATTGGTGACGTCCTCAACACTGGCATGACTCCACTGACAGGAACCCATGAGGGCAATCTTCTATTCAGACTCAACCCAGAGCTAAAAGATTAAGACATCTCATCTTCAGACCCATTCCAAGCCAAGAGGCCAACACTTCCCCTTTCTAGGCTCTATATAGAATCCAAAGTCAAGAGACCACCACGCCCCCTTTTTAAACCCAAAGCAAAGAAGTAAACACACCTCCTTACCAAGCTTCTTTCAGAGTCAAGAGACCAAAACAACCCCCTTTTAAGACCCAAAGCCAAGAGATTACCACATCTCCTTTTCAGGCTCTCTTTAGAGTCAAGAGATTAACACAACCCTGTTCCACACCCAAAGCTAAGAAAAACACATCCCCTCTTCAAGCTCTATTCATAGTCAAGAGATTAACTCGCCTACTTTTCAAGCCTAAAGCCAAGAGATAAACACACCCCTTACTCAGGATCTATCCAGAGTTAAGAGACCAAGGCCAAACGCCATGACCTTAACATTGAGGGCTTCTAACTACTCCCAGCTTGCTAAAAAACACCATTCAAACACCACTAAAAAATCCCTCTACTTCAAATTTCCAAGTAACCTACTGTCTTCACCCCAAACTAAGGAATCCAACTAGATACAAAAGTGAGAAACAAACTGAATCTCTAAAAACTTCCACACATAGACAAGGCTTGCCTACACAAGCTACACCAAACCAATGCAACTTCACAAGATCACCTTGATCTTGCCAACCCCCAAACATGGGGTGAAGGAAAATGGCTCCTGATGACCCACCTCTTTAAGACTCTGCAAACCCATCAAAGACTAAGTGACCTAATCTAACATTCCCCCAAACAGTACTAAAAATCTAACACCCTTGGCCCAATAATAGGAATGGAGTCCTTCCCAGGAACTCTCCTCTAGAACCAGAATGTTGCACTTGATCAATTATCTTCTCTGTGACACAACAAGATGATGTTTCCTTGAGCATACCAATGGCTATGAAGAACCCACCTCAAATCAATGGGAAAGAGGAACCTGCTGCTCCTCTTCAAAATCCCAACTACCACCAAGCATTACAAGATCCACTAACTCCTCACCAATTCTTGCACTCTTCTGCATACTCAACCCAATACCACTTTCATCTTCCCAATCCCACTCCTCTGAATAATCTTCACCCTACACGTCTGCAATGGATCTAACACAAATGAACTCCAAGATGGAGAAAAACTGTCACCTTAACCAACCTGGGTAAACCCTATCTCAACACAACACGAATGGCTTGTAGCTACTCTAAACCTACTTAAACCTCTGATGTCTAGAGGCTAAGTTTCCAAGGGTACATTGGTTGAATTCTAATTGTAAAACACACGAGTCCATGATCACCCCTTACACAATAATCAACCCCAAAAAGTTACACACAACCACCTCCAAACCCAAGCTTTCCCTAAAATTGAGCTCCTATGAGCACATACACCATCTGCTCACACAGTTCATCTGGATCCTACTTCTGCACTACAAACACCCCCCTGTCGGTTTAGATAATCTCATTTGTAGTGATTCCCACCACATGGGAAACACTTGAAATGGAACTACTTCCCGCTTGACTCTCTAATTAGTGACTTCATCTTGCCACCCATATAAGTGCTCTAAGACTTACAAGATTCCTCTAATGACTCTAGAGTAGCCTTCCTTCCTTGGTCACCCACTGACTTCTCTAAAGACTTACTCAACCCCTTACCAATGCCACCCCACCTAGATGCACAAGAGACCAAGGTGTTTCTGGATGAATAACCCTCTCTACAATTGAAGAGACAGTCTTTTATAGCAATTGCTTTGCTAACATCAAAAACTTCATGGAAACAAAGCTCCACCTAAGCCCATGATTGAAGACCATGAGTAAACTAAAATAACTTATCCACCTCTGACATGTAAGTGGCCTCCAACAAAAGGCTTTGCAAAGCATGGATATACTCGCCCATCTCCCCCACTTGCTTCAACTAACCCAACTTGGTCCTAACTAACCATGTTGCATTCCTAGGTTGAAATTGATCCCTAAGGGTTTCCTTCAGATCCTCCCAAGAGTCCAACCTCCTCCCCAAACTCGTTGATGCAATGTCATTAGCCAAGGTTCTATACCAAACCTTTGTCATAACCGTGAGGTACCTTGTTGCAACGTGCACCTCTTGTGTGCCTGACAGACCCCCTAACCCTACTAGGAACTCCTCCATGCTCTAAAAGAAACTATCCAGAAGATGGTCATCTCTCTCACCATCATAACACGCTGGTTCCTTCAACTTGGGGAGCTTCAAGACTGAAGAAGAACTAGACCCAGATGCTTTCACCAAAACTGATACCACTGATCGGTAGAAAGCCACTTCATTTTATAACTCTATTTGGAACATCAAAACCTTCTTTAACCTTCCAATGAGTTCCACGATCATCTACCCCATGGTAGTCACCTTTTCCTCAAGCTTGCTGAATCTCATACCCACATGGTCTCCCATCACTTAGAACTAGGAACCAACTCACTCAATAAGGCCTTCACCCACTGTAGTAACTCTCAACTTAACAATGTGATAACTACCACCACCTGCACCTTCACCTTTTCCCTGACCCTGCTCTTGACCCCTATTGGTCACTTCCTTGAGCAACATCTTGGACAAATCTCATGCCATACTAACTCAGACACACTAGACATAACACTAGACTAACTCGATAGGGGAAGGCACAATACTATTTAACATTAGGTAAACACAATCCCACAAAACAAAAATCATGTGCTCTGATACCAACTATCATGGGTCTAGCTCTCTGGAGTTGGCACGACCATGCAACACCATTTTTCCCAACTTGAATCCCTCATTGTGATAGGATCCTATAAGAACTATAGACTACACCTTCAGTTTTTACCTACACAAGTAACCCATAAATATAGTGGACAATAACTTGTATAAATAAAGGATTAGAAGTGGAAAGACAAACACACACTTCCAAAGATAAGGAAATCAAATTAACACACATGAGCATTCACACAATGCAAGAAAATTGGGAGTAACATGTATTTTATTAACTCTTCAAGATAATCTGCTCCAAAGTAAAATAAATGGGCTAACTGGCCAACATACACAACAACCACCACGTTGGGTTCAGTCGATAATGCTCAGAACCACTTAAATGATTATAATGAACAATTCCCTCCCCACGTTTGATTACTCTTTACCTAGGATAACCTAGCCCCCGCTTCATGAAATCTGAGACCATAAAACTACTCATAAAAACCCACATGACGCTTTCACAAACATGTGCCCACGGTGCACATAAAATTGGGACTGATATAGACTTGCTTCACAATGATTCACTTTTCATCACTTTTACATTTTAGACTTGCATTCACCCAAATCACTATGCAAAGAAAGCTCACCATTCATTTGATCAATGCAGACCAAACCCGTGAATGAAGTTGGGGATGTTTAAGTAATACATCCATCATAGGAGGCATATATGGATATGAATCTATGCTTCTATATAGAAAATAGTAGAAAGTGGGGACTAGTCAGCTAATGCACGGGTGGTTGTCCTGTCTCGCACTTCTCCCTGTTTAAGATATTTGCATACTCCACTGGGCCTACAACTTGTGGGTACCTTTCCCATTAATTTTTTGGGGATGTGTATTCATGAATAATAAAATTGATCTAATTTCATTGTAGGGTTCACATTTTGGTGTCATAATCTTTAAAACTTCTTCAACCCAAATAAAATAAAGTTGGTTTAGTTAACGCCATGTTAGTGACTAGTGTTCTGAATGTTAACATCATGTCATTGAGTTTGTATAATATGTGGTGGGAAATGCCATGATGCTATATTGAAAAACCTTTCTCTCAGCGCATTTGAGGATGCAACTCAGTGTGTCCATATGAGCCTCACAGTATTCTATATTCCTTTTTATGCTTAACAATGGCTTGGTTGTTTTTGTAGGTTTTTGTCTATTTGTTTTTGACTATTTTGAATTGGTTTTTTAACTCCATTGATAAACTTCAACACCTTATGTTGCTTTATTGTGACCTTTCATAGATGTACAATATAGTTATTAAACTCATTTATGTAATTTTGGACTGATTGCTCCTTATGTTGATGCAAGTAATGTCAAATTTCATATACTCATCTTTATAGCACTTGAGGAAGCAATACTCCTTTTGCATAGTGCTAAGAAATGAACTCCAAATTTTAATAGGCTCGAAGTATTTATCACATTATACGCTGAAGGTTTTCCAGTAGTGACACACTAAAATCAACACCTTCAACAATTAAAAGGTGATGTTTTTTGAGTCATTGAAGAAGTTCACCAAGAAATGTACCTTCAATATTTAGTGTAATGTTTTTGGAGGGCATCCCAAATAAATTTATAAAAATCTAAGAATATTTTGAAGAATTTCTTATGGGTGTTATCCATCTTGTTCTTGTTATGGTGCTCTATTGATACTCTTAAATAGACTTAAGTGTTTATCCTCATTTTTGATGTTGTGATTTTGTATTTACAAGTATAAGTAATCTATTGTTGTAAAATTAACGATCGATACTATAGACCCAAATTCAAATTAAATTTAATGATCATATAAACATATTTGCACATTTTAATTTTTGGCACCATCGTATGAGATGGAAAGATGAAAATATGGGTGGATTGTCAAAAGCCATCACATCAAATTCCATCCTAGCTTTGTTAATTGCATAACTCTTTGTAGTTGCGGTTCAACTTTCAAACAAAAAAGGAACAATTGTATGCATTCTTTCTAGTGAATCAGGTCTTCATTTGATTTAACGAAGTACCAATACAGTGGGGGGCCAAATGCTTGAACTTAATCAAGCATACATCTATCATGGCTAGGCCGCATTATTATTACTCCTTATCTTCTCCCTCCACGTGAATTATACTCAAGTACAAATTCATTTAGCTATAATGGTGTCCCATTCATAAAATAAATTCAATCCATCATAATGATATTGAAAAAGTAAAGCATCATCCACACAGTAAACTCCAAATTTATTTATCTTTTCAAAAAAAAGGAGTCAAATAATGTCTTTCAAGAGAAATGAAAAGTAATAATAGAGATGCAGTACAATAATGTTATAAGTTTCATGGAAGCTACTTTCACATTATCTTAAATTTGATGGTATCCAATTAAGAAATTATTTTGTGATTGTTTTAATTTCAAATTGACTTTAATCTTAACGTACATATACCAGTTCATTATAAATAGATGAATGGGGAGAAGTTTAATTAACTAATATAGTAGCCTAGTAAATATTGTTTTAATGAAAAATAGAAGTTAAAGTGTGAATCGTCTTATACAAAAATGTAAAGGTGTCTTCCATTTAAAATAAATTATAACTTTGTACACATAAATTTCCTTTTCTACTCCTAAAATATTCTCATATTTTCATAATTTATATATATAAAATTATTTCAAATGTCATGAAATAAAATGTTAGCATTTTCAACAATTAATTTGATATTTCTCTTATTATTGGCTTTATATCATTTATAATGTATTTATTTTTCCTTAGAAAAATGTTTTCATGTCTGCTTTCTTGCACACCTAAAAATTGGTTCTACACCAACTCTTTTTCTATATTTACAATTTTGAAAATATGTATTCTAAATTCTATATTTAATAATTTAATTAAAAAAACTAAAATTATATTATAAATTTTAAATTAAGTATATTTTATATTGAATATTTTTATTCAAATTTTTTATAGTCTCATTAATTATACAAAAATTATCTCAAATCACTTTCTTGTTTCATAGGTCGGTGTAATTTTTTTAATATTTTAAATTATTTTTTTAATATCAATTTATAATTATAGAAAAACTAATTAAATATATATAAATAATTATTTATTATAAAATTAATTTATATATAAAAAATTATGTGTAATATAATTTATAATAGAGAGATACTTGTAACATTAATAATAATTTTATCTTTTATATTAAATTATAATATTGTTATAAAACTAATATAAATTGCTGAAAAAAATAGGAATTTTTCTCAATATATTACACAACTTTTAATCCTTTTTATAAAATAGTAAATCTATATATTTTTGTAGAATTATATTTTAGTTACATAACCTTTATTATTTTAGCATATTGTATTTTGCTTGTTTGTGATCTATTTCTATTTTGGATAACTTTTGAATAGATTTCTAAGTCACTAAAATACACTACAATACATAAATGTACAATAATATTAATTATTATGAATGTCAATTAAAAAAAATTTATGGAAATAAAAAATATATAAATACTTATACAACTATCGAACAAAATATAGTATGTTTTCAAGACAACAAATACAAATACTTCTACTTCTATCACTAATATCATTATCTCTTATAGTTATGAACAAACAAACAAACAAAAAAAAAAAGATAACAATAATCATTATAATTAAATGAGATTGAATAACAATACACATTTACAACTCTTCAATTACAATCACAAAATAAAAAATTTCCAATCCCATCCATGAACAATCTCAATGGGGTCAACCTCTCATCCTTACAAGTTATGGATTTATGCCATGTGGTTAACGATCAATAATTTTGTGTGTGTGTGTGTGTGTTTTTTTTTTAAAAAAAATTGAAATTTAAACATCATAATATTATGCCACATTTTGTTTACATCTAAAAGAGAGGAAATTGCTTTTATAGAGGTATTGTAGGCTTGATATGGTAGAAGATCAAAATGTCAAGTCTATCAATAATGGTTCAATTAGCGATTTGTATTTCTTTGATAGCAACTCATTATGGAGCACCTTCCTCTAAAGTAGAACGAGGATTGATAAGAATATTGAGATTGATTTTTTTTTAGAGTATTTTTCAAATAAACTTATTTAATATATTTATATTTGTTATGTAGATAGATGTTTTACAATAATAGCGAGGGAGTGTAACAGGGGATTTATTTTTTATTATATTATATTTTAAATTTGACCTTTATTTGATTTTTCATAAGAAAATTTCAACTTTAATTTTGATATCAATCTGTTTTTTATTTAGAAGTTTTTTTTTTTTTGCTCGGAGAATTCAATAAAAAGAAAATCATAATATTTTAACCGTATAGTAGAGTTTGGAGCCCACTTTTTTTTTCATAAATATTTTTTTGATAGACTGGTGTAACCTAAATGATGTCATTTGTCTTTAGTCAATAAGAAATTGGTAGAGAAGGTAATGAAATTATTAATTGATATGGTATGTAAAAAATCTAAGATACAAACCTTAAGATTGATATCTCTCAGTGTATTTCAAATAGATGTATTTAAAATATCTATACTAGATAATTTACGATAAAAACTATATTAGATTAATAAAATTGGAAACAATATATATATTTCAAATAAAAACATTAAAGTGAGAAAAATATAAAACATAAAATATAAAAGTTAAGTTGAGATCTGTCTCATATAACAAATCATGAATAGGGAATATAATAAAGGACCTATTTCCACTTATAAAATTAAAGTTGAAGAAAAAGGTTTTAAAATAAATCATGAATAAAAAAAGTATCAATAATGGTGTACCTACTAATGGTGGAACATAGTTTTTTTTCAAATGTACTCCATTGATAGAACATATTGGTGTGTATCAATATTAAAGTGTACTAGTAGTAATGCATGTAGTATCTAATATTTGTTAAACATTTACTTTATAAAATTAAAATTAATCAATCACATATTGAAAATTAAAACTCAAGTATTAATACTCCAAAAGTTAAATTTTAATCATAAATTTAAAAAAAATATTTTATAACTCTAATGAAAAAATCGATTAGATCGTAAAATGTATAATAAATTAAACTTTAAAATTTCAATTATAAATAATTAAGATAACTCAATTATATTGTAAAATGTATAATAAATTAAACCCTAAAAATTTAATTATAAATAATTAAAACAACAATTATATCATAAAATATATAATAAATTAAACTTTAACACTTTAATTATAAATAGTTAAAACAACTCAATTATATTGTAAAATGTATAATAAATTAAACCTTAAACCTTTAATTATAAATAATTAACACAACTCAATTATATTGTAAAATGTATAATAAATTAAACCTTAAAATTTTAATTATAAATAATTATAACAACATATTAAAATAGTTAAATTTTTTGAAATCTAAATTTATGTTACTACACTTTACTTCACTTTCCAAAATTAGGGTGCATAAAAACTATATGTTGTGTGCATAAGCATAGTCTATAGATGGATTTAATAATTAGTCACTCTCCCCTCTTATTCATTAAGATAGGATTAACATTTTGTCTTCTTTGCCAACCAATTATCCATTGCAATTTGAGACAAGTGGTGTCACAGTGCTAGCTCTCTAGAGCTGACACGACCATGTGGAACCACTTATCATAACTCAAATCCCTCATTACGATGGGATCCTAAAATAACTATGGACTACACCTTTAGTGTTTACCTACACAAGTAACCCAGAAACACAGTGGACAACAACTTGTATAAAGAAAGGATTAGCAATGAAAAGATAAATACACACTTGCAAAGATCAAGAAATTGACTCAACATACATGAACATTCAAAAAATGCAAGAAAACTAGGAGTAACATGTATTTTATTAAATCATTAGGACAATCTGATCCAAAGTACAATAAATAGGCCAACTGGCCAACATACACAACAACCACCGAGTCGAGCTCAGCCGATAATGCTTGGAACCACTTGAATGATTACAATGAACAATTCCCTCCCTAGGTATAATTACCCTATACTTAGGACAACCCAGCCCCTAATTCATGAAATATGAGACCACAAAACTACTCACAAACACTTTCATAGATACATGCCCATATTATACAGACTTGTTTCAGAATGATTCACTTTTCACCACTTTGATAGTTCAAACATGCATTCACCTTAATCACTGTGCAAATGAATCTCACCATTCATTTGATCAAGGTAGACCAAACTAGTGAATGAATTAAGGGATGTTGAAGCAACACATTCCTCATATACTCCCCCACTTAAAAATTAGTGACGTCTTCGACGCCGGCATGACTCCACTGGCAAGAATCCATGAGGGCAATCATCTATTCAGACTCAACCTAGAGCCAAAATATTAACACATCCCTTCTTGAGACCCATTCCAATCCAAGAGGCCAACACCTCCCCTTTCCAAGCTCTATCCATAATTTAGAGTCAAGAGACCACCATGCCTCCTTATCATAAATAACCTTCACTAGCACGGGTGAGGCCTTGGAAGTAGCTCTTTGTGATAAAGTGGTTAGAAGCATGGATATCAATATTAGTACATTTATGGAGGCATAAATAGCATCCATAACATCTTAGCTTGAAAATTTGATGGCAAAAAATGCACATGAGACATACAGTGGTGTTTAGTGTACCAACTATGAGATTGAAGGGCATACAAAGATCAACCGCCCATGCAAGAACATCCATACAGTACTAAAACAAACTTGTGAAATTTGTCATAAATAACATGATGTATGTTCTTATCTACTTTTACAATGGGATAAAAACACTAACGTATCTGAGTATTGTAAGATTTGTGATGCCTACACACATGACACCAATGATTGTCAATTGATCAATGATATTTATGAAGCTCAAGCATGCAATATGTGTCAAACCTTGGTCATCAATACTCAATATTTGTGGCTATCATGGGTGAGGGAGAGGATGAGAATGAGGTGGTGGTCAATTTCCACCAAGAACCTGTTACAAATGTGGTTCACCAGACCACTATTAAAGGGGTTACCTAGACTACCCAACCTGCACATTTTATATAAAGGACTATTGATTGGAAGAATATCTTGATCTATATGTAGCCATCACTAAATACCATAATGAAAAAGGTATCAATATGATTCAAATAGACAAATCACAATGGCATGCATGATTGACCATCCCCATAGTGTAGCAAGTAAATATCACCACTCGTAGTGGGGGTGAAACTCAATCCATATCTAACATGATCAAGAAGGTACATCAAGAAGAACCAAAGGCAAGGAAGTACCCTAATGCAAAGAAAAAAAGGATGTCTTTTAGGATATAATGGCACTTGTGTGAGAGCTCTAAGGCAATATTTAATACCTTAAGGATAAGGATGTCACACAGTGCATCATAGTGTAAAGGGAAGTTGAACCTCTAGTGGTGCAAGAGAATTTTCAAGAATTATGCAAATGTATGCTCGATGAAGACATCGTTCCCCAGCTCAATGCTTGGCTTAAAGGTCAATCCTACCTACCAAATGAAGTATACCATCACCTCAGTCAACAAAGTGAAGATCACTATTTAAATCATGCCCAACGTAAAAAAAACCTAGTTCCTCTTCCCCAGATGATGGAGATATATTAGTTAATGTTGTTATCAATAGATGGGTAATCTGAGATATTCTAGTAGATACTAACATGGAATTTAATGTTCTCACTAAAGATGCTTGGTAAAAAATGTCTAGTCCATCCCTATAGCCCTCTCATCATGTCTTGTACATTGTGAATAAGACTCAAGCACATTCTATTCGAGTCCTCAAAAATGCCATCATTGACATAATTTGGGTTCCCTTCATAGAAAATTTTGAGGTTTTAATGTTGGAAGAAATTGATGATTATCTAGCCTTATTGAGAAGGCCTTGGTGCTATGAGAATCACGTAGATTTGAGCTTTAAAAATTGATACATTATCTTTGAGAATATCGATTAGTGCATAATAATAACTATAGACCAAGCACAAGAACCTTCATATATCGAGCCCATGAGCACTAATGAAGACATCAACCAATTTTATAATGTGACTGCTTGAAATGATGAATAACATGATCCAACACTAGATGGTATTATCTGATGGATGAACAATTGATTTATCTCAGATACTACAAGTAATGCTTGAAACTGTTGGGTTCATGGTAACTATAATCTCACTACAAGATTGTGTAGCACCATAAATAGTGGAGAAAGTATTTCATGCCAACTTCTTAAACATCACAAGTTAGTGCACTGCATGAGTTTAGTAATGAGAGGGTCACTAGAGGGACCAGCACTAGAGAGACTTGATGAAGTTCCATGGTTCCAAAGACATATAGGTGCATGACTTTGTCAAATGTCTTGAAGAGTTATATGATATCGAGAATGAATGAATGAGGTCATTAGATCATATTTTTTATGGCACTACTACTAGATGGTTACATACTCATAAAGAACACCTTTTATATTAGGATCAAGTGTGAGCTACTCTACATCATAGATTTCATCAAGATAATAATATCAGAGGGACACTAAGTTACAATGGTGTGCAAGCACCTGAACCTCATTTTGTGGCATGTTAGAAACTATGGCGAGCTGAGGAAACATTCTTACCTGAGCACCTCTAGGTCCATGAGTTATATAGGACTTTATGCACTTGGGCAGGGGCTTGGTAAATTCATGAAGAAAGGCACATGGGAAAAAGGTTATGGTACTTATTAAAGGAGAACATGATGATGGTACTTTCTTACTTTTCACCAAGGATGAACTTACACCTCACCCTTCAATCCATGCATAAATCAATCATTGGAGATCCAAGTCTCATTGAAGACTGCCTTTGCCATATTCATCAGGAACCTAAAGAACCCTAAAATTTGTTCACTAGCCTCTCACACAATTATTTCCTTAGCCATCAATAGTTACTAATGAAGAAAACCATGAAGAGATTCACCTAAAAAAGTAGGAACTCCTCTTTGAAGTGGATGAAGGTGAAGGATCTACCTTACTTGACCCCTTGACCAACCATCTCAATGTCCCTAAAAGTATTGGTTCATGAACTATTTGGGACACAAGTTCCCCAATAGAAAACCCTTATCATGGGCCCTTTCAAACTATCCAATGTAACATTGGCTTGGAGCAAGAGCCTAAGATGGCTATAATTGGAAATTATTGGACTGAGATAGAAATCTCATAGTTTTTTGAGTTGCTAAAAGAGTGTTAGAATGTATTTTTAACAAATTATACTGAAATAAAAGGGGTTCACCCTTCTTTAGGGAATATGCACATAAATTTTATTGATGATGCCTTTCCCATAAAGAAACATCCATATAGGATGAATCCTAACCTCTAGACACGTGTAAAAGAGGATATTAATAACATGCTCTATGATAGAGTAGTTACTCCCATTGATGAATTTATGTGGGTGAGTCCCATGGTAATCAGTATCAAAATGAATGGGCATATCTAGATCTATGTTGATTACCATGTTTTAAATGCATCTTGTGTGACAGATCCTTTTCTAACACCTTTCATGGATTAAATCCTAGAAGGTGTTACTAGTTGTGAAGTATACTCTTTCATGGATGGGTTCTCAGGGTACCACCAAGTCCAGTAGCTAAAGAAGATTGATCCAAGACTAATTTTGCTACTGAATGGAGATATTTTACCTATACCATCATGTCTTTTAGGTTAAAAAATGCCCAAGTGATGTTGTCATGAATAGCAGTTGAGGATTTCCAAGATTTTATCCATAAGTTTCTCTAAGTCTACTTAGATTACTGGACTATGTACGGGTTGCTCAAGGACCACTGTGCCAATTTGAGCCTCATGTTTAGCACTATTTAGTGTTGTAAATTTTCCTAAATTTGAAGAAGTGACTATTTATGACACCTTTTTATGGACTCCTTGGGCATATCATATGTAAAGAGGGACTCCTAGTAGATGCATCTAAGGTATCCTTTATTCTCTGTCAGCCAGTGCCCATGACTCAACACAAGGTCCATGCCTTCTTAGAACACATAGGCTATTACAAAAAGTTCATTCGGGGTTATGCCAAGATCACCACACCCCTAGAAGAGATTTCAAAGCATAATGAATAGTCTATATGGACTAATTCTTGTAAAGGAGCATTAAAAACACTCAAATAAAGGTTAGTTACCACTCCTATCTTATAATTCTCTGATTGGACAAAGTATTTTCATGTCCATGTTGATGCATCTAGAATGGTAGTCAATGTGATACTTGCAAAACTAGGTGAAAGAAACTTGGATCTCCTAATTTATTTTTCAAGTAAGAAACTAATAGTGGCTAAAAGGAACTACACCACAACCAAGCACAAAGCTTTGTCTATGATATACGTTCTAAAAAAATTTAGGCAGTACCTTCTGGCCACTCCATTTATATTCTATATAAACCATGAAGCCTTAAAATATCTTTTCAACAAGCTAGTCCTACATGAAAGAATTTGCCACTAGATTTTTCTCTTCCAAGAATTCTATTTTTTTGTAATAGTGAAGTTTGAGAAGACCAACTATGGACTTGATCATTTATCCTGAATTGAAAATAGAGAACCCCTACATGCAATAGAGGATGATCTTCCTGATGTATATTTATTTTAAGCTGCTTAGGTACCTAAAGAACTAGAGGATATTACAACATTTTTCAACACTAGTTGCATGCTTGACTCCCTCACTACATAGGAGTAAAAGCAACTTGTAGTCCACACTTCACCTTATCAACTCATAGTAGGTGATCTGTACAAAATGGATCATGATGAGGTGCTTCATCATTATGTGATGTAACAAGAGTGACCTGAGGTGTTATGAGAAGTCCACGAAGGTATTTATAAAGGACAATATGTTGGATATGATACCACATGAAAGGTGTTATTCACTGTATTTTGGTGGCCAAATTTATTAAAAAAATGCAAAGGCTTATGTTAGACAATGTGGTGTCTACCAGCATGTAGGAAAATCAAATAGAAGAGATGTTATTCCATTGCACCCTATTCCTTCTCAAGAACCATTTGAAAAATGATCTATTGACTTTGTGGGGCCTATCACTCTAACAGCGTGACAAATGGGCTCTCAGTACATCATTGCAACAATTAACTACCTCACACACTAGGCTGAAACAATGTTAACAAAACATTGTACTATAACAAACACCATGTGATTCATCTGGGAGAACATTATAACATGATTTGGATGTCTCCTAAGCCTGACAAATGATCATGACACCGACTTATTTAATGATGTAATTCACATCTTGTTGACTAAGTTCATGATCGTGTACCATAAGATGACACCATACCACCCATAGGCTAATGGAATAGATAAAACCTTTAATAAGATCATGAATACCACTTTGAAAAAAAAAATCAATTTTGGTGGAGTTGATTGTGATGATGGAGTATCTACAATACTTTGGGCCTATCCGATTATGTATAAGCACCTCAACAAAAGTACACTATTCAACCTAGTAAATGGAAAGGAAGCAGTCATGCTAGTGGATTTCTTGGTTCCTTCTCTTTAGATAACATGTATGAGAAACCTGAACAATGAATCCTCTTTGATAGCTCAACTTGATGATTTGATGAAATAAGATGAGACATGGTTTCTTGCCTACTGGAGTCAGGATGTTGAGAAATGTAAACAGAAAGCATGGCATGATCGCCATCTAAATAAAAAAGTATTTTCTCTAGGCATGAAAGTTATACTATATGATTCCACATCCATGTGTCACCTTGGAAGCTCTGTATCCATTGGGATGGAGAATTTATAGTTCATAACATTCAACCTACCAAATCTTGTCAGCTAAAGTGAATGGATGGACAATTCCTTCTTGGACACTATAATGGGAGTCAGCTTCAACTATATTATGATTCTATTTAGTTCAAATTTTGTAATCAATAAGGCTTAAGTCCATTAGGGTAGAATTTAATAATTTCAATAAAAAGTGTTGCCCTTGAGGCACGTGACTCTTTTATGTAATAATGAGTTCCTATTCTTAGATTATTTTCGTGGAGGACCACAAACCCTTTTCATGTGGGGTAAGGCATGCATATGTATACAAGACATAAGATAAGCAGGTGTGCAAGGAGCATAAGGTGTGAGATCTATCTATGACATGTAAGTGATTAAGTGCACGAGATTCATCTATGGAATGTAAGTGATTAAGGGCATGAGAGTCATTCAATGCACTCAAAAGCATTTTTGAAGGTTCTTGCCATTTGGGTGATATTTGTCTTCCACTTCACTAGAAATGTAGGACATAATTGTCATCCACTCTCAAGAAAGGTGCACAAAGGGATGGACGATTAATGTGATAAGGTTAGTTATGGTGAGAAGCATATGAGTAGAATTATGGGATGAATTTGTTATGATACTAAATGCTAGATACAATATTCAAAGTATGAAGGACATTAAAAGATATTCATTTATGGCTAGAAGTGAAAAGGAGAGGGAAGGAATTAATGGAGGTTAAACCCCCATGAAGGGCCTATAAATAAACTTGATAAAGTCATTTTAAACTTTACCTTGCTTAAATATTCAGGTGCTAAGTGCAAACGATGAACTAGAGATTGATGAAACTAAATTTCTTTCAGAGTACAATGATTACAAAGTTGACAAAGACATGACAGTTGTTTCTAGGTGAAAATAAGAGGTTTTTGAGTTTGGATTGGCTTATTGGGATAGGGATATTTAGATTTGCATGTTATAGGTTCTCCATTGTTGAATCATGAAGCTCGAGAGCAGAGGCAAGTTGGATCACCACCATGAACTCTTTTAGAAATGTGGGACTTCTGTGGGTTAACCTTTGAGCACCATGGAGGGTAATGCATTTGAAGAAAAAGGCCAAGAGACTTGAAAATATTATAACCATACCAGAGGAGGAAGAGGTGAGCATAGGAGCTTGGTTCCCTATAAGAGAAGAGGTTTCAGGAGACCCAAAAGAAAGACCAGAAGAAGTGTAGTGTGTAAAAGTCTTGAGGTAAAGAACTGAAGGAGAAGTAAGAGAAAGCATAGAAGCAAAGATGCTGGAGAAAGGAAAGTAGGTGTAGGCCTCTTCATCACAAAATACCCAACATCCACCCTCTATCTTTATTAATAGAATAAATGCAGTACCTAGAGTCAATCTTGTACATGGAAAACTAGGTCTCCAAGGTATCAACCACAATAATTTTCTACTACAACCACAATCAACTGGGCAATAAAGTAGAGTTTTAAAATGACTATCAAGTCCAGACCACTAACACTAAGAATCAAATGATACATGACTTGTCCATTAATAACCAACTAGACAAGGTCGACCTCTTTTAACTCTTTGAACTAGCATACTTTGACAAGCCTACTAAGGTAGTTTAGTTATTCCTCTTGCACATACATGAGGATTACATCCACTTCATGGGGTGTAACGTGAAGATCACCATGGAGAGGATAAACAAAGTCATGGGGCTTCATTTCTGGGGGGTGAATGTGTTGAATGACTTGGCAGACATAAAGGAGATTGAGTAGAATGACACCATGTTGGTGTATCAAAAATAAGGGCATGCAATTCATATAAGGAACCTGTAGGATCCCAACCTTAGAGTTATGATGTGGATAATTTTCACCAAGGTCAGAGGGATCAAATGATGGAAATAGGTAGACATGGCCCACCTGTGCATTACTCAACAAGTTCTTCATGGCACACAATATAATTGGGTGTTATATTTTGCTTGGAGGAGAGCTAAAGATACAGAGAAGGCACACAAGGCACCTAAGTATAGGTTTCCTTAGGGATCCATCCTCTTATTACTAGTTTTTTATGAGATCAGGGTGGCTGACTACAACTTAAGATTATTTAAGTGGGTTTACCCCCACTCACAAGTCCCTCACCAAGTTCTTCAAATCTTTCAATTTCCCCCAGCACATCACCCCAACATACAATTTCATTATGAGGTATTGGTTTTATGGGATGAAGGTGGCTTTTGAGAATGGATTACACATTCCCAAGGATTTCCCCCCCTTTATCATAGATCAAGCAAAATTCATTGTGAGGCAGTACTACTCCCTGGTGTGCATTCGAATGAACCCTTCAAAAAAACTTTCAGCATGACTTAAACTACCATATGCCTTCTCTACATGATACTTCATCAATTCTGTTGACATGATTTATGATCTACAACTAATTAGTCTATAGGCAGAATGGATTGATGTGGAGTGACACACCCTTCGGAAAATATTCATATATCTAAGCAAAAAGGGTTTTATAGAGGGGAGAAATAGACTTAACTGATATTAAGGTTAAGAATATCCTAGTTGGGGAGTAAGTCTACAAGCTATTTTACATATTACACTCCCACTAGTACCCTCAATATGGAGACCCTAAAGAGAGGCTCCCCTAGGCACCAAAAATGAAAGAAGCAGCCAAAGCCAAGTGCCAACACAAGTGGGCAGTAGGCCCCTCAAAAATGATATAATACAATAGAAGTGTAACCCTCTAGACCCATTACTTCTTTCCTTTCCACACCATAACCACCTCCACGTTGCCCTTCACCTTCTCCACCTCATCCTTTACCTTCACCACCTCGATCATCTTCATCTCCATCTCACATTTCATCACCATCTGCTTCATCTTCATCTTCTCATTCCACTCCTTCACACTCACCTACCTTGAACCCCTCATCTCCTCACCCAACTTCCCCACCTTATCCACCTCTATGACCACTCTCACCTCTACCTTCTCCAAAGACTACCATTGAATTAGTGCCACAACAATCTCCAAGTCAAGCACCTCAAAGGGACCCCTCTCAAGAGTAGATTCATAATTTGGGATCAGACTCAAAGAAGACCCCATCCATAATCCAAGATGTCCCATATAGTGATTAAATTGATACTGATAGAATATGATTAGATGAGATGGCCATAGAAATCTATTAAGAGGCCAAACTTGAGAGAGACCCAAAAAGGGGAAAAGGGCCAACTGAGGGGGAACAAGAACAAAGAGGGCTATCCCCTCTATGTGAATGATTCTAGTTTAACATAGAATACAAGAACCTCTTTGGAAGCATTTATACCCCAAAGACACAAACCTAGAAACAAGGAAGCAACTGTCCTTTATGGAAATGTATAGTGAAGAACCCCTATTTGATATTCCATTGGATTGCATTATTTTTGGCCTAGATGTTGTAGGTCTACTAGACCTTATGAGGATTGATCTACAATGGCTCTCACCAATAATGACAAGTACTACATTTTTAAAACTAGACATAGAAATGATGTGCCAAAACATTTTATTAGAATCAGATGTGCGCATGGTCGAAGAGAAACATGGTAGAGTTATAGAAATGTATAATAAAGTATATGCAGAAAAGCAAGTGCTAGCCAAAGAAGTGGCCTCCTTGAATCAACATATTTAAGCGGCCACCAAGGCTAAGGTAAGGGTTTTAAACCTTTTCAAGACAATTTTGAAAGAGGAGCCATCACTTGCAGATGGTGGATAATTGGATGGAGATGTCATTAGAAAATTGGAAACATTGGTTGAGCTATTACTCAAGAAAAATAAGGAGAGCCCCACGCCCATGGATGAGGACAAGGAAATACTTGAAAAATTTACCATGGTAATAGATATCTACAAAATTACTTTAGAGAGAGTCAAGGAAGTTATCCCAATTTTAGATAGCATTTTTGTGCACCTAGTGTGCCTGAATAAAATAGTAGAAGCCCACTTCCATGATGAGGAGGTCCTGAGGCAATAAGTGATTGATTTTATTGTATTAATAAAAGACCGTATTGATCATGCAAAATAATTCAAGAATGTTGAGATGATGAAAGATGTAATTAATAATCATCATCAACAAATAAACATAAGTTTTGATATACTTTAAGGATAGGTTGACAAAGAGGTCTCTGAGTTATAAGACATCCCAGAAGGAAGCCAACACACTCCTAGATGAATAGGTGAAAAAGACTGAGACTCCAGCTCAGCCCAAGGATCTAAAAGAAGGAAAGGAGGCCATTAAATGAATAACTACCAAAGTCCTTAATGCATTGTCCAACTGGGATAGGATGAAGAAGGAACTCAAGTAGAAGGGGCCAAAAGTTTTAGAGGATGGTAGTAGGACTTAGTCTAGGATGGATTAGGGACTTAGTGTGGGGTGAAATTTGGCCCCTAAATTTTTTATAAGTATTGTTCCATTTTTTACACCTAATGTGGAGGGACCATTGTCCATTTTAACACAAGTATCAACATGGCATGGGAGGACCATGGTATGCAGGAGTATCATGACACAGAACTTGCTAGGCATAGAAGGATAACAACACATGATACCTAGCATGAGAGGACCTAATCAAGGAATACCATGTCTTGAGGAACCCAAGAAAAGGACTCAGAACAAGAAACATAATACTAGGGGTGTGTGAGGGAAGTAGAGCATGAGGCATGTGAGAGAATTTAGAAGAACCACTCAAGTAGGATACTTTGACCCACAAATTGGAGGTTATGTACTAGCCCATGAGTAATGGAATACTTGGCTACAAGAATATAATATAAATCAAGCATCTAGAGGCACAAAGGCCCAATTCTATAGGAACAAAAAGTTTTAAGAGCCACGAATCTTAGGCTATTGAGAGTTTGCGTGCCATTTGTCCTTGA
The DNA here is from genome assembly GCA_037957365.1 of Torreya grandis. NCBI lineage: Eukaryota > Viridiplantae > Streptophyta > Pinopsida > Cupressales > Taxaceae > Torreya > Torreya grandis. The sequence goes on from JARHVA010004587.1 coordinate 874,419, forward strand.
TAGTTAGAATCTTGACAGTTGGCTAGGGTAAAATAAGTATAAAACCCCCTATTGTAATCTTTTACGTGTGGACTTTTGGATAATATATACGGTATTGTGTCTTGTAATTTTTTAATCAATCAATGAATAGTTCGAATTTGTCATATCATGTGATTATTCATGAACATTATAAGTGTTGAAAAATGAATATATTTTATTTCTAAGTCATCAGTATCTTTTCATTTTATTGCTACTATTGAATAGTAATGGTGATCCTAGTTATTGTAGTGGTTAAGTCTGGGACAATAAAGATAATATTTGTATATTTATGGTATTGAAAAACTTAAGATTTGTGTACCAAGAGATGAACAAACATATAACATTGTGATTCAAAGCCTTTGGGAACTAGTCTTTCATTGCACACTTCAGGTGAGTATGCCAGACTTACCCATCACATGATAAGGCCAATGTACCAGCTTATTGGGGAGAATCTTCATTGCCGTAGTAAAACTAACTAAACGAGCTCATCATCAGTAATATACAAGTTTAGATTTGTAAGTGGAACTTCATAGAAGGATAAACCATTGTACATGGAGTAAGATGAAAATATAAAGACATGGATTAGGCTTAACCTCCTCTCTCTATCTCCACATCCATTTTCTTGAAAAAATACAGAAGAATAAGGAGTAGTAACTATCTTATATCCCCATCTTAAATTTTCCAATGTGTTGGTTTTTATTTTTTTTTAAAGATGGAGAGTCGACTTGATTTTAATCATATGGATAGGATCCCACTCCCACTCTTTTGAATTATTATAATTTACTTTTATTAATTTTATCATGCTTTTGTTTAATTTTTTGGGTGATCTATTATTGATTGTTTATTATATACATTTGTTAGTTATTTTTCTGAGGTAGATTTTTATAAATCTTAAATTGAATAAATATTTTAATGATTTAAGTGGGGTTGATAAAGTGCAAGTCACTAGTCATATAGATTTATTCACGCCATATGCCTATTAAAAACTAATGGTAAGTATTAAACTTTATTTAATTAGTGGGACCCCATTTGTGAAAACCAACATAGTCGTGGTCACCCTTAACACCACATTGACTTTTATTTACCTTCGTGCCTAAGTGGAATAGTTGGTTGATAACTTGGCACCATCGTGAACATCTTGGTTCTGTGGTTTAGAAATTACATTTTGACCCAATGACTTCTAACCTCAACCTCGACTTGTCGATAAAGAATCATTTTCATTAAAAAAAATTACCTATCATTACTTCTTGCTTTAGGAATTTTTTTATGGTGCTAAAATATTTTACCAAACCATAAACCTCTCTTAGTAGCTAATTTTCATCTTTGAATTTTGAGGAAGGGTTTGAAGATGAGTAGGAAGAACTTCACATGGAAAACTCATCTTCATGAATATTATCTTATATAATGTTTGAGGTCTCAAAGAGTCTTTGCATAAAATTTTCCATAGGTTCCTATAATAAAATATTAATTTGTATTAAAAATATTTATAACATTTTGGTTTAAGTTTATAAAAACATCCATAAATAAGTTTTATCTTGATCTAACCTATAAATTTGTGGCTCTTGTACACTAATTCCCTAACTTTTGTAACTACATGAATATATTATTGATTCACTTGAACTCTTCACCTTATCTTAGTTTAAAATAATAGAGATCTAAACATCCAAACCACTATTTTAGTTTTTCTCAAACCAAAATATATCATATTTGTCTCCATATATATGTAGTTTTTGACATTTAGTTTTTATCTAAAATTGTAATTTCATTGGCTCATATTCTGTAACCTCATCAAACCTCCCTTTGAACCATTTTTCCACCCATGTATAGGTCAAAATTTATCTCAATTCTAGGATTTCAAGAGTTTGTGAATTTGGTATAATGAAACCATGATTGAAGCCACTATGATCAGTATGCGGCATATGGGAGCCATAAATAGCTTACATACCATAAAGGAGAACTAATAATTGTAAAAAAGGTTTAGGGTCTGATTTTAGGTGGATGGAAGGGGTTGATTAATAGAGATCTAGCCACAATTGAATAAATGTTTGTAAGGGCATTGGAGGGCTTTCAAGTTTGAGCTTTCCTCCATGGCACTGTCGGCAAATCATGATGGCCAAGATTCTTTCCCTCACAACAATGACCATTAAGGTCTATATATTTTGCTTCTAATGGGCCTTGGGATAGTGTAGAATGTCTTTTATTTGGAATCTATACATGTAAGTTAAGCTTTAGGGTGACTTTGTTGGGATTCAAAAAAATTCATAGTCAGTGAAGGTGGTAGGATCTAAGGTGGTGGAAGTGAAAGTGGTGGAATTTGTGAGGTTGATTGATGACACTTTGGTAGTGATTCATGTGTTTAAAGTAAACTTGATTTGTACAAATTGAATTAAATAAGGAGAAGGGTCAAGCCCATGTTTAAAGCCTGGAAGGTGGTAGGATCTAAGGTGGTGGAAGTGAAAGTGGTGGAATTTGTGAGGTTGATTGATGACACTTTGGTAGTGATTCATGTGTTTAAAGTAAACTTGATTTGTACAAATTGAATTAAATAAGGAGAAGGGTCAAGCCCATGTTTAAAGCCTGGTTGTATTTTATCCTAAGTTATGATGGGGTCTCTAGGACCCCCTATTTTCCCTAATCCTTCATTTTGAATGTTTCCTTTTAACCCTTACAACAAAACATTACAATAACACAAGTTTTATCTAAAATTAAAACTTAAAATATTGTTCAAAACATTTATTGATATATTAACTTAGACATAGGATTTGAGCTTCAAGCGACCATGTAGGCCCATTGGAGATCCAAAGGGGACACCCTTCTTCCCTAAATGCCTCAATGTGTGTGAATAATGATTAAGATTATGTATACCCATTTATGCTCCTAGCAAGATGTAGAGACATTTTATGAGGTTGAGGGCCCCCATAATTCACCCCAAAAATTATTGCACTTGTTAGGTCTTAAATATCATACATTTTTGTTAAATTCATTTTAGCACGTGGCATCATTAATGGAGGTAATTTGGAACTTTGAGGATGAATATGAGGGACTATAAGCTAATCCTCCATTCTAGAATCTCAAGTCTTATTTTTCTTTATTTTTATCACCTTATTTGTGTATTTTGGTCCTTTATAGGAACCTATAATGATTATGAGGGCTTGACGAATCTGACACGATATGAAGAATTAGATAGGCTATATCTACTAGTAGATATTAGATTGTCCACCCACTAAAGGCTTGCCTAGAACATTTTAGGCACCTTTTAGGGTCACATGAGACTTAATTTAATTTTCCTTTGACCCTTTTCTGAAAATCAATTCAACATGGAATTAGATTCTAGTTGTAACTTAAAATATGCATTCGGCCCCCTTATTTATTTAGAATTGTTTGGGATCTTGTTTGAACCCCACTAAGCACATGAGTGGGTAATTTGATCATAGACCAAATTAGAATCTTCTCTACATTAGTTGTGAGTGAACCGAGACTGTGAGGACTGTGGGAATCACTAAAATAATGAAGGTGATATTTGTCATTCAATTCATAGTAATTAAATTAGGGAAAATGAGGTTGTCATGGGTGTTATGATGACTCTACGACTACTTGTACGTTAATAACCACACTCGTTCTACATGGTATGCACTAGTTGAGGCATGGAACATTGTGATCACCTTTTTTGTGGATTATACATTCTAGAGAATTAATTGTTTTTTTGGTTATTTCTTTCATAAATTTTTTTTGCATGAAAATACCTACAAGCCTAAATAAAAAATATTTTACATACAAAATCCAACTATCCTACGACCAACAAACATTTTTCACCGAAACTAGTAATCAACTACCTAACATACTAACTTACTATCATTAATTAGCATTATCAACTTTCTAAATCTAATGAAGTATCTCATAAATGAAATGCACGAGACATACAAACTAACACCAATAACTAACATAAATTTAAATCATAAAACCTCATATTTTACTTTATATACAACTTCACACTTCTTCAAATTGATTCATCCCTTAATCTTCTTATATCATTTTGTCCCTTTTTTTTTCTCCCATTTACAATGTTTCTTCTTATTCAGCACTACTTACATCTACCTTTCAATATTTTTTAACAATTATTTTCCATTAGCTTGGTCTTCATATTTATTGAATCTACTTATTTTCCTCACATTGCTTAGGATCTTCTCAAGCATAATATTTCATGATGTGTGATCTTTGCAATTTCTCTCCTTTCCTTTTTCTTCATATCCACTATCATATCATCAATGTTATTACATCCCCATTCTTCTTATAACGAAAACTCCACATTGATGGAGTAAGTTTCAACTTGTTTCTCGGTCGTTAATATCTTGATTGAATGTGGGAGTCTGTGTGGAAAATTTTCCATGGGTTCTTATAAAAATATTAAAATTTATAATCAAAATATTTATAACCTTCTATTGTGAAGTTAGACGCATACACACAGACGTTTAACGTAGATCTGACATATAAATTTATGCTCTTGTGCACTAAATCCCTAAATTTTGTAACAGCATGAATATCTTCTCGATTTACTTGATCTCTTCACCTTTTCTTGATTACAAATAATAGTATCAATCGAACCACCGAAACCAATTTTCTATTTTCTCTCAGATCTAAGACGTGTTATTTATAAAATAAATTCAATCCATCGTAATAATAATATCTGTGAAGAGAAATGAAAAGTAATAATAAAGATGCAAACAAGACAACAGTACGGTAATATAAAGAAGTTTCAAAGAAGCCACTTTCACAGGGGTTTAAATTTGACGGCATCCAATCAAGAAATTATGCTGTTACAGTTTTAATTCCAAATTGACTTTAATCTTTTAACGTAACCATTTCATTACACATATAGATGAATAGGAAAGGTTTAACTAATCTACTACCTTTGTGAAGGGTATTCACTAAAAAAACAGAAAAAGAAAGTGTAAATAGTTTTATACATAAATGTAAAAGTATCTTCCACTCAAAACAAATGTAAACTTTGTACACGTATATACAGTGTTGTGCAAATGTATGCAATTTCCTCTTCTTTATCGACATGTATGTTTAGACTTCCACAATACTCTCATATTTCACAATTTTCATATGTAAAATTATTTCAAATGATATTAAATAGAATGTTGGCATTCTCATCCTTTTTTAAAATAAAAGGTAAACAATATATTCAAATAATATTACATTATAAAGGGGGTTAGTCTCAAAAAGATATTTGGAAAAATAATTAAAAAAAAAAAAGAAAATCAGAAAAGATTAAAAAAGAAAAACAGTATATGAGGAATAACCTTCCATATTTATATATAAAGTATAATTATTTAATCCCCAACCAAAAATATGTAGAGAAATGTCAAAGAACAACAAATAACAATAAAGAATCCATAGAAACAATTAAGGTAGTATTCACGATTTATTTAAAATCTTTGTTCAGATTTTAAATAGGTTCTTCTTGATTAAATCCATTATCTAGTTCGATGTTATGCCAATTAGAGATTAATTTGGTCAAAAAGTCAGCAACTTGGTTTCTTTCCTTTCTAGTATGGTTCTACTGAACACCGTTAAAACCTTGAATGAGGATGTTGATGTCTTTCTTACATTCATTCAGTTGCCACTATTAGAATTGAGAAGACTTTTTTTTTAAATGAACAATAAAAATTTTAGAATTGGATTCTAAAATAATATTAGTTTAATGTGCTTTGACTTAGCTATTGGAAGAGCTTGGCCAATAGCCATAGCCTCAACATAGTTATTAGAAATAATAACAAGACTAGCAGCAAATCAAAACTTAATACTACCATATGATAACGAAAAACACCTCCTATATCATCATTTCTAGGATTATCTTTTGAAGCTCCATTAACATTAGTTTTAACTAAACCATGAGGAGGATGAAACCATTTAATGGGTTGATGATGTTGACAATTGTTCAAAGAGCTAAAAGAGAGAGATGGCAAGTCTCATTAAGACTAAATTCCCACTAAGGACTGGGTTGAAAATTTTGGACCCTGAACTTTACAAGTTTCTTTTAAATTGGCGATTATTCTACCCCAAACTTGACTTATATATTTGGTTGTACCATTAAAGATATTTTGATTTCGTTCCCACCAAATATATCAATATATTAAACTATGTCCAATATCGTGCCATAAATTGAGATATTTTAGCTTTGAAGAAGATCATATCTGATTCACAAGAAAGTCTTGGATAGAGTCATAATTTTTCCAAAAAGTTCCCATTAAATTACACCATAAATGATGAAAGGAAGAAAATTATCTGATTTTAATATTTTTGTTGCATGGTATATATCACTTTGAACGTATAAAAAAGTCTTCGTATCTACTTTCTTGCATACCTAAAAATTGGTTTTGTACCACCTCTTCGTATTTTTAGTTTGAGAAAAATGCATTCTTGATTATATATTTAATATTTTAATAAAAACATTAAAATTACATCACAACAACCATTCAAAAATAGAAATTAAGTATGCTTTACATTGAATATTTCTATTTAACTTATTAATAATTTTGTTAATTAAACAAAATTTACCACAAATCATTTTTTTGTTTTGTAGGTTTAAGTAAAATATTTTTATATTATTTTATTAATATCAATTTACAATTATTCAACTATTAAATTAACAATTTAAATATATATAAATAATTATTTTTTAAAGATTAATATATACAATTATTTATAATTTATAATAAGAAGATATTTGTAATATCAATTATAATTTTATATTTAATATTAAATTAGAATATTAATATTATAAAATTATTATAAATTAATCTCAATATATTATACAACTTTAAACCTTTTTTATAAATCTACATAATTTTGAATAATTATGAAAGGGCTATTTAACTTTTATTATTTTAACATATTATATTTTATTATTTTAACATATTCTTTTCCCTGCTCCTTTATTTTGAATGTCGTCTTTCCATGTTTACAACAAAATATTACAATCACACAAATTCTATCTAAAATTAAAATTAAAAATATTTTTTAAAATATTAATTGATGTATTAGCTTAGATTTAGGATTTGATCTCTAGGTGACCATTAATGGCCATTGGACATCCTAGGAGGACACCCTTCTTCCCCAAAGGTCTCAATGAGTCTGAACAATGCTTAAGATTGTATATATCCATTTAAGCTCCTAGAGAGATGTAGAGACATTTTATGAGGTTGAGGGGCCCCATAATTCACCACATAATTTATTACATTTATTGGGTCTTGAATCTGATACATTTTTGGGAAATGCATTTTAGCACATGATGTTATTAATGGAGGTCATTTAGAACTTGGGGGATGAATGTGAGGGACAATATGCTAATCCTCCTTTATATAACCTAAAGTCCTATTTTCATTTAATTTTTTATCAACTAATTTGATTTGGTTGGCCCTTTATAGGAACTTATAAGGATTATTAAGGCTTGTTGAATATGACACGATCTGAAGGATGGGATAATCAAGACCCACTGGTGGAGATTAGATTGTCCACCCACTAAAGGCTTCCCTAGAATATTTTAGGCACCTTTTGAGGTTACATGAAAATTAATTTAATTTTCCTTTGACCCTTTTTAGAAAATCAATTCAACTTGGAATTAGATTCTAGTTATGAAGCTGATGATGCATTCAAGCAATCTAATTATCTAGAATTATTTAGGGTCCCATTTTAACCCCAGTGAGTACATGACTGGGTCATTTAATCCTAGACCAAATCAAAATCTCGTTTACATTATTTATGATTTTGAATGAAGTTTGCAAGGACTATGGGGCTCACCAAACTCATCAAGGTAATATTTATCATTCATGTCTTAATGTTTTGAATTAGTTAAATTAAGTTTGGCATGAGTGTTGTGATGATCATGTGACTACATGAATTTTAATTAACCAAACTTGTTGTTTCATGTAGCATGAACTAGTTGACACATGGAGAATTACATTGTCTTTTTTGTGCACTATAAATTTTAAAAAAATACATTTTTTGGCTTTTCCTTTCATGAACTTTTTTGTGTATGACAACACGTTCTATCCTAAATAACAAATCTTTAATAGATACAGAATCCAACAACACTCAGACCAATGAACATTTTTCTCCCAAACTAGTAGTCAACTACCTAACATACTAACTTACTATAATTAATTAACATTATTGACCTTTTATCTAAAATTGGGTTGTCTTATAAATGAGATGCATAAGACATAAAATATCACAAAAATAATTAACATAATTATAGATCATAAAACCTAATGTTTTGCTTTATATACAACTTCACACTTCTTTAAATTGATTCAACCATTGATCTTCTTGTATCCTTTTATCATTTTTATTCAATTTAAAATGTTTAATATTATTCACCATTACCTAGATCTACCTTTAAATATTTTCCAATAATTATTTTAAATAGGCTTGGTCTTCATATTTATTGAATCTAATTATTTTCCTCCCATCACTCAGGATCTTCTCAATCATAATATTTCATTATGTGGGATCCTTGTAATTTACTTCTTTTCCTTTTTATTCATATCCTTTTTAGACAAATTCTTCTCATCAGGAACCATTATATTATCATCAATGGTATGACATCCCCATTCTTATTATAAGGAAAACTCAAAATTGACAGAGGAAGGTACAACTTCTTTCTCACTCGTTAATATCTTGATTGAAAGTGGGAGTCTTTAATTTTTTCCATGGGTTCTTATAAAAATATAGAAATTTATAATCAAAATATTTATAACCTTATATTTTGAAATGAGAATCACAATTGAAAGGTTTCTTGCCTTGATGTTGATATCTTGGTGTTGACATTTTTGATAGGTTTGTCATTTTGTTAGGATGCCATAACATCCAAGTCAACCTTGTTAGTTTCTAGTAACTTTGAGGCTCATTTGTTCTATGTGCCAACCTTATCAATTTGTTTATTTACTCTCCCCTACTCAATTATGTGTTTGCCACCTGATGTTTTTAAGGGGTCTTGTATGCTTGTTCATTTCTCATGACTATCCTTTATGCCTTGAACCTTTATATGTACATGTGATGTCCCTTACTTAGGGGCTCTTTTATCTGCACAATAAGCTCTGATACCACTATGATGTCCCTTACTTAGGGCCTATCTTATCTGCACAAAGCTCTGATACCACTGTGATGTCCCTTACTTAGGGGCTCTTTTATCTGCACAATAAGCTCTGATACCACTGTGATGTCCCTTACTTAGGGCCTCTCTTATCTGCACAAAGCTCTGATACCACTGTGATGTCCCCTACTAATAGGGAATATATAAACTCATAAAGCTCTGTTCACAGATACAAACTGTAGAATAGATTCAAGTATGCATAAACAAATCACAGATCTTATCATTCATTCAGATGATTACAAAAGATGTCCTTCTAAACTATTACAATTATAGTTCTCTCTTATGCATATAAAACATGAAATACAGTATTGAAAACCCTGGCTTTGTAAATCTGGGAGTGAAATCTGAATCTGAAGGGTCTCGGCCTTTCTGTGTCGACACACAGACGCCGTCGTCGGTCGATATCTCACCAACGTCGGTCGCTGTCGGTCGGCTTTCTGCCGACGTCGGTCTTCAGTCGACCGATGTCGGTCACCGGAAGCTCTCTCTACCGAGGTCGGTGCCTGATGTGGATCTGTACGGACCTGTACGGACTTGGTACGGCCGTTAACCTGTCTGTTCTTAACCCCTGATATCTGAATAACCTGATGATCTCACGAATATAGATTCTAACACAAGATCTATCTCTGTATAACTTATTGGGTCAAAAACTAAATAAAGAAATACCTGGAAAGCTCTGTGATAAACTTCTGTGTGAAGTTATCTCTCAAATACTTGTAATACTATGATAACTTCTGGGTGAAGCTATCTCTCAAACCTGAAACCTCTGTGATAACTTTTGTATGAAGTTATCTCTCAATTTGGCAATAGATCGGCTGATCTCTCACAACCTCTGAATCGCACAAAATGAAGAGTTGACGTTCTTCAATGCTAATGGAAATATGTGATAACTCCTGTATGAAGCTATCTCTCAATTTGGCAATAGATCAGCTGATCTTTCACAACCTCTGAATCGCACACAATGAAGAGTTGACGTTCTCCACTGCAGATGGAATCCTGGAACCCTTGGCTCAGTCTTCACAGAAGAATTTCTTCAATATCAATATCAATAATCAATTCATTTCCTACAAACTCTCTCCCATGAGAAACTCTTATACCCTTCCAAAGGTGTGCTTGCTAAAATTAGATTTCCTCAAATTAGAACTTGGGGTTCTAAAATTAGAATTCCTCAAATTAGAACTTGGGCTTCTAAAATTATAATTCCAATTAATTAATAATTAATAATTAATTAATATCTAATTTAAAATTAGACCAAATAATTAATTAATTAATAATTAATTAATATCTAATTTAAAATTAGACCAAATAATTAATATTTGATTAAATCAATCAAATATTAATATCTCCCTCAATACATGTCGGATCCTCGAACCGTCTGAAGCTGGGGAATCAGGGAGTGATTCTGCACATGAACATATCAAAACAAGGGTGCTCTACTGTATGTCAAATATCCCTAAATAATAGGAGCTCAGGCCCAATGTGTTTGAAATAACCTGAATGAGAGCCAACTATAGGAATTCTGTAAATCAAAGCCAAGCCAATCTCCATCATGACCCTCTATCCATCCAATCAGCCTACGAAGGTCACATAATAGGCTAATCATCAAGCCTGTCAATGTCCACAAAAAAGGGGACATGACAATCTGCCCCTCCAAAAATTGCTTGTCCCCAAGCAATCTCAAAACAATGAACCACTCGATCCACCTGGATCCCAAATGTAGTTATGTTCTGCACTGCTGTGAATCAATGCAAGTACCTACAACATCAACAGAAGTAGAACAAAGAGGACCCCATAATCAAATTGGCGAATGCAACTCAACCAAACTCTAAGAGCACAACTGCCATAGTCAAGAACACATGAGAACCAAACTCTCGAAGCATCATAACCCAAGTAGAATGGACAACTCAAACTGCCAATTCCATCTGCAAGAGATGGTGCCAATCCATCCCATAATGGATGGTAAAAAATTGGAGCCGATCTACACCTGTGTGAAATCAAATCTTCTCTCTCTAGGTCAAAAGAAGAATAATGAGCATACCCCACCTCAAAATCTTTATGAGGTAGCATAGTAGATAGGATCCCTATAATCTCCCCACCCAATCTGCTAATAGCACCAGTACCTTGGATGAGAACACCTTCTGTTACCCTATGCGAATCCAGATGAACACCTGCACTATCCAGCAAATACTCCATGAATGACTCCGTGCAGTAAAAATTATATGTGGAAGCATCAACGTACTCCCCCACACACCATAATTGATCTCTCTATAAAGGTGGCACAATCAACTGGACCACACTGTCATCTGTGTGAGAAGAATCAATCTGGAGAGGTATTCCAAACTCATCAGAACCAGGTACTGCCAAATCCTGAACCGGTGTGTCAGCCTCAACAACATGTTCCTCAGCTACAACTATAGGAATGTACTCACCAACAACATTCAATGTACTAACCTTTGAGTCTGGGGCTGGTGAAGACCGTAAATGCTCTAACTCCATGGTCATCTCAGCCAAATGAAATTGTGACTCCTCATAAGCTAACTGCGTAGTCTCAAGAATCTCAGAAGTCACCTCTAGCTGCTGAGTAAGCTCACTCACCTTATCTTCCTCGACCAACAATGCATCATATGTTGTGCTACCCCACTCCATAAGATAATCTCTGTCGGCGACCAACTGCATATAATCTTGTCTCAGAATCTGGATAGCCTCCCATAAAGAGTGGATCTCTGTCAAGGACAAATAACTACCTCCCTGCTCGATGCTAGTAGGAGAACCCCATCCATAAACTGATAACAACTGATGAGCATCATCGAAATGCTTGCAAGCGGTAGCAATGTCTCGCTCACTAACTCTCAGCTGACTAGACACATGGTGGCACTGGCTAGACTGTCTCTTACAATCCTCCTCTGATGCATGGTCCAAAAGAGTAGACTCAAAATCACTGATCTCTGGAGTACTACCATCTATACTCTGTGAATCAACTCCATAGCTCATATCAACATATGGAGTATCAACAACTGTAGCATCACGGTCTAACTCCTCCATACTGAGAGAAATGGCTGGTGAAACTAAGTCCTCAAAACTATCCACTGCATCCTCCTGAGTATCATTTGCAATAATCGGATCCTGGGACTCTTCTACAATCTCTGTCATAATTGAGAGATTATCAACCCTCAGTGCACTAACATCTGAGCACCCCTGTACACTCTGAGTGCAAGCATCGGACTCATCCTCATCTAACTCTGAAGAAACTGCTGCTGAAACAATCTCATCATCCCACATCCTCTGCAACTAACTGAGAGTCTAAATCCCCATGACTAATCTCATCCACATGTCTAACAATTGGCGTAGCACTGCCCTCAACCACTATTGAGACCTCTTGTTTCTCCTTCATTCTGTTTTGTGATGTGGACCTTTTACGAAAGGATGCCATATACCGTAATAATTTGTCTTCAAATGTAGGATCTGAAAGAGTTTCATTCATCCTCCTCTGGGTTTCAACCAACTGGTTCAAACTTTGTTTCAGCTTCTTCGTATCATTGTCCCACTATTTCTGAGTACATGAAGTCATCATGATACTTTTTTGATTCAACCTACCCAAACTACCCAACAGGATGGCAAGACATTAGCTCTGATGTGCCCAACAGGATGGCAGGAATTTGGCTCTGATACCACTGTGATATCCCCTTCTAATAGGGAATATAAAACGTCAAAAGCTCTGATACCATTGTGATGTCCCTTACTTAGGGGCTCTTTTATCTGCACAATAAGCTCTGATACCACTGTGATGTCCCTTACTTAGGGCCTCTCTTATCTGCACAAAGCTCTGATACCACTGTGATGTCCCTTACTTAGGGGCTCTTTTATCTGCATAATAAGCTCTGATACCACTGTGATGTCCCTTACTTAGGGCCTCTATTATCTTCACAAAGCTCTGATACCACTGTGATGTCCCCTACTAATAGGGAATATATAAACTCATAAAGCTCTGTTCACAGATACAAACTGCAGAATAGATTCAAGTATGCATAAACAAATCACAGATCTTATCATTCATTCAGATGATTACAAAAGATGTCCTTCTAAACTATTAAAATTATAGTTCTCTCTTATGCATATAAAACATGAAATACAGTATTGAAAACCTTGGCTTTGCAAATCTGGGAGTGAAATTTGAATCTGAAGGGTCTCGGCCTTTCTGTGTCGACACACAGACGCCGTCGTCGGTTGATATCTCACCGACGTCGGTCGCTGTCGGTCGGCTTTCTCCCAACATCGGTCTTCAGTCGACCAATGTCAGTCATCGAAAGCTCTCTCTACTGAGGTCGGTGCTTGATGCGGATCTGTACGAACCTGTACGGACTTGGTACGGCTGCCAACCTGTCTGTTCTTAACCCCTGATATCTGAACAACCTGATGATCTCACGAATATAGATTCTAACACAAGATCTATCTCTGTATAACTTATTGGGTCAAAAACTAAATAAAGAAATACCTGGAAAGCTCTGTGATAAACTTTTGTGTGAAGTTATCTCTCAAATACTTGTAATACTATGATAACTTCTGGGTGAAGCTATCTCTCAAACCTGAAACCTCTGTGATAACTTTTGTATGAAGTTATCTCTCAATTTGGCAATAGATCGGCTGATCTCTCACAACCTCTGAATCGCACACAATGAAGAGTTGACGTTCTTTAATGCTAATGGAAATATGTGATAACTCCTGTATGAAGCTATCTCTCAATTTGGCAATAGATCGACTGATCTTTCACAACCTCTGAATCGCACACAATGAAGAGTTGATGTTCTCCACTGCAGATGGAATCCTGGAACCCTTGGCTCAGTCTTCACAGAAGAATTTCTTCAATATCAATATCAATAATCAATTCATTTCCTACAAACTCTCTCCCATGAGAAACTCTTATACCCTTCCAAAGGTGTGCTTGCTAAAATTAGATTTCCTCAAATTAGAACTTGGGGTTCTAAAATTAGAATTCCTCAAATTAGAACTTGGGCTTCTAAAATTACAATTCCAATTAATTAATAATTAATAATTAATTAATATCTAATTTAAAATTAGACCAAATAATTAATTAATTAATAATTAATTAATATCTAATTTAAAATTAGACCAAATAATTAATATTTGATTAAATCAATCAAATATTAATATCTCCCTCAATACATGTCGGATCCTCGAACCGTCTAAAGCTGGGGAATCAGGGAGTGATTCTGCACATGAACATATCAAAATAAGGGTGCTCTGCTGTATGTCAAATATCCCTAAATAATAGGAGCTCAGGCCCAATGTGTCTGAAATAACCTGAATGAGAGCCAACTTCAGGAATTCTGTAAATCAAAGCCAAGCCAATCTCCATCATGACCCTCTATCCATCTAATCAGCCTACGAAGGTCGCATAATAGGCTAATCATCAAGCCTGTCAATGTCCATGAAAAAGGGGACATGACAGTACACACTCACTTATCATGCATCTAGTTTACACTTATTCCTTCATGTGACCTATCAATGATCAATAGTATCCTTAATTTATGCAAACCTTCATGCCCTAAGCCTTCAAGTTCTCATACATTCCATGCCTTGGTTAAAATTCTATCCCTTTATTTACTTGACCTTTGTAATCTCATGATGTAAGAATCTTCCTTATTCGCGTAGTCTACTTAGATGTCTCTCGAGACCCAAGGGTAGGTTTTATCTTATGTTCCTTCCACATATGTGCTCAATAAATTTCCATGTGTACTTCCTCGGTTATCCATCCATTTTATCCTTTAGTGCCCCTTTTATTCCTCATCTACTTTTGCTTCAAAACTCACTTATGAAGGATTGCTAGTTTGCTTGGGATGCTCATACAACATACTCCCTAGGCAAATAAAATGTAAGATCCTACTTAAAATTATGGTTTTGGTGGTACAACCACACTTTTGGTGAGGTTCCTAGACCATGGTTCTCCTTAACACCTATTGTGTAGCCTCTGCACACTCATTATATACTTATTCCGAATCTAAACCCTCTTAGCATAATAAATCATCCTCCTTTGCCTAGATCCAATACCTCTTCTTTACATTCTCCACATATTCATTATACTCTTATTTCTTCCCTTCATCCTCTTATTTCCTCTCTTATCTATCCTCTTTCTTCCTATGATTCTTCTTCTCATGGGTTTGTGCCCACCTTTGACCATCCAACTCCACGTAGTGCTTTCAACACTTATACTTATGCACATGCCATACAACATTGATTTACATGATTTAATTTATATCCTCTCCTCCTTACTCTAACAGGTTTATGCCCACCTTTATTTTATCCCATGATTTTTTTCTCACCTAATTCTCTTGTGGATCTATATCGACCTACTTTCATACACCATTACCAATGATCTTCTTCATCACCCTTCTTATATGCTTCCATCCAAATTTCCTCATGCGCTTTTTCCCTTCTTTTTTCATTCTCCCCATATTTGAAAAATTATTATATTTTCTCTTTCTTTAGCCATGTTTCTTCATCTAGACACTTCATTGTATTCACCCCATTATCTTCCTCCATCTCTTTTATGATAATCCTACTGCCTTCATCCTTCTTTTCTTTTTCCTATTAGATACCTTTGATGAGATGCGTATCTCTATCAAATCCATCTAATCCCATACTCTTTCCTTCCTTATTCCTCTAATTATTCAATATTTACACAATCATAATTGAGTTGCCCTTATTGTAGACTTTAGGCTAATGTCTCTTCATTTCCTCAATACACATGCAAGTAGATCTTACATCTCATGATCTTCCAATCATGTATCTGACTTACTAACGTGTCACTTCATTATCCTTTAGACAACCTTGGTCTAGTTGTGAGATAACCTTATCTCCTCCTTTCTCCTCTAAGGCATCCATCATGAGCCTCGCATAATCCTTTTCTTCTACCTCTTCTTTCTCCTTGATGCCTTTTACTAGGCACATTTCCTTTGCTCCTCCTTTAGTTATGCTATGATCTTGTACATATTTCTCCTTGGATGGTACTTGGTCCATGTCTTCCTCCTCTGGGACATCATTAGACTCTTATGCCTCTTCCCACTACCTTTTTTTCCTTGCTCTTCCAGCTTCTACTTGATCATAAGACAAATCTCCCACTTCACTATTCACCTCTTAATCTAAAGATTCTCAAGTTGCCTCCTCCATTCATGCTTCCTCTAGGAAGATATCCTCTCTAGGCCAAAAAACATCAAAGTCATATCCTTATTTAGTCTTATTGACTATAATTTTGACTCAATCCTTTGAGACGATTTCCTTTTCTAAGCCCCTCACATGAACCTCTTCATCGTTACTTTTCTTGAGAACATTAACATGTCATTGCACTATCATCTCCTCTCATAATATGCCCTTCAATGTAATATGATCCTCTTGTACACTCTTATGCATTAAGTCATAAAGTCTTTTCCTCCACCCAAGATACTCTTATGGATGCATTATATGGCCTAACAAATTTGAGACCATCTAATCCCAACTCTTTACATTCTTCATCTTATGCCATCTATTTCTCTATTAGAGATATATCCAAACTTCTATTGTTATCCCACCCAACCTATTCTATGTGAGCTCCACCTTCCTAGTGTTTTTAATGTCTCTTAATGCAAAGATGTACTCGTAACCCAACACCCATATTATTAGCCCTTTAGGGCCTTCTTCTCTTGATAAAATAGGTGCTTCTTATTCTACCTAACCTATCACACAACTTGATACTTATAAGAAATAAGGGGGTTATTTATGTTCCTCCTCTATGTAGGGTACATCCCTATTCTTCTTGAGATTCTTCATCAAAAATTTATTCTTGACATATATTTATCTTTTATGCAATGTCTTTACTCCAACAACCAAATCTTATAGCATATCCATGAGTTGTGACTTTGAATCAATCTTTCCTTTAGCATTATGAATTGTAATCCTCTTTAATCCTTATTGTCTACACATTAGACTTAATGGAAAACAATAACTTGCACCTTCTACCCAATGATTTTAGTTGTAAGATGTGTCAATCTTTGCCTAGAATGCACTTAATTTATATGCCTACCTCCAATTTCATACACTTGTGATCCTATATAACTCTCATGCTTACTTCTATTGTTCCCCTCTATTGTGATCCTACATAGGTGATTTGGACTTCATTAACTACTTCCATGAAATTTCATTCATCACCCTACATAGCTCATCTTCTAGGATTTCTTCTTAGCTTCTTCCACTTTTTCACTTTCCATTGATTGCCTCATGGTCAACATTTATAAAGCTTTACCTCTATAATACTCTATTTTTATACTTCCAATAACATGTCATTTATTTACCTACTTTCTCCCAAGGTACTCAACTAGGCTATGATACCACCTGATGCAATCATGGCCAAGGTTCCTAGCTAAGTGGTGTATTATGCCCCATAATTGATAAAGACATATAAAAACATAATATAACACAAAATCATCATCTACTATACATTTACCTCTTATTTACAAAGTATTCAAATCTCTTCAACTTGAAAATAGATTTCTTTGGCTCTTTATCTAGTTATCAAACATGAATCTCATTCTTTGTCCTCACTCTCACCTAAGTCTATAATTCTTCTTTCTACCTCACCTCCTTTGTCTATAACTTGGTAGAGTATTCTATTTTTTGGTCAAGATTCACCCTTGATTTTGGTATATTTTCTCTTCTGATGGATTCTCCCTAAATTTTGGGTTGACTTCCTTAATTATAAGAATTCTTGGGAAGAATTGGAAGCTTCTTCCTGCCAAGTGGTTTACCAAATCTCATTAATGATCTATCATCCATTGCCCTCTTGTTACCATTTAAATTTGAATTTATCACCTTGATGTTGACATTTTTAGTGGGTATATCATTTCATCAAGATGACATAGCATCTAAGTCAACCTTGTTGAATTTTAGTAGCTTTTGGGCTCAATTTCACTATGTGCCAACCTTCTTAGTTTGTTATTTTGCTCTTCTATAAGGAATTCCATGCGCACCACCTAATTTTTTTGAGGGATATTTTGTTATGTGATTTCTCATATCTCATGATTTTCCTTTGGATATTGACCCTTTCTGTGAACTTATGTACCCATCATACATATTTTTATTCTTCTTCCTTCATGTGCCCTATCAATGAGCACTGGTGTCCTTGATCTATGCACCATTTCTCACCCCAAGTTTCTAGGTTCTCATACACTCCATCCCTTGCTAAAAATTATAACCCTTTATTTACTTGATCTTCATGCTTTATTAATGTGGGAATCTACCTTCTTCATGATAGATACCTATATTACTCTCATAGATGTACAAATTTATTTTATTCTATGTACCATCTGCATATGTTCTCAATGAGTTTCCCCATGCACTTATTTCTTCAAAATTCCATTTATTTTCAAAAAGTATTTTAGATTCACCTAGGATACTCCTACATCAAATATGGAGCTAATTTTTAATAATTTTCAAAAAATGATTGACTATTGGGGGAATAAAATTTCCTTTCTTTTTTCGATATAATTTAAGTTTATAAAAGGTATTTTTTACAACTCATTTTTATTATTCCTGATGCTAGTTTCCATATAAAACATGATACAATATATTACATAACCTATCAAAACATTCATCTAGGCCAAGTGGGATGGTAGCAAGGGTATGCAAGCATATCTTGGAACCAATGCATTTGTCTTAAATACAAAGTTAGTCTTGGCATCATGAATACTTGTATGCAAGGTAAATGTTTGATCTCTAAATGAACCATATGTGTTCTTCATGGTTCTGAACCATGGAAAATTATGTTCACCATAGGGTTTCTAATTCTACTTTTAAAGGCCAGTGAAAAGAAGTACATACACATGAAAAGTTGTTATTTTATAAATACTTAGAACTCTTGGCCTATTACGCCATTAATAGTATGTAGAACGTGTGGAAATAAAAATTTAAGCTATTAGAATGGAAATATAACTTCCTTCAATATAGTCTAAACATTCCCAATTCTTCCATTTGGTAGAATAGACATGTTCAAATCAATGGTTTTCCCCTTGCTCTTCAATCGAGGTTGATAAGAAGACACCATTTATGAAAAAGGCATGCATTGATTTGGAGATCTATGTATCTTATCTATAATGGAATGGAAACATTGGACTCTTTTAAATAATTTTTTTCACGTATAGGACATTGACAAGACTATTTTAATTGAAATTTTTAGATTAGTAGATAATTCATTCCTTGTTAAGATGTCCAGTTTGGTTTAATGTAACTCCATGTAGGACTAAAAATGGTCTAATGATAATGGGTTAGTGTAGATATTAAACTAAATATATAGAGCATCTCAATCTTTTATATTGGATAAATATCAATTAGAGATCTACATTTCAGTTCTAGACCTTTTAATTACTAAAAGGCTAACATTCATCATCTCACTATTCCTAAATTCTTATCTCTTAGTCTAACCCATATCATTGTGATCACCCAAGTATCTTGTACTACATATAAATATTAAAACCTAATAAGCATTCTTCACTATCAACTTTAGATCCATACCTATTTTTTATCTCTCTAGACACTACCATCCATAAAGGGACACTACTATTGATAATAGTTTTTAGATCCTTATCTAGATTATAAATGATTTAGAACCTATGAATTGGCCTATTTGTCTTATTTAACCCTAATGTGATATATTTTCAAAAGATGTGGTATAAATACAAGAATAAGCCATCTCATTCCTCATCTAACCAAGTAAAACACCTAAAAAGCTAAATCAATCAACTACACAACTAAGTTGTATGCCTTGTTTATCCCTATTTTCATATCAAGTATAGGTTCAACCATAATAATGGTATGAACCATTCAAGGATTATATCATATGGTGATATTTATCAAATTAGAAGTTAGATTGTTGCACACATCAATATCATTATATTGCACTTTTGTGCACACACGTCCTCACACATAGTGAATAACTACATAAGTTTGAGGTGATCCTTGGAGTACTAGATAAGCTCACCTATTGACATAGGGGTATTTAGGTTTAAGTTGACACCATGAGTGCACTAACCTATTTTTAGCAAATTCATTCCAAGGGTGAAGAAAGGTGAAGAGCTAGGGTTTGATCAAAAAAATTAATGATAACATGCATCCTATATTTAAATATGTCAATATAAAGGTGAAAATAAATTCAAAACATTGACATTGGTCATTATTATATACTAAACTTCTGCATCATAGTCAGACACTAGCATCAATGGTAATTTCCAAATCTAAGGGTAGTGTATATGCCTATAAAAGTATAATTTATAGAATCTATTGATTAATCTAGAATACTAAACTTTTATACATTACACATGTGTCTATTCCATATCTTGTTTCACACACTAAACCTAGTCGAGTATCTTTTCTATTTTGTATTGCAAACAATTGAACATCTTTCAAAAACATTCATTTTTATATTTAGCATATATTAATATTATAATACATAATATTTATTTATTTAAGTTTCTAATTAATTAACATACTATATATTAGTTAATCACCCTTGTACTTGAAATACATCTATATTATTAACCCTGTACCACATCTAAATTTAGGGTTAAACATTTGGTGAACCTTGTGTTTAGTATCCAAACCCTACATTGACTAAGGGTTTCCTGATTTACTATTGTCATAAATTTTGATTGATGATTTCAAAGTATTACAAATAAAAAAATAAAAAAAATTAGATTCCTAAAATCATGTTTAATATGGATAAAATGAAACATTTTCTTCATCCTAACCTTAAGGAGGGTGTAATTACCAGTCCTCTAATTACATCCATGTTATCACTATTTTGAGGGGTAAAGTGGCCTATTTTATGGTTTCTAATGAAGTTAATTAATATGTCCTTCCTCAAACCCCTACACCTCCCCCATCTGTTAGAGGTACAATCATTGAGAAGGGGGGGTAAAACTATGAGCCCAGATATTTGACTTTCAGTTCTAATCCTTTCAAAGTATTAAACAAACAACATATATCAAATTTATCAAACAAAATCAACAAGAGAGATCATTCATTTAATGCATACATAATGATCAAACACACAACACATAGTTCTTATGGGAAACCCTCATAGGGAATAAAACCCACTCTCAAGTTTGCAACACATGGACTACTGTCCTATAAGAATTTATAAACAAGAGACTAGTCAACTCTTTTAGACTAAAAAACTTTGATCATATCCTCATGACCAAAGGTATTAATTGAAACACCTATTTCAAAAATAATAACTACCCCTAAGGAATACCAAGTCCTTTAGACCCTCATTTGAACACCTCCAACTTAAAAAAGATGTCTTCAACACTTGATGATTGATTTTTATTTATCTAATCCCTACACAAACTACATATTTATTTCAAATAGTACTCATATACACACTCAAACCTCTTCATATATCCTCAATCTATAACAACACCTTTTTGACATTGAAAATATGATCTATAGGTCATACACACATTCACCAATCTTCTCTACATATCAACTCATCAAACTAGGCACTCTACCTCTCCTTCACTTCACAACTCTCATATCTACCTTTCATAATTCTCTAGTATAAGTCTTCCACATGCCTAAAAATCATCACATTTGATTTCACTATATATATAATGAATTATCAACATCTTATTTAGCCATAAAACATGCCTAAGTCACTTTTAGGTCTTATGGAGACCTATTCAACTCTTTGCCACTTGTTCGAGCATACTAAAATATAAAAACACTTAAAAAATGCATGGACCCATTAAAAATGATTTATATCTCCTCCTTAAGTGTCTATATCTATCACAATACCCTTATGCCTAATCAAAATTTTCTCCAATAACATTATGTGCACATGGTCACTATGAACGAACACACTGTCAACTTTTAAAACTTTTTAAATACTAAATATAATTTATCAAACCTTAATAATGTACATATATAATCCTTATGAAGTATAAAACACTCAAAAATAGCTATTTCATAATGAGATATTGAAATAACATCGTAATGACCTCAAATACCCTTCTTGGGTTACTTGCAGAATATGCACGAATACAAATTCAACTTTGAACCTAAATATCTTTGACTGTACAAACTCTCATACTTAAAATTAATATTTAGAGATGCAGCTTGGAGTATTATAAACATTCACTTTTTACTCCATAAGTAAATTCTACCTAGATTGAAAGTTATGGGAAAAATATAGAGCACTGGTTTTTCCTTTACAAATTCAAATATTCAAATGAAAACAGTTACAATTAAAACCTCAAACACTATGCTCACATATTGATTCCATGTTTCTCAAATTAAACATGCACCATATATATTATTATATTGATCTTGAACTTTAACACATAGTCCACCAATGCCAAACATTAAACCTTGAACAAGTTGACCCCATCTCATGCAATCTTGAAATGTTGACTCATCAAGCACCATTGATCTCTATGGACCAATCAGGTCCTTATCATATAGCTCTCATAATTAGATATTTATTAAAACCCCCCATGATAATGACACTTGGTACCCTCACATTCCTTTTGAGAACTTATAAAATTAACTATCGAGCACTTGTCCTCATCTTTCTGCTTCTTGAGTCCTTAGAACAAACACTCTATGTTGATCCTTTTGTAAGGAAATTGATCTTTACCTTCATTAAATAATGAACAATTTTACCTCTTTGAATTTATACACACCATATCTCTTCATTTTAATATTACCCTTGAGCCATTATATCTTCATTTGATCCCGATCTTTATCTTTATGCAAAATAGACTAAGTATGGGGACCATTGAAATTTATTTGAAAGGCCAACTTTGCACAGTCATAACTTTTGCCTCTCTCACTCGCATGTTTTCAAATTTGGACCATATGACTTACTCACATATAAGAATCTAATGATATAACAAAATTCTGCTAAAACACTCACATATGCGATATATAATGACATTAAAATGCTCACTAAGACTTTTTTACCATAGAGCCAACTATGTCAAAAACTTGTTTGAAAGGCCAACTTTGAATATGCATATCTTTTCTTGTACTCCAATGGTTGACCTAAAAATGAACACAAATAAACTATGCACAAAACTCAATAAACCCATATGATCAAATTCTCTTGAAACATCCATATGTGTGATATATGTCACCATCAAATTGTTTACTCGACTCTTTCTTTCCTCATGCAAATTTGGCTAAGTATGGGAAAACAATGACAAATTATTTGGGAACCCAAATTTGCATTTTCATATATTTTGTCTCACTTAAGCACATGACCTAAGATTTAGTGCCTAAGAACTATGAAGAATATTGAACAAATCCATGTGACCATTTCCTCTTCAAACCTTAATGTGCGTGAACACTGACATCATTAGGATGCTTACTTGGTTCTATTTAAACGTAGAAAACACCATCAAAATCCCTAAGAACCCAAATTTTCACCTACATATCTTTGATTTCAATTGGGTACATGACTTGAGAATTATCACATATCAACTAGGAACTAATTTGATTTCAACCATATGACCAACTCCCCTTGACTCATCCATATGTGGAAATGGTGACATCAACAAACTACCTAATCAAATTTTCTAAAATTAGACCCAAAATGTCTGGATGAAAATAATGATGATCTAGGTGAATTCCACTTATACACACAATCTCTTTATAGCATATAAAACATCTTATATGACCCCTTACACATGCTCAATACTTCATAATCATCCCTAAGCTTTCGTAACCATGACAAACTAAAGATCAACCAAGCCAATTTAAAGCACATTAGGAAAAGAACATTGCACACTTTGTCATTATCACTTAGGCTATCAAAGCACTTCATCCACTCATTAGGACACCTCCAATACATCACCATGACATCATTTACAACTCTCCAATAATTTCCCCTTTTGTCATTGATGTTAACAAACACCATATAACAATATATAGCTTATCTTCTCTCTTCTCAAACACTCTCTCAATAGGAACCTTATCCCCCTTTGACACAATGACAAAGTTAGCACTAACTGATCTTGAGGACCTGAAAGGACTACCAATAGGAGAAGACCACCTTATAAAGATGATATAAACTCCCCCTTACCTTGAGCCTACCTCTTCTTGTCTTGACAACTTCTTCTTGCTCTATTCTAACACTCTTCTTCAACCAAACACTATAACCAATGAAGACAAAACACAAAAAACACTAACATCTAATTAAACTCACCAATAAAAATCTAAGAGGGACTCCCTTTAAGATATCTAATCCATTTCACCACTTAAGCATTTCCAGATCTCCATATAGCATGAGGAACCACCATACCCGCTTATTAGCCTTCTCTCTCAAACCACCTCAAGGACCACCAACGTAACTTCATTCCACACACCAAATAAGAAACATGATATAAAATAACCCAATAAATCACCTTGAAATACTCATGCATTACTCTTTTGGAGAAACTGAACAAAAACCACATCTTCAAGACTAGGCATGTCTAGACTCCTTGTAGCCCTATCTGAAACTTTTAGAGCCAATAAATTTTAGTAGACACATGTTAAGGACCTAAAAATTCATATCTATAGCACTCTCATATGCCCCCTTAATCAAACTAATTTGAAGCAACTAGCTCATCCTCTACAATATACTTCCTTCACAAACCATGGTGTTAATTGAACTTCCATCTTGATAAAAACATGAATAACTTGAAAAAAAAAATCTTAAAATCTCTATGAAACTTTATTTGAAAACCCATTTATCCCATTAAATATATTAATAAGTCTTATATCTCAACTCACAAGGCAAGCCACTTTTCTAATAGAGCCTAAAACCTTAGAATCTTAAAACAAACAAGGTCAACACAACACCTTCCCATCAACCTGCACCTCTGAAACTTCTTTTAAACTTAGAGACAAACATTACACACTTTTGGACCCCGATTTGAGCTTCCAATTTTTTTAAAATCCATACATCCGATAACCCATTTTAGGACCTTCATACTATTAAACACAAACTGGGAAACCTAAGAGCAAGCAAAAATCTCTTATTTGAATTCAACATACCTTCAGACCACAAAACCACCTAGAACATGCTAGAATAAGTTAAATAAAACTTTCTATGCAAAAATATCATCTTGACTCACAAATACTCTTTTTTCACTTGAAAACCTTTATTCTGACCCTGCAAAATGACCATATATAGCTATGACATCATTCTAACAGCACCATAACATATCTTCCACGTGGACATACCTAATATAAACTTAAAAAAAACTCAACTCTAGCCTTATATAACCATCTTAAGAACACCACTACAACACTTGATTCTCCACTAAAAGGAGTCTCTTAAGAAGCATAGATAGAGACATCATTTGCACTACAATGTTTTAAAACAAAGTGAAACTAGGAGTGGCCCACATGTCCTCAATAATACCAAAAATCCTCTTATAGCTATAATAATTCTTACTCTTTTTATTCTTCTTCTTAGTCCAAACTATGAGAATTGGTTCTTTTTATCTATCTATCTCTTTCTCTTCTAAGATAGAATTGATAACACATGGAGAAACTATGAAATCTTGACATACCTTTTCATTTGAAGAATCAACCTTGTAGCTTAAAACCTTATTACTAGGCATAGACAATTGATGTGCTCTACATGAAACATCCTAAAAAATAAAAAGATGTTTATTGTGATCCATACTTACCTCAGAACTAGCCTCAACTAGTACCTTAGTCTTATCCTTTAGCTTGGGCTCTTCATTCACAACATGAACAAATAATGAGAGACCTTGGCACTCTTCAACTTTTTTAACAATCTCCACCATAGAAAATAAATTACTAGGACCTACAAACTCATCATAATTATTACTTACAACTTTTGGTCTCCATGAGTTCACTTGTCTTCTATCTTGCACTTTAGGATCCTGATAAAATCTATTGACTTAATGGCCTTTGTTTAAAAAATCTAGCAATATGACCTCTTTGTTAATAGTTTTATCAAACCAGACTCATTTTTGGAAACTTAACTTATCTTACCTTGTTTAGATAAAAAATATTAATGTGTCCAATGCCATGAAAACTGAAACAAACTACTCTTTTTGAAGAAGACTTACCTTGCTTTTCCTTATTTGGACAATGCTTAGTAAAGTGTCCTTCATTATGATAGTTGAAGCACTTAACCTTTCTCACACATTTTTACTAATGACCCCCATCATAGTCCCATGCAAACTCATTTTTAATAGGTCTTCTACATTATTTAGCTCTATGCCCAAATTGATTGCAAGTATATCAATAAACATTGAAATTTGCATACCTCATGGCATTTGGTTGTATGATATAATTTGTCTTCATTCTATGAGTAGTTTCATTCCATTTTTGATGATTTGTTTTCAAAATATTATCCACCTTTATCTCATTAACATTCATGTCAACTTAAGAAGCAACTTTGGGCTCTTCATTAAAACCCAATCCAGATCTATCGCTAGCTAAATTTTGACTCTTTAGGAGATCATCAAGATCATTATAACTCTAATCAAACTTGAAAAATGATTTCACCTTGCTTGAAGGCTTCTCTAACTCATATTTAAAATATACAATCTTAGAAGCATACCTTGAGAAATCATCTTATTTATATTTCAGACTTGTAGACAAAATTTACAATTGATAACTAAGATGCTTGACCATATCTTCATGCTCTTTGGTGTCTTCATTCTTTCTTGCCTCAAATATACTAAATTATTCCTCATAGTATTTGAGTTGAGACTTCATCTTATTGTTAATCTTATTTTCAATCTTTGGTTCTTCAAGATCATTTATCAAAGTAGTCTCATAGTCCACCTCATTTTCATCATGATCTAAATCACTACAAGTAGACTCCTTTTGATGTGAGAAATTACCTTCCTTTTTCATGAATATGGCTTCATATTCAATAGGACCATAATCTTCATGATCATATTCTGAGTCACTAATTCACTCTCATCTGATGAGTAGTAATCTTCTTTGGTGTAGAGACTCTTCTTGACCTTGAAGTACTTCTTGTTGTCAAACCTTTTGAATCCCTTTTTACTTTTACTAAACCTGAATGTTATTTTACCATCATCATGACCTTTATCATACTCTTCATTATCATCTTTCTTATACTTATGAGGGTAATTAATAGTAAATATCCTATCTCACCACAATTGAAACATTTGAGTGGTAGTTTACCTTTATACTTACCTGAACCTATTCTCAATTTTATTAAAATTAAAGCAATTAGTTCATCCCCATCTATATCAGAAATGTCATCGTCTTTGGATTTATTACCTTGGAACTTTTTCATTGTCTTCGTTTTAGTCTTGAAAGTTTCTTCCTTCTTTAGTGGTATATCATCACTCTTCCTCATCTCATAGGTAGTAAGGGTGGCATGCAATCGATCCATATTCAATTGAAAGA
This sequence comes from Torreya grandis, assembly GCA_037957365.1. Lineage (NCBI taxonomy): Eukaryota > Viridiplantae > Streptophyta > Pinopsida > Cupressales > Taxaceae > Torreya > Torreya grandis. Next base: position 902,047 of record JARHVA010004587.1, read on the forward strand.
TCATGAATTTTTTCTATGGAAGATACTTCTAGATCAAACTTTAGGGGATATAGACCTTAAAACCTCTTGAATAATAATATCCTCTTAAAGGTTCTCTTCAAAACCTCTAATGATGTTCACAATCTCATCAACTCTCTTCAAAAAAGATGCCATAAAATCTTCTTCCTTCATTTTGAGACTTTCAAATTGCCTTATGTGAGTGTGCAACTTAGTAAGCTTGACCTTTAAATCTCCTTCATAAATGATCTAGATTTTGTCCCATATCTCTTTAGCATATTTAAAATGGATTACCTTGGTGTATTCAGTCTCTAAAAGACCACAAATGATAACATTTATTGCCTTAGAATTTTTCTCAAATAACTTTTTGTCTGCAGCACTAGGTGGAGTAGTAGTAGGACCAACATAACCATCCAAAACATATTTACATACATCAAACCCTAGGGATGTAATGTATGTCCTCATCCTTTCACTATAAAAACTATAATTGGATCCATTAAACATCAATGTTTGCTTAGTAGACAAACCTCCTTGATGATTGCCCATATAGTACCTTGGATTAGCTTCAAGTTGTTAAGCCTTTACCAAAGGAACTGATTTGATATCAATTATTAGAGGTACAATCACTAAGAGGGTGTGAATTAGTGAGCCCAGATATTTGACTTTTAATTCCAATCCTTTCAAACTATTAAACAAATAACATATATTAGCTTGATCAAGCAACATCAACAAGAGAGTTCATTTATTTAGTGCATGCATAATGGTAAAAAACACAACACATAGTTCCATTGAGAAACCCTCATGAAGAATAAAACCCACTCTTAAATTTGCAACACATGGAATAATCTCCTATAATAAATTACAAATAAGAGACTGGTCCAACTCTTTTATACCAACAAACCTTGATCATTTCTTCTTGACCAAAGGTATTTAGTAAAACACCTATTTCATAAGGAGTAATTTCCCCTAAGGAAGACCAAGTATTTAAGACCCTCCTTTCAACACCTACACTTTAGAAATGATGTCTTCAACATTGGATAATGGATCTCTATTTATCTAACCCCTGCACAAACTTCCTCTCTATCTCAAATAGGCCTCATATGCACACTCAAACCTCTTCAAATATCCTCAATCTGCAAGAGAACTTTTTTAACATAAAAAATATGACCTATAGGCCATACACATAGTCATCAATTTTCTCCACTTATCAAATCATCCAACTGGGAACTCTATCTCTCCTTCACTCCACAACTCTCACATCCACCTTCCACAAGTCTCTCTCAAAAGTCTTTCACACACATAGAAATCATCATCTTTGATTTCACTATATATAGATATATCATGAATTATCAATACCTTAATTGGATATAAAACATGTATTCACCCTTAAGGCATCTTGCATGGGTCAAACATAAGCACAATCCACTTTCAAATTGTCCTAAGTCACTTTTAGGTATTGTGGAGACCCATTCAACTCTATGACATTTCTCTAAGAAGACTAAAACATAAGATCACTTTCCAAATGCATGGACACATTAAACATGATTAAGTTTCCATATCTATCATAGTACCCTTCTCTTAATCACAATTCACTCAAACATTCTGTGAACATAGTCACTATGAACGAACACAATATCGACTTCTAAACCTTTGTTATATTGCATAAAATTTATCAAACCTTATTAATGCACATATATCATCTTCATGGAGTATAAAAAACTCTATAATAGCTAATTCATCATGAGATATTGAAACAACATCAAAATGAGCTCAAATACCCTTCTTAGGTTACTTGTAGAATATGCACTAACACATAGTCAACGTTGATGCTCAATATCTTTGATTTTACACACTTTCAAACATTCAAATTAATATTTACAAATGTGATTTGGAGTCTTTTACAAATTTTATTTTTAATTTATGAGAAAATTCTACCTGGATTGAAAGTTATGTCCAAAATACAAAGCACTTATTTTTCCTTTATAAATTCAGATATTCAAATACAAATGGTCACAATTAAACCTAAAAAACTATGCTTGTATATCAAATCCTTGATGATTAGATTAAACACACATCATCAATCTTATTTTATGAATATCAACCTTTAACACATAGTCTGCTAGTGATAAATGTTAAAGCTTGAACATGTTAACCTCATCTCATGCAATCTTGCAATGTTGACTCATCATGCACTATCGATCTCTATGTATCAGTCAGGTCCTTATCATGTAGTGTTCATCATTCTATCTTGATCATAACCCCTATGATCATAAAACTTGGTACCCTCACATTATTTTTGAGTACTTATACTATTAACCATTGAGCACTTGTCCTCATCTCATTGCTTCCTGAGTCCTTGGAACAAACATGCTTCATTGATCCTAATTTAAGGAGCTCAATCTTTACCTTCATTAAACAATGAACATTTTGACCTCTTTGACTTGTTGTGAACCATAAATCTTAATTTTATGATTTACCATGAGCCATTCGATCTTCATTTTATCCTGATCTTTATCTTTGTGCAAAATAAACTATGGGGACTATTGAAATATGCCTAGAAGGCTAACTTTGCACAGTCATAAATTTTTCCTCACTCACTCACATGTTCCCAAATTTGGATCATATGATATCCTCACATAAGATAATCTAACCATATAAAAAACTTGTCTTGAAACCCTCTCATGTATGAGATATAATGAAACTAATATTCTCACTAAGATTCTTCTACCATAGAGGCAACTATGTCAAAAACTTATCTGGAAAGCCAACTTTGAACGTGCATATATTTTGTTGCACTTCGACACTTGATTTGAAAATTAGAAAAAATTGACTAGGAACAAAACTATACAAACCCATATGATCAACTTCTCCTGAAACATCCACACGTATGACATAATCCACCATCAAAATGCTTACTCAGCTCTTTCTTGCCTCATGCAAATTTGTCTATGGGAAAACAATGTCAAACTACCTAGGATCCTAACTTTACACTTGCATATATTTTGTCTCGATTAGGTGCATGACCTTAGATTTAGCACATAAAAATTGAGAACAATACTAAACAAACCCACATGACCTTTCCTCCTGAAACATTCATGCATGTAAATGTTGACATCATCAACATGTTTACTCAACTTTATTGAAAAATAAAAAAAACACTATTGAAATCCTTGAGATACAAAATTTACACCCACATGTATTCGACTATGCTTGGGTGCATGACCTGAGAATTAACACATAGAAATTAGGGACCAATGTGATCACAACCATATGACCAACTCCCCCTAACTCATCCATATGTGGCAATGGTGATGTCAACAAACTACCTACTCAAATTTTATACCATTAGACCCAAAATGTCTAGATGAGAACAATGATGATCTATGTGAATTCTACTTATGCACACAAGCTCTCTAAATCATATAAAATCTCTTATATTACCCCTTACACATACTCAATACTTTATACTCATCCTTGAGCATCTCTAACCATGCCAAAATTTAAGATCAACCAAGCCAACTTCAAACACACTAGAACAAGCACATTACACACCTTGTCATTATCACTCAGGGTATTATAACACTTCATCCACTCACTAGGACACCTCCAAGATGTCACCATGACATCATTGACAACTCTTGAACACCATCACCTCTAGATGGTGTGTGTATGCATATTCAAACTGAAGTACCTAGATTTTATGCTTATGAAACCCTTAATTATCAAATCATTCTTATGAGAAAGTTAATAGAAAATTTATAAAATAATTTTAGTTCAAATATCAAAGCATTATAAAGTAAGATTATTAAATACCTATAAAGTCAAAAAAGTGAATCATGTGTTTATATATTCATCTAGCAATGTTATACCCAATAAGGTTTCAAATCCAAATGAAAAGCTACAACATAATGAATCTAAAAAAATGATTTAAAAATTGAATAAAAGGATAATAAGATTCCAAGTGATATCTTAATAAAAAGTATTCACAACAAAGTGATTTAATTACCTCCTCTACATCCTATAAAGAGATCAAAATTGTATTGTGCATATTATAGAATGCATAAGCATTATACAGATTATTGTTTTACCTTGAAGAACTAAATATAAAAGATAAATGATAGTGGTAATCATATCATTGATACACCAATCAAGCAACACAATCACACTATGTGTACCTCTCCTAAAACACAAGTTCCAAACCAACAAATATGGGTACCAAAGATTAATTTAGAACAAAAATATTTGCAAAGGCAAAACTTAGAGAAAGAATAAAATTTATAAAACTAATCTCTAGATAAGAAAACAATTATAAAAAGTGGGTTTCTAACAAAGTTGGTTATAGATCCAGTGCAAAGTAGATTGGTTTTGGGGCAAGTCCAAAAGAGATGTTTGAAGGATTTTGGTCTAGAACAATCAAGATAGTTGGGTTGAGAAATCCCAATATAAATGGGATGTTACTTGAGAGGAAGACCATTGTAAATCAAGCACTAAATAAAGTGAGAAAGCTTTGCCTCAAGCTTTGCAATCTATTTTTTGTTAAATACTGTAATCTAGGTCCTCAGTGATTAACTATAATTCCATCGCATGACTAACTTATCCAATAATGGAGAGAAAGGACTCACAACTTGATATAGAAGACTTCGAGACTAATTATTAAAGTGAGTTTCAGAGTTCCATCTCTAATATTTCCACCAAGCTCATGGAGACTTTAGACCCATATTATGTATCATGACATCTGACATAATCTCTTGGATGCACATAATGAAAGAGTGTGTTTTGAATGTTATGTTATATCAATTATGTAGAATAAGATGTGTATAAAATTATAGATAAGATGCAAAGTGTTTGAGTATATAATTATATTTAGAATATCTTAAATAAATTGTGAATATGTTTGTGTTAACAATTCAATAAATGTTATATTTTAAAAGGCTTTATTACTTGGAAAATAATAATAATTGGATGTCATATTGTTTAACTAAAATTAGTTATGTATAAATAATTTTATGGAGGATTTTGTATATATAATTTTATTATGTTGATATGTATTCACTTGCCAAAATGAGCCTTCTATTCCATACATGATCGATGATGCACATTAGAAGTTGGAAGATGAATACAATTGTATTTACCTAATTTTTATAAATGGCATAGCCTAGTTGGTTTGTATTTTAGAGCCAAAAAGCTACCAATAAGGATATGTTGGTCTACTAATGACCAAGTTATAGATATGGAAGGGTAATTGGCAAGTAGGTTGTACAAATATTTATTTTTCCTATGTTAGGCACCATTAATATTGTTATGATAGATTTTAATGTGTATGTATGGATTGAAATAATATAATCTATAATGAGCTTGTAATCTATGAGAGCAAGTTTGATATTGTGTTGAGAGAAAGCTTGATTCAAGATTTCTGATTGGGGATTTTTTAGATCTATTTTACATTTTTAGAGAATGTGTTTTGTGGGAAATTGCATGGAAAAGTTCCAATGGGGGTTATAATTAGATCCAGGTAGGATCTATCCTCTGAATAACACAAATAATTGGCTATTATTCAATTATTTTAATAATATTATTTTGTATGACAATATGGAATCATTAGATTCTATTATCCTCTAATATTTGTGGCTTGTAGATCTACATGGATGCAGGGATATAAAATAGGTCAGGGTATGTTGCATAGGCTCTCATGATGGGCAAGTATCAATTTTTTAATAGTTGGAACTCTCAACATTTTACTCCTAAACCATCACCAATGTTTTTTCTTTTGGTATTAGGTGGCTCATTGTGAAGAGTGATTCATATTTAGTTGTGTAATAAGTGAAAAAATATATGAATATAAGAATGTAATACTCAAATAGTATAAGGATGTTGTTTTGGATTCATTGGACTCTTTGATTCATTTGATATTATCTACATTGGCATATCCTTCATTTTCATTATTAATTAGTTGGTTGTGGATGCATCTCATTACTAAAAGGATGTGGTTGTGCCATTTTAAAACACATAATAATGTCTTAGATTTGGAAATTAATCATTATTGGAAGAGAATCAGTATCATCAGGCTCAAGTCATTATCGACTAGCAATACCGACCATGTTTGATGGTAGTGCCCTGTGCACAATAAGACTAAACTAAGTGTACAGGCATGTTTTTGAAAGATAATATATAGGTTTGAAATAGACACTAAGATTATTATAGGTATGTGATAGCATAAAAGAAGGATCAAACCCATAAAAGCACTAAGATAAGGTGAGATGCAAATTTAGGACCATATCTATGTGCAATTGTAAGGGTTACGACTATAACCCACTAAGATTATAACTTTATAATGGGACCAATGTGTTGTTTGAGGAGTCAAGGTTATGGTATTAAGGGTTACATTTATAACCCATTAAGATTATAATTTTCCAAAGGCACCACTATCTTATTAAATTGGGTTACCACATTTGGAAGATCTTGGCTTCATCTTTCCTTGATAAATAATCTCTTAGATCAAACAACATATTTCATTATTCTCACAAAAAAACCTATGGTACAATGGAGTGTCATAAAAAGGGATCTAGTGACAAGATTGATCTAATGATTTACCAAATAATGTGTTTGAAGCTCCTTTATTTATTTAAAGACATCTTTATATTGTTATAGTAACTTTTCAATTTGTTTTTGATGTGGTTATTTTACAACATAATGCACTACCAATGAATTCTTGTTTAGTAAATTGTTATTATCTTGGGATGAGTTATGAGTAGCACTACATTAATGATTATTTTTTTAAAAAAAAATTGAAAAGTAAAAATAGAGATGCAAAATAAAATAACACTATATTAATGTTTTAAGTTGTATGGAAGCCAATTTCACATTAGTTTAAATTTGACGGCATCCAATCAGAAAATTATTTTTTGAGGGTTCTAATTTCAAATTGACTTTAATCTTAACGTAGATATACGATATCATTATAAATAGATGAGTGGGAGAGGTTTAATTAACTAATCTACTAGCCTTGTAAACTGTGTTTATAAAAAATAAAAGTTAAAAGTGTGAATCATTTTTTACACAAATGTAAAAGTTATGTATTTAATGATTTAATAAAAAATGTCTTTCATGTCTGCTTTCTTGCATGCCTAAAAACTGGTTCTGCACCACCTCTATGTATTTGTAGTTCTAGAAAAATACATTCTTGGTTGTGTATATAATATTTTAATTAAAAAAAATTCAAAATTATATGATGAATTTAAAAATTAGATATGTTTTATATTGAATATTTTTATTTAATTTATTAATAATTTTATATTAATTAAATAAAAACTATTTCAAATCATTTTTTAGTTTTGTAGGTTTGAACAAAAGATTTTTATATTTTAAATTATTTTTTTAATATTAATTTAGAATTAATTAATTATAAAATGAATTATATATATATATATATATATATATATATATATATATATATATATATATATATATATATATATATATATAATTAATTTATATATAAACAACTATTTATAATGTAATAAGAAGATATTTGTAGTATCAATAATTTTATTTTATTTTATATATTAAATTAGAATATTAATATTATAAATTCACTATAAATAACAAAAATAAAGTAGGAATTAGTCTTAATATATTATATAATATTTAATCCTTTTTATATAAAAATAAATCTATATATATTTGAATAATTGTAATAAATTATTTAGCTTTTATTCTTTTAATATATTATATTTTATTTGTTTGGAATCTCAAAAAATTTAGATATATTTTGAATAGCATTCTAATTCACTAAAATACAATGCATTACATAAATGTACAATAACATTAACTATTAGGTATCAATTAAAAATAATAATTATGAAAATAAAAAATATATAAATATTTATACAATTATCAAACAAAATACATTATATTAACCAAACAACAACAAACCTTACTAATTCTACTTCTATCACTAACTTTGTTCTCCCTAAACTAACAAAACAAAAAAAAAACAATAACAATGATGATTATTATGATAAAATTAAATTGAATAACAATGCACATTTACAACTCTTAAATCATAATCACAAACTATGCCATCCACCAACAATACAATTTCACATACCATCCACCAAAAATACAATGTCACGTAAAGCTCCTCAATCTGTCATCCTTAAAAGTTATGGATTTATGGCACACAGTTATATGATTTAGTTAGTGGATTTATGGCTCAACAGTTTTGTGTGTGTGTGTGTGTTTTTTTTTATTGATATTTACAAGTCAGTGTGTATGCCACGTTATTTGTTTACATGCAAATGAGAGGAAATTGTTACCATAGAGTTGTTGTGGGTTCGACATGGTAGAAGATCAAATTGACAAGCTCAATAGTGGTTTCACTAGTGATTTGTATTTCTTGGATGGTAATTTAACTTGGAGCACCTACCTTTGAAAGTGACTACGGATTGTGTATGCCATGTTATATGTTTACATGTAGATGAGAAGAAATTGTTTCCATAGAGTTGTTGTGGGTTTGACATGGCAGAAGATCAGAATGACAAGATTAGTAGTGGTTTCACTAGTGATTTGTATTTCTTAGATGGTAGTTTAACTTGGAGCACCTACCTCTGAAATCGAATAAGGATTGATAAGAACTTTGAGATTGAGTTTTGTTAGTATATTTTTAAATAAATTTATTTAACATATTTATATTTTTTATGTAGATAGATGTTCTATAATAGTAATAAAGGATTGTAATGAAGTGAATTGTTTATAATTATGTTTGATTTTAAATGTGATGTCTATTTGCTTGTCATAGAAAAATTTAATCTTAAATTTGATATTATTTGTTTTTCACTTAAAAGTTTTTTCTGTTTTTTTTGTAGAGAAGTCAATCGAAAAATTATAATATCTTGGCCATATAGTGGAGTTTGAAGCCTGCTGTTTTTTTTAAAAAGACTTTTCAATCCTAACATAAGAGTGTAGCTTAAATGATGTCATTTATCCTTAATCAACAAAAAATTGATGGAGAAGATAATGAAATTATTAATTGATGTGGTATATCAAAAATCTAGAGTAAAAATCTTAAGATTGATATTTCTCAACATATTTTACATAGATATTTTAAAAATATCTATACTAATTAATCTCTAATACTAATCATATTAAATTAATAAAACTGCAAGAATGATTATATATATATATATATATATATATATATATAGTTGTTGACATATTTCTGGTATGACAATTCATAATTACAGAATAAAATAATAAATCTATTTATACTTCTAAAATTAAAATTGAAAAAAAAAAAATCTAAAAATAAAAAAAACAGTGAATAAAAAAATTGTGCAAAAGACTCGTAAAGAAACTATATGTTGTGTCCATAACTATAGTGTATACACGACTCTACAGTGCGCTGATAAAGATTCCTACAGTCAGTCACTCTCCCCTCTTATTCGTACAGACTAAGATCATGTCATTGAGTTCGTAAAATATTACGAGAGGCATTTCCTTATATTGGTGACATTATTACGGGTGGCATTTCCCTATGAAAATGCTCTCCCTTCTTTTCCACCTCTTATATTGGTGTGAGAATGTAGTCTTACGTTCAACACTGCCATCATTGAAGAACGTAAATCGGAATCGATATTTTGTTTTCTGATTAGACGGAAACACGGGGTTTACAGTGTTTTCATGAAAAATGATGAACTGTTCATGTTAGAAATTCAAATAAACATGGTAGCATAAATTGTAGAGCTTGAACTCTATTTTATATTAGCACAATCATAATTTAGAAAACATCTTCATGTGAAATAGTTTATTTTTAAATTTAATGGTCTTGAGAAACTTGTGCTATTAGGATTTTTATGTTGTCTTCTCAAATCTTCTTCACGTATAGCTATTACTAGATTTTTAAGGTTTATTTGCATTGTATTTGGTAATAACATCGTTTTTTTGGGGGTTACCTTTATTTAAAAGGTCTTTAATTAGTGTATTGTGATTATTATTATGGACAATAATAAGAATGATATTAAAATAAGTTTAAAATTTTATTTGGAAAGTATATGATGAGATAATAATTCTATAAATTCTCATCAATCTGTTGATGTTAAGAAACCATTAATTCATTTTAATAAGAGGAAATCAATTAAAAATGATAAAAATAAATCAATTATCATAACCTTCTCTATTTTATTTATATTAATAACCCAAAAAAATATTAATAAACCTATTTTAATAACTAATCTATTTAAAAAAAATTAAATTAATAAAACATGCTATCTTAACTTGAAAATAAACGTAAATAGAAAAGAACAGAGAAAAAACTAACAAACAATATACAAAACTAAATTTATAAATGAATATTATACAAAGATAAATCATTACACATAAAGTAAGATGAAAAGATCAAAGTATGGATTATGCTTATCCTTTCTCTCCGCCTCCACATTTGTTTTCTTGAAAAATAAGAGAAGAATAAAGCGTAATAACTTTCTTATAATCCCATCCTAGAGCTTCAAAGTGTAATCCTAAGGTTTGTTTTAGATGGGAGCTATGTTGAGTTTAATCTTGTAGTTAGGATTATATCTCCACACTCTTTTGATATATTATAATTTAATTTATTAATTTTATCAATTTAAATGATTTATTATTTATTATATGTATTAGTTAATTATTTTTGGGGTGATATTGTACCAATGTTAAATTAGATAAATATTTTAATGATTTAAGTGAAATTGATAATGAGGAAGTCATTTGTCAAATATATTTATTCATATCATATGCCTATTAAAAGTTATAGGTAAGTTAATATTAGACTTTATTCAATTAATAAGACTCTAGTTGTAAAAATCAATATACTCATGGTGACCCTTAACACTTATTGAATATTATCAACCTTAGTGTCTAAGTGGAATGATTGATCGATAACTTGTCATCCTTGTGAACATCTTGATTCCATGGTTTATAATTTATCTTTTGACTTTACAACTTCTAACCTCAACCTTGATTTGTTGAGTAAGAATTATTTTCTTTTAAATAAATTTTTTCCCTATTAGTACTCCTTGTTTTAGGCATTATTTTATGGTGCTAAAATATATGACCAAACTATCAACCTCTTTTAGAAATTAATTTTTAACTTTGTTTTTCAATGAAGAGTTTGAGGACGAGTAGGGATAATTTCACATAGAAAAATCATCTTCATAAATATTCTATCATAGATTATTTGAGGTCTCAAACAATATTTGTACAAATTTTTCTGAATATGTATAATAAAATATAAACTTTATTAAAAATATTCATAACTTTTTATTTTGAACCTATAAAAATACTCATACATGACTTTAACGTAGATCTAACTAATAAATTTATGGCTCTTATGCAATAATTCCACAAATTTTGTAACTACATGCATACATTATTAATTCACTTGATCTCTTCAAATTTATTAGTTTAAAATTATAGTGACCTAGTCATCAAAACCACTATTTTTATGTTTCTCTCAAAATAATTTTTTTAAGTTTATCTCAAACCAAAAGATATCATATTTCTCTCCATATATATGTAATTTTTTGACATATAGTTTTTATTTTAAATTTATAATTTCATTGCCTTGTATTTTGTAACCTCATCAAACTCCTTTTGAACCATTTATCCACCCATGTATGGGTTAGATATTATCTCAATCAAAGGATTTTAGGAGTTTGTGAATCTGGTAGAATGAAAGCATGAGTGAATCCACTATGATCGATATGTGGCATATTAGACCCAAAAATATCTTACGTACTAGACAAAACATAGAACACTTTCAAGGAAGGTTTAGGGTGTGATTTTAGGTGAAAAGGAAGGGGTTGATCAACAAATATCTATCCATAATTGAATTAATGTTTGTAAGGGCATTGGAGGGCTTTCAAACCTAAGTTTTCCTCCATGGCACTATGAGTAGATCCAAGTGGCCAATATTATTTCTATCACACAAATGGCCATTAGGCTCTATATTTTTACTTCCAGTTGTCCTTGGGATATTATATAGTGTCTTTTAGGTGAAATATACACCTATAAGTTAAAATTTAGGGTGATTATGTCAAGGACAAAAAAATCATAGTCAAAGAAAGTGGTAGGATCTAAGGTAGTTGAAGTGCAAATGGTGGCCTTTTTGAGTTAAATCAATGGCACTTAGGTGGTGATTGTTATGTTGAAAGTAAGCTTGATTTGTACAAACTAAGATGAATAAGAAGAAATGTCAGGCCCAAGTTTAAATCCTAGTTGTCTTTATTCCTAAATTGAGATGGCATATCTGGGACCCCTTTCTTTTCCCTACTCTAATCTTTTGAATGTTACCTTTCAACCCTTACAACAAAACATTAAAATAAAACAAATTTTAACTAAAATTATATCTAAAAATATTTTTCAAGATATTAATTTACGTCTTACTTGGACTTATGATTTGAGCTCTATGTGACCAGTAACGGCCATTGGAGATCCCAAGGGGACACCCTTCTTCCAAAAATACCTCAATGAGTGTGAATAATGCTTAAGATAGTGCATACCCATTTGAGCTCCTAATGTGTTTTAGAGACATTTTGTGAGGTTGAAGGGCCCCATAATTCACCCCAAAATTTATTGTACTTGTCATGTTTTGAATTTGATACTTTATTGGGAAATGTATTTAGTATATGGTGTCATTAATGAAGGTTATTTGGAATTTGGAGGATGAATGTAAGGGACTATAAATTAGTCCTCCATGCTCTCTTAAGGAATTTTTTTTAGCTTTATAATGGATCTCTATGGCTCTTTATCTGGTCCTTAGACTTGAATATCACTCTCTATCCTCACTCTCACCTAAGGCTATAGACCTTATTTCTACCTTGCCTCCTTTATCTATAATCTCGTAGAGGATGATCTCTCTTGGCCAATATTTTTTTTAATTTTGGAAGATTTTATATTATGTTGGCTTCTCCATAAATGTAGGGTTGATGACCCTATTTATATGACTTCTTGGGAAGATCTAGAAGCTTCTTCCCACTAAGTTATCAACCAACACTCATTACTACTCTACCCTCATTTTATCACCTATCGACATTAACATTTGATTTTTACACCTTGATGTTGATGTTTTTATCAAGTTTATCATTATATCAAGATGACATAGAATCCAAGTCAACCTTGTTGATTTCTAATAGCTTATGGGCTTGTCTACACTCTATGCCAACATTCTTAATTTTTATAATAGTCCAATACAATAATTAGTGTCACTAGTATATGGAAGTTTGGTTATAGTAGAAGTCACATTATTGGAGGAATAATTATGATAACTAGAAAAAGAACAATCACTGCAACCATCGAAACAAGTACCAAAAATAATAGAGGAAATAGATCTCTTGATATTGGGAAGATATGTGTTCCTAAAATTGCTAATAAAATAGGGGATATGGTAAAACCAAATGCATTGAGTGATGGAGGATTAGTGTAAAACTATTGGCAAAAAAAAGTAGGGAAAATTAAGGCCTAACCACCATTGCTGAGAGTTGATTTTGGGATAAAATTACCAAATCAAGAACAAATTTCCCTACTAAGTATTATTATCATCCAAGAAATTATGAATGTAAAAATATTACTAAAATCACTATTTATAATTATAAAACAAGGAAAACATTATAAATCATTACAATATAATACAAGGATTCCCATGGTTGGAACCCATAAAATTTACTCATAATTAGGAAGACAAGACAATTATAATAAAAATTGGTAAAGACTAAATTAAGAGATAAAATAATTGGAGAAGATAATATATGCAATAAAAATTTGAAAAATGAACATGGCCAGGAATGAAAGTTTTGAACTTTTTTCTTTCTGCCTTTTCAGATGTCAATGACAATGGAATAAAATTTTACATAAGATTTTAAAAGGAAATTAGGTAGAGGAGTTCCTTGATTATTGGACCTTGTATCCAATAAAGAAAACGAAGTAAGCACAATAACAAGCCAAGCTACAAATTGATCACAAAAACATAAACCACAAAAGAAGCATCTTTGAGTGTACTTGTACATTCAAGAACACTTGACCATTGGTAGATACAACCCTAGACATATTGAGGCAAGTAAAATTGTAGTTAATATATAACAATGATTTTGTCCATTCAAGGGATGAACTAATGAATAATATCCACAAGATGAAGCTTAATTGTAACATTCCTACATCAGACCTATTGAGAACCTCTCTAAAAAAGAATAAACTTTAATATTTCACATTTATCATCATTATTAATCCATCAATACTAGATTAAACAAGAAACATAAAACATAAAATGTAAATGGTGTAACCATTGAAAAGCTAGTTTTCAAGAATTGAAATATGTGTTGTTATTTTAAATAAAAGAATAATAACTCTCCAAAAACTCCAACAACATTTTCTTACCATTCAAAAGATAGTTTCCAAGAACTCAAACATGTATTGTTGTTTTGAATTGAAAAATACTATAACATAACTTCTAATATTTACTACTAAGAATGCAATGATATATGAAGGCATCTAATATTTACTACTAACTTCTACAGCACAAAATGTATATCAAATGCATAGATTTTTTTATTCAAAATTTTAATATAGATATGAAGAGGATAGTGAAAAATTGAATTTGTATCAATTAGAAGCATATTCAAAAAAAAAAAAACACTTATTTATTGACATATTTTTTTTAATTTTAGGCTTGATTTTACATATCTCTTAATCACATCCAAACTAAAATGTATAACCTTACAATTAATTCTCAATTCAAGAAACATAGGGACATAATTACATTGCATTATCTCAATCACACTTATATGTATCTTTCCTTGTTTTCATGTTTAGATTATCATTTCAAAATTTTCATTTTTGATTCTTATTAGGAGGGTTTGGAAAGAGGGTTATATCATGCGACAAGCTATGATGTCTTCTTTTATTCATTTTTTAATGAAGTATCTCTTTCTATGAATGGTATTGTCAGGCCCATCATGCTCTTATTGGAAAAAATAAGCCACTGGGTGTTTTGTAATTGATACTAACCTACTATGCACTTTTATTTTAAAACATATGCCGTACACTTTTGGAATAATGATAGTGTTTCAAAGGTATTTATTGTTATCAAACATTTCTCAATAATCTCATAATTTTCAAATCTCAAGGCTTCGAAATCATAAGCTTTCCCACTAAGTAAAATATGTTTGTATAATGAAAAAAATCTTGTTATAAATGTAAGTAAATATATAAAACTAAATGAGTATGCATAGAAACATGTCTTACATTATTAGCCTCCCTCTATTGGTTTTCACTATCATCCACAAAAACTTTTGCTTCACCTTCATTTGGATGTATTTATCCTCTAATATCCATACATGATTCACCTTCATATATAGGGTTTAATTTTTCAACACACATATCTATTGTTCTTTGAATTAAATTTACTACTCCATTATCTATGCACTATGTATTCAAAAAATATTATCCAATTGAGGCTCATAATAAACTAGTAAACACAAAAAATATAAGTGGAAAGAATATTTACATTGTACTCGATATCATTTTTTTTATGGGATCAATCAGACCATGCCCTGAAACCTAGAAAACTCTCTCTCTCTCTCTCTTCTTCTTCTTCTTCTCTCTCTCTCTCTCTCTCTCACCATCTACACATTAATGACATGTTTAAAAGTGTATCCTTATAGTGAAAGTGGGAAATAACACATTGACATGGATGGCATTACAATATAGTTATGATAATGCCATGTCTTGTCTTTCTGACTCTCTAACCAAGTTATAAGAGTTTTACTACTATGAAAGGTGACATGGTAGTCTAGAATCTAAAAATACTTAACCCGTGAAAGATTCATAATTATTTAAACCTTCAAATTCATATAAAATCCATTGTCCTTACATAGCTATATCCACTAGTAGTATATATAAATAATTGTGGTTTGTTGGCAAACTAGGTAATCCACCATACATTCTGTATAAGTCCTTATGGTGTTGAAGAAATGAATTTTTAATTATGAATGGTATGATTATATCTAGGGTAAATTTTAGTGTAAAATATTTTTTAATTCATGAATATTCATTTTTTAGGAAATTATGTTTGGTAATTTTGGATGAGTAGTACATAGGACACATTTACCTAAAATTTTGGGATGTAATTTTTGTATGGGTCATCTCACCAATAGTTTACAATAATTATGGGGCAAGCCATTTAATTTACCTCAAATATATATTACATATATTCATAGGGGTTACCAACCAAATCTCATTCTTTACCTCATTACCAAGTTGAATCTTGAGGGCCCCAGACTCTATCCCTGCATTCACCCAATTACCAGTAGTTGATGAAATACCTACAACTACTTATCTACCTTCCCATTGAATATATTGATTCTAAACCACTATTACTTGACTCCACCTTAGCATTGCTTGAATTATGTTTCCTGACATCACATTACCCCTATCTAATTATTGTTTCCTACCTATGTCTTAAGCCCTACTGCTACCAACCTTGTTCACTACTTGATTTACCACTCACACTAATGAGTTACATATTTTTGATGTTATAATGGCATAAATTGTTAAGTTAAAACAATACAATAATTATAAATAAAATTGAGCATATTATCTCATTTTATAACCCTAGGAAAGTCAACTGTGTAAATGACATGCACTCAAAATATAGGTATTTTTTAACTATTTTTTAAAAAAATCAATATTTTTATTTTTAATTTTGGAATAATACCAACATCCTTTTACATGAATAAATCCCCATTTATAATGATATTATTTCATTATAAATAATTAATCACAATAACATATCACCACCTAAATATTTTATTAATGACATGCCACCACTATAAGACACTCCTTCATATAATTCATAAGAGATTTATAGTTCTCATCAAACACCAGATTTAGTTAAAAATTCCACTCAAAAATGTCAATGGAGGAAGAGAATTACATGGACAATTAGAATTTATTTTCAGGTTGAATGGGTAGAAAAATACCCATTTATAGAACCTATAGAACTAGAAAATGGTAATGAGACTCTAACATAATGTAAATGTACAATATGTACTTGGAAACATGGAAAAGAAAATAGAATGAAACTTAAATTAAACACAATTGAGAAACATTTTGAGAAAATATATATATTTGTGAAGCACCCAGATGGACAAATAATAAGAACACATAGATGTAAAAATGTAAAAGATTGCATGCATGCAAGATATACACACAAATACGAAAATGGCCAGAAACGACAAATACATCTTGTTGAAAAAGTGGGAACAATCAAATCTCAATTGGGAAAAAAGTTATGCATCCTAATCTAAAGGTAAATTATGTATGTTTCTCTACTATTTACCATATTTTAAAAAAGGGTAGACCTATTTTTATTTTTTTAGATTATAAGATTTTGTTTCAACATAATGGGTTTCATGATAATTCACAATCACA
This sequence comes from Torreya grandis, assembly GCA_037957365.1. Classification (NCBI taxonomy): domain Eukaryota; kingdom Viridiplantae; phylum Streptophyta; class Pinopsida; order Cupressales; family Taxaceae; genus Torreya; species Torreya grandis. The sequence goes on from JARHVA010004587.1 coordinate 919,501, forward strand.
TTGATCGGATAACAGTGTTTAGCAAATGGAAAAATGTCTAGCAATGGTTGAGAGGGAAGATTTGAAAGAAAAAGTTAAAAGATCACTATTTATCTCACTGTCCATGGATGAGGTCACTGCATTTGACAACACATGATGGGTTTGCATGCATGTTTATACTTTTAAAAATTGTTTAAGGTAAGATCATTTATTAGCTATTCATAAAATTGTATAAAATTGTAATGCAAAAAACCTTCACAAATTGGTTATATCTATTTTGAGAGATAATACTAGGATCAATAATAATTCAATAGATACAAAGTTAGTGTGTGTTGGTGTTGATAGTGCATCAGTAATGTAGGGGCATAAAAGTACTATTTGTGTTAAAATTCAAAAATAATTGTCCCATTTATGGTTTTGATTCATTTCATGGCTCATAGGATGAATCTTATGTACAAAAATGTTAGCACATTTGGTAATGTTGAAAAAGTGGAAGAGCTCTTTTGTGGATTGTATTCTTATATATCAAGCATCCCAAAAAGATTTTTTGAGTTCCAAAAATTTGAAATTAGGATGATTGATGGTAAAAAACTAGTGAAAGATGTTGATAAAAGATAGATTTACATGTATGAACTGGCATGTAATTTTTTTAAATAATATCCATATTTGGTAGGTTTTATGTATAAAGACCATAGGGAAGCTGAAAAGGAAAAGTATTTGTTGTACCATTTAATAGATTTAGAAACATTAGTGACATTCTGTGGTATTTTACCAATGTTGAAGGAAATCAACTATATAATGAAACATGCCCATGAGAGATCTATATATATTATTGACTTCATACATTTAAGAAAATGAGTATGTCAATCTTTGGGTATATTATACACATTGAATGAAAGATTTCACAGACCTTTTTTATAACTTCACAAATTTTGACAAATTTTAAGCATCCTAAAATTTATTTGAAATTTAATAACAATGATCATCTTTATTTGCGGTAAATGACAATGAGATTCTAATACAAACTTTATATAAAAGATTTGAAGTTGTGGGAGTTGAACCTAAAGATGTACCTGTAACACATCTTCTATACAATATTGTTTTATCTAGAATGTGAATTAAATTAAGTAGAATCTTGAAAATATTTTTAGCTAAGATTAGAGAATATTGTCAAAGGGATGAGTTTTTGGAGGGCATGGGAGTTGTGAATCTTATTTTTTGAAATATTATTAGTAGTCAACAATAGATTAACACATTATTTCATAGATAGATGGGTTCCCTTAGTCAACATTTTTGTAAATCTGTAAGGTGACTAGATTTTAAATTAAAAGTGTTTTTAAAAAATATTTACTGATGTCTTAGTCAACATATTTAGGATTTATAATGATGGATCAATTTCAATGTCTAATTGAGCCAAGTGAAACTGGTGAAATTACACGGTTATGGCAAAAACTTTATCCTAATAGCATCTTACACGAAAGTATTAGTGAATATTTAAGATTATATGAAATTTTTCAAATAATGATTTTGGGTTATATGGAAGATGAGAGAGTATTTATTGCATTATATTTTATAAATTCAAAACTTCATAATAGATTGGATAAAAATTTAGAGACTTCTTTAAGACTATATGTTTCACATTATTCTATGGATAAGTTTCCTTATGAAAGAGCACTAGAAACATAAAGTTCTCTATTTCAAAGAAGAGGCATAATTAATATAGTGAGTGATATAGAGGATGTAAATACTGACGCTGAATATGGTACTAACATGGTATATGTAAATGTCACTTATAATGGGTAAGTTTATCAAGGATTGTTTTAGATACCCAATTTTTAGTTTGATATGTATGGTAATTAAAATTCTCTAAAATATTTCATTATTTTTATGCTTTTGTAAAATATTTTAAAGATTGAGTTCAGTAGAACTATTAATATCCTTATGATTAACTTAATAGATATTTTTATCGCTCATTATAAAAAATTAACTTAATATATGTTTTTAGTAAACTCTCTCTATGGATTAATTGAGACACAATTATAACTCATGTCTTTACTTTCAGATAAGAATATGAAACACCTTTGAGGCTATCAAAAATATAACAATACTTCTTTAATAGAGAGCTTGAAATTTAACACTTCATTTTTTGTCTTATTACAACTCCATGTACACAATCCAATTTTATGAGATTTAAATTTTTAAAAATCACCTTGAAGACTCCTTTAGACACCATAGAACTAGGTGGCACATATTTCTATTACCACCCAATCACACCATGTAACTAGGAGAAACCTATTATCACCTAGATGCATGATGCAACAAGGTGGTAGCAAATACTACCTAGATACGTGATGCAATATAGTGTTATAAAAGACCACCTAGCTACATGATGCAACTAAGTAGTGATAAGTATCATCTAGTTACATTGATGCAACCTGATGACATCAAGGTTGTTGGTGCCTCTCATTTACATTATTTATACCCTAACTATTGAATCTATGTATATTATTTATTCTCAATGATAAAAACTATCTTCATATCATAATCTAAATTGATAAACCACTCATGATAATAAAATTTACAAGACTAATCTATTCAGACATGCCATATAAATATGGAGACAATTAAATATCAATAAGATCATATAAAAGGAAACAAACCTATGGGGTTACTACTAGATGAATATATATTATAATCATATAGGATCCATAATTATAAATAAAATAACTTGTATCCTTAGTACCATATTTGATCAGGACAACAATTCAGATGACAATTTGGGTGATGGGTCCACCCCAATTGATGATAGAACTTTTGGGAACCATAACTTTTACACCGTAGCTCCAATTGACTCACCGTTTGAACCATTGGAAAGCTAATAATGAGGGGAACATCTTGAGATGGCATGGATACCCACGAAATAAAATTTGACCACATAAAATTCAATGGAAGTGTCCCAAATTTTAATTTTAGTAGTGCAGTCTAAAAATAGTAAGTTTCTAAAAATAGTAGTTTCTCAAATTTTGTATTGTTGTAAATCATGAAAGTCGAACCATTTCATCTCCCTTGAGATTGGTGACCTTAAAAATCCTCCCCACACATTAAAAATATGTATAAATGAAGATGTAACCCAAAATGAAAAATCAAACATCTCTTCTCAGAGATAAGCATATATTTGGGTCTACAAATTTGATCAATAAAACATCTCTTATCAGAGATAGCATTTTTGAATTGCTTTATTCTTATTTCTTGAATTATCTTTCAACCAAAGATTTTGAGTTTTGTATCAATGGTATTAGAGTAGTTTGTCTTTAGATTGTATGATCCCAAGGATGAGGTCAGATTACAAGCAGCTTGGGTGGAAAATAGAACTAGCAAAATATCCACCTATTCACTCCAAATGACTTCAAATGGTAGACAACACTGAGGCATCCGATCCTTTCAAGGAAATGGTGAATGAAGCCTTCCAACATCAACAAGCATAGATGTTACAATAATTCACTCAAATTCTCCAACAAATCTCGATGGGAAGTTCTGGCTCCTCATCCACACCCACACATCCTTTCAGTGCCCCAACACCCTTCAAGGTTCAGGTGAATTTTGACATCCCTACATTTGAAGGCAAAATAAATATTGATGCAGTAGAAAATTGGTTGGATCAATTGTCATCTTATTTTTCTATAAATAAATTCACCAATAAAGATAAGATTACTTTTGCTCTTCTGAAAGCATCATTGCCTATCAAAATTTGGTGGGAAGTGTACAAAAAGAGATTCAATGCAGACAATATTGGCCTTGAGATGGAACCTACATGGGATGATTTCATAGATGCTATAAAAGAAGAATACTATCCCATTGGAGCATATGATGATTTGTATATAGAGTGGCAACAAATCCACCAAGGTAAGGCATAATCTGTTCAATATTACACTGACATTTTTCATTCTCTATCTACGAGATTGGGCATCCATGAAAGTGAGAAACACAAGGTTCTCAAATATCATGGTGGACTACAATGGTACATAAGGGGAGAAATGGAACTCTTCAATTTATAAACTATGAAGATTGAGCAAAGGAATGGAAGAATGAATATAAAAAATTAGTATTCAAAATGGAAAAGTGACAAAGAAGGTCAAACACGAGGCCAAAATTGGAAGCAAAAGGAAGGAAAGACTGGGAAGTGGTGTGATTATCATAAATTTGGAACTCACTCCAAAGAAGAATATCGAGCTATCAAATCATTGCTTTTTGAGTCACAATCCTCAACATCTACTACTCTATCTCATATAGATTATGCAGTTGAAGAGGTTGAAGAAGAAATTGTAGATGCTGATCCTGAAGCCATTGCTGCTTCTCTAAGACACATGACGAGATGCTAGATGACAAGGAATGGTTGTTTCACTCTAAGTTATGGGTGAAAGGTAAGCCTCTGCATTTCATTCTTGATAGTGGAAGTCAAAATAATTAAATCTCTGCTAATGTTGTGAAAAGTTAAAATATATCCATGAAGCCTCACCCAAAACCATACAGTATTGGATGGTTGAGTCTAGGGAGAAACCTTCGTGTCACCCACCAATGTCTTCTCTCATATGCAATACAACCTTTCCAAGATGAGGTCTTATGTGATGTGGTCAATGTAGATGTTTGTGATGTAATCTTTGGTTAGCCATTCATTTATGATTAAAATGGTATATATGAATCAAGAACTAGAAGAATCACTCTCACTCTTGGAACACAATGCTATAGGGTATCAGAAGTACCATCTTCTACATCTGTCTCTCTTATTAGTGCCGATAAATTTTTTCTCATGGTGGTCAAGCCACAGGAATCCAAAAGGGCTGATGTTATAGCCCTGAATACACAAACAACACAACAGAAGTAAATATTTACCTAGATGAAGAAGTTCATGGCCTTTCATCCACAGAGTGATGGTCAGATAGAAATGGTGAACAATCAGGCCTACATAATTCCATAAATCATAGTCCCTTTCAGGTATGCATCGGGAATGAAATTGAAGTAGAACTACCACACTTGATGAAAAATATTGATGCAATGGGGACCATTACTTCTCAAGGAGGGAGGAATGATCCGAACAATAGTTTATATGACAATTTGGGTGATGGGTCCACCCCAATTGATGGCAGAACTTCTAGGAGCCATAACTTTTGCACTATAGCTCCAATTGACTGACCGTTTGAACTGTTGGAAAGTTAATAATGAAGGTAACATCATGAGATGGCATGGATATCTGATCAATGAAGTTTGACCCCTTGAAACCCAATAGAAGTGTCCAAAATTTCAATTTTACTAATGCAGTCTAAAAATAGTAAGTTTTTAGAAATAGTAATTCCTCAAATTTTGTATTGTTGTAAATCATGGAAGTCAAACCAATTCATCTCCCTCAACATTGGTGACCTTCCACATCCTCCCCACACCTTTAAAATATTTTGAAATGAAGATTTAACCTAAAATGGAAAATATGACATCTCTTCTCAAAGATAAATATGAGTTTGGATCTGCATATTTGATCAATAAAACATCTCTTATCAGAGATAGCATTTTTAAATTGTTTTGTTCTTATTTCTTGAATTATCTTTTAACCAAATCTTTTGAGTTTTGGATCAGTGGTATCAGAATGGTTTGTCTTTAGAGTGTATGATCTCGAAGATGATGTCAGATTATAAGAAGCTTAGGTGGAAAATAGAACCAACAAAATATTCACCTATTCACTCCAAATGACTTCAAATGGTAGACAACACCGAGGCATGTAATCCTTTCAAGTAAATGGTGAATGAAGCCCTCCAAAAGTAACAAGCACAGATGCTACAAAAATTCACTCAAATTAGCCAACAAATCTCGATGGGAAATTTTGGCTCCTCATCCGCACTCGCACATCCTTTCAGTGCCCCAATGCCCTTCAAGGTTCAGGAGAATTTTGATATCACTACATTTGAAGGCAAAAGTAATGCTGATGTAGTATAAAATTGGTTGGATCAATTGTCATATTATTTTTCTATAAATATATTCACCAATAAAGAGAAGATTACTTTTGCTCTTCTGAAAGCATCATTGGCTGTCAAAAATTAGTGGGAAGTGTACAAAAAGAGATTCAATGCAGATGATATTGGCCTTGAGATTGAACCTACATGGGATGATTTCATAGATGCTATAAAGGAAGAATACTATCCCATTAGAGCATATGATGATCTGTATATAGAGTGGCAACAACTTCGCCAAGGTAAGGCATAATCTGTTCAAGATTACACTAACATTTTTCATTCTCTATCTATGAGATTGGGCATCCAAGAAAGTGAGAAACACAAGGTTCTAAAATATCATGGCAGACTACAATTGTACATACAGGGAGAAATGGAACTCTTCAATTTGGAAACCATTAGTGAGGCATACAAGTTCATAGTGAAGATTGAGCAGAAGCATGGAAGAATGAATATAAAGAATCAATATTCAAAATGGAAAAGTGACAAAGAAGGTCAAACACGATGCTAAAGTTGGAAGCAAAAGGAAGGAAAGACTAAGAAGTGGTGTGATTATCATAAATCTGGAACTCACTCCAAAGAATAATGTCGAGCTATCAAATCACTACTTTTTGAGTCACAATCCTCAACATCTACTGCTCTACCTCATACAGACCCTACAATTGAAGAGGTTGAAGAAGATATTGTAGATGCTGATCTTGAAGCCATTATTACTTCATCATAGACACACGACATGATGCTAGATGACAAGGAAAGGTTATTTCACTCTAAGTTATGGGTGAAAGTTAGGCCTCTACATTTCATTCTTGATAGTGGAAGTCAAAAGAATTCAATCTCTGCTAATGTTGTGAAAAGCTTAAATCCGTCCATGAAGCCTCACCCAAAACCATACAGTATTAGATGGTTGAGTCTAGGGAGAAACCTTTGTGTCACCCACCAATGTCTTCTCTCATATGTAATACAACCTTTCCAAAATGAGGTCTTATGTGATGTGGTCAATCTAGATGTTTGTAATGTACTTATTGGTCAGCCATTCATGTATGATCGAAATGGTATATATGAATCAAGAACTAGAAGGATCAACATAAATGACACAACATATGAAAATAGATACCGAGCTAAAGAAGTTTACGGCCTTTCATCCACAGAGTGATGGTTAGATAGAAATGGTGAACAATCGGGCCCTCCAAAGTTCCATAAATCACAATTCCTTTCAAGTATGCATCAGGAATCAAATCGAAGTAAAACTACCACACTTGATGAAATATATTGATGCAATGGGGACCATTACTTCTCAAGGAGGGAGGAATTATCCAGACAACAATTCAGATGACAATTCGGGTGATGGGTCCACCCCAATTGATGGTGAAACTTCTGGGAGCCATAACTTTTGTACTATAGCTCCAATTGACTCACCATTTAAACTGTTGGAAAGCTAATAATGAGGAGAAAATCATGAGATGACATGGATATCTACTTGATGATGTTTGACCCCATAAAACCCAATGAAAGTGTCCCAAATTTCAATTTTAGTAGTGTAGTCTAAAAATAGTAAGTTTCTAAAAGAAGTAATTCCTCAAATTCTGTATTATTTTAAATCATGGAAGTCGAACCAATTCATTTCCCTTGAGATTGGTTACCTTCCACAACCTCCCAACACCTTAAAAATATGTATAAATGAAGATGTAATCTAAAATGGAAAATCAGACATCTCTTTTGTGAGATAAGCATATGTTTGGGTCTGCAAATTTGATCAATAAAACATCTCTTATTAGAGATAACATTTTTGAATTGTTTTGTTCTTGTTTCTTGAATTATCTTTCAACAAAAGCTTTAAAGTTTTGGATTAGTGGTATAATAGTGGTTTGTCTTTAAAGTGTATGATCCCGAGGATGAGGTCAGATTATAGGAAGCTTGGGTGGAAAATAGAACCGGTAGAATATCCACCTATTCACTCCAAATGACTTCAAATGGTTGACAACATTGAGCCATCTGATCTTTCCAAGGAAATGGTGAATGAATCACTCCAAAAACAACAAGCATAGATGCTACAACTATTGTCTCAAATTCTCCAGCAAATCTCGATGGGAAATTATGGCTCCTCATTCGCACTCACACATCCTTTCAGTGCCCCAACACCCTTCAAGGTTCAGGTGAATTTTGATATCCCTAAATTTGAAGGCAAAATAAATGCTGATGCAGTAGAAAATTGGTTGGATCAATTTTAATCTTATTTTTCTATAAATAAATTCACCGAAAAAGAGAAAATTTCTTTTGCTCTTCTGAAAGCATCATTGCCCATCAAAAATTGGTGGGAAGTGTACAAAAAGAGATTTAATGTAGATGATATTGGCCTTGAGATGAAACCTACATGGGATGATTTAATAGATGCTGTAAAGAAAGAATACTACCCCATTGGAGCATATGATGATATATATATATATAGAGTGGCAACAACTTTGCCAAGGTAAGGCACAATCTGTTCAAGATCACACTAACATTTTTCATTTTCTATCTGTGAGATTGGGCATGCAAGACAATGAGAAACACAAAGTTCTCAACTATCATGGTGGACTACAATGGTACATATGGGGAGAAGTGGAACTCTTCAATTTGAAAACCATTAGTGAAGCATACAAGTTTGCAGTGAAGATTGAGCAGAAGCATGGAAGAATGAATATAAAGAATTAGTCTTCAAAATGGAAAAGTGACAAAAAGGAAGGAAATACAAGGAAGTGGTGTGATTATCATAAATCTAGAACTCACTCCAAAGATTAATGTCAAGCTATCAAATCACTACTTTTTGATTCACAATCCTCAACATCTACTGCTCTACCTCATACAGACCCTGCAGTTGAAGAGGTTGAAGAAGAAATTATATATACTGATCCTGAAGCCATTGTTGCTTCTTCATAGACACATGATGAGATGCTAGATGACAAAGAAAGATTATTTCACTCTAAGTTATGGGTGAAAGGTAAGCCTCTACATTTCATTCTTGATAGTGGAAGTCAAAAGAATTTAATCTCTACTATTGTTGTGAAAAGCTTAAATTTGTCCATGAAGTCTCACCCAAAACCATACAGTATTGGATGCTTGAGTCCAAGGATAAACATCTGTGTCACCCACCAATGTCTTCTCTCATATGGAATACAATCTTTTCGAGATGAGGTCTTATGTGATGTGGTCAATCTAAATGTTTGTGATGTACTCTTTGGTCAACCATTCATGTATGATCGACATGGTATATATGAATCAAGAACTAAAAGGATCACTCTGACTCTTGGAACATGGCACTACAGGGTACCAGAAGTACCACATTCTACATCTGTCTCTCTGATTAGTGCCAAGAAATTTGTTTTCATGGTGGTCAATCCACAGGAATCCAAAAGGGCTGATGTTATAGCCCTGACTACACAAACAACACAACAACATAAGGAAATAGAAATGGAGTAGAAGAATTTCATGGCCTTTCATCCACAAACTGATGGTCAAATAAAAATGATGAACAATCGGGCCCTACACAGTTCCATAAATCACAGTCCCATCCAAGTATGCATCGGGAATCAAATCAAAGTAAAAATACCACACTTGATGAAAAATATTGATGCAATGGTGACCATTTAATCTCAAGGAGGGAGAAATGATCTGGACAACAATTCAGGTGATGGGTCCACCCCAATTGATGGCGGAACTTTCGGGAGTCATAACTTTTGCACTGTAGCTCCAATTGACTCACCGTTTGAACCGTTGGAATGCGAATAATGAGGGAAACATTGTGAGATGACATGGGTCTTTGCTCAATGAATTTTGACCCCATAAAACCCAATGGAAGTGTCCCAAATTTCAATTTTAGTAAGGCAATCTAAAAATAGTAAGTTTCTAACAATAATAATTTCTCAAATTTTGTATTGTTGTAAATCATAAAAGTCAAACCAATTTATCTCCCTCGAGATTGGTGACCTTTCACACCCTCCCCACAGCTTCAAAATAAATATAAATGAAGATGTAACCTAAAATGGAAAATCAGACATCTCTTCTCAGAGATAAGCATATGTTTGGGTCTGTAAATTTGATCTATAAAACATCTCTTATCAGAGATAGCATTTTTGAATTGTTTTATTCTTGTTTCTTGAATTATCTTTCAACCAAAGATTTTGAGTTTTGGATTAGTGGCATTAGAGTGGTTTGTCTTTAGAGTGTATGATCTTGAGGATGAGGTTAGATTACAGGAAGCTTTGGTGGAAAATAGAACCAATAGAATATCCACCTATTCACTCCAAATGACTTCAAATGGTAGACAACATCGAGGCATCCAATCCTTTTAAGGAAATGGTGAATGAATCCCTCCAATAGAAACAACCACAGATGCTAATTTTTTTTTCTCAAACTCTCCAACAACTCTCGATGGGAAATTTTGGCTCCTCATGCGCACCTGCACATCCTTTCAGTGCCCTAACACCCTTCAAGGTTCATGTGAAATTTGATATCCCTACATTTGAAGGCAAAATAAATGCTCATGCAATAGAAAATTGGTTGGATCACTTGTCATCTTATTTTTTTGTAAACATATTCATCAATAAAGAGGAGACTAATTTTGCTCTTTTGAAAGCATTATTGCTTGTCAAAAATTGGTGGGAAGTGTACAAAAAGAGATTCAATCCAGATGATATTGGCCTTGAGACGTAACCTACATGGGATGATTTCATAGATGCTGTAAAGGAAGAATACTACCCCATTGGAGCATATGAGGATCTGTATATAGAGTGGAAACAACTTCACCAAGGTAAGGCATAATCTATTCAAGATTACACTGACATTTTTTATTCTCTATTTTTGAGATTGGGCATCCAAGAAAGTGACAAACACAAGGTCCCCAAATATCATGGTGGACTATAATGGTACACATGGGGAGAAATGGAACTCTTCAATTTGGAAACCATCGGTGAGGCATACAAGTTTATAGTGAAGGTTGAGCAGAAGCATGGAAGAATGAATATAAAGAATCAGTCTTCAAAATGGAAAAGTGTCAAAGAACATCAAACACGAGGCCAAAATTGCAAGCAAAAGGAAGGAAAGATTGGGAAGTGGTGTGATTATCTTAAATATAGACCTCACTCCAAAGAAGAATGTCAAGCTATCAAATCACTACTTTCTGAGTCACAATCCTCAACATCTACTGCTCTACCTCATACAGACTCTACAGTTGAAGAGGTTGAAGAAGAAATTATAGATGTTGATCTTGAAGCCATTGTTGCTTCATCATAGACACATGACGAGATGCTAGATGACAAGGAAAGTTTTTTTCACTCTAAGTTATGGGTGAAAGGTAAGCCTTTGCATTTCATTTTTGTTAGTGGGAGTCAAAAGAATTTAATCTCTTCTAATGTTGTGAAAAGCTTAAATCCATCCATGAAGCCTCACCCATAACCATACAGTATTGGATGGTTGAGTCTAGGGAAAAACCTCCGTGTCACCCACCAATGTCTTCTCTCATATGCAATACAACCTTTTCAAGATGAGGTCTTATGTGATGTGGTAAATCTAGATATTTGTGATGTACTCTTTGGTCAGCCATTCATGTATGATCGACATGGTATATATGAATCAAGAAATAGAAGGATCACTCTCACTCTTGGAACATGGTGTTATAGGGTACTAGAAGTACCACCTTTTACATTTGTCTCTCTGATTAGTGCCAAGAAATTTGTTCTCATGGTGGTCAAGCCACAGGAATCTAAAAGGGCCAATGTTACAACCCTGAATACACAAACAACAAAAGAAAAGAAGAAAATAGATACTGTGCTAAATAAGTTCATGGCCTTTCATCCACAGACTTATGGTCAGACATAAATGGTGAACAATTAGGCCCTGCACAGTTCCATAAATCACAGTCCTTTCCAAGTATGCATCGAGAATCAAATCAAAGTAAAACTAACACAATTGATGAAAAATATTGATGCAATGGGGACCATTGCTTCTCAAGGAGGGAGGAATGATCCGGACAACAATTCAGATGACAATTCGGGTGATGGGTCCACCCCAATTGATGGTGGAACTTGTTGGAGCCATAACTTTTGCACCGTAGCTCCAATTGACTCACCGTTTAAACCGTTGGAAAGCTAATAATGAAGGGAAAATTGTGAGATTGCATGGAGATTTTATAGATGATGTTTTACCCCATAAAACCCAATGAAAGTGTTCTAAATTTAAATTTTAGTAGTGCAGTCTAAAAATAGTAAGTTTCTAGAAGGATTAATTCCTCAAATTTTATATTATTGTAAATCATGGAAGTCAAACCAATTCATCTCCCTCGATATTGGTGACCTTACACATCCTCCCCACACATTAAAAATATGTATAAATGAAGATGTAACCCGAAATGAAAAATCAAACATCTCTTCTTAGAGATAAGCATATGTTTGGGTCTTCAAATTTGATTAATAAAACATCTCTTATCAGAGATAGCATTTTTGAATTGTTTTGTTATTGTTTCTTGAATTATCTTTCAACCAAATATTTTGAGTTTTGGATCAGTGGTATCAAAGTGGGTTGTCTTGAGAGTGTATGATCCCAAGGATGAGGTCAGATTACAGGAAGCTTGGTTGGAAAATAGAACCAATAGAATATCCACCTATTCACTCCAAATGACTTCAAATGGTAGACAACATCGAGGCATCTGATCCTTTCAAGGAAATGGTGAATGAAGCCCTCTAACATCAACAAGCCCAAATTCTACAACAATTTGCTCAAATTCTCTAACAAATCTCGATGGGAAGTTCTGGCTCCTCATCCACACCCACACATGCTTTTAGTGCCCCAACACCCTTCAAGGTTCAAAGGAATTTTGATATCCATACATTTGAAGGCAAAATAAATGCTGATGCTGTAGAAAATTGTTTGGATTAATTGTCATCTTATTTTTCTATAAATAAATTCATCAATAAATAGAAGATTACTTTAGCTCTTTTGAAAGCATCATTGCCTGTAAAAAATTGGTCGAAAGTGTACAAAAAGAGATTCAGTGCAGATGATATTTGCCTTGAGATAGAACCTACATGGGATGATTTCATAGATGCTATAAAGGAATAATACTACCCCATTGGAGCATATGATGATCTTTATATAGAGTGGCAACAACTTCACCAAGGTTGGGTACAATTTATTCAAGATTACACTGACATTGTTCATTCTCTATGTGCGAGATTGGGCATCCAAGAAAGTGAGAAACATAAGGTTCTCAAATATTGTGGTGGACTACAATGATACATATGAGGATAAATAGAACTCTTCAATTTGGAAATGATTGTTGAGGCATACAAGTTTGCGTGAAGATTGAGCAGAAGCATGGAATAATGAATATAAAGAATCAATCTTCAAAATTGAAAAGTGACAAAGAAGGTCAAACATGAGGCCAAAATTGGAAGAAAAAAGAAGGAAATACTAGGAAGTGGTGTGATTATCATACTAGAACTCACTCCAAAGAAGAATGTCAAGCTATCAAATCATTGCTTTCTTAGTCACAATCCTCAACATCTACTACTCTACCTCATATAGACCCTACAGTTGAAGAGGTTGAAGATGAAATTGTAGATGTTGATCCTGAAGCCTTTATTGCTTTGTCATAGACACATGATGAGATGCTAGAGGAAAAGGAAAGGTTTATTCACTCTAAGTTATGGGTGAAAGGTAAGCCTCTGCATTTCATTCTTGATAGTGGAAGTCAAAAGAATTTAATATCTGCTATTGTTGTGAAAAACTTAAATCTATTCATGTTTCCGCACCCAAAACCATATAATATTGGATGGTGGAGTCCAGGGAGTATCCTCCGTGTCACACACCAATGTCTTCTCTCATATGCAATACAACCTTTCCAAGATGAGGTCTTTTGTGATGTGGTCAATCTAGTTTTTTGTGATGTACTCTTTGGTTAGCCATTCATGTATGATTGACATGGTATATATGAATCAATAATTACAAGGAGCATTCTCACTCTTGGAACATGGCACTATAGGGCACCAAAAGTACCACCTTCTACATCTGTCTCTCTGATTAGTGCCAAGAAATTTGATCTCATGGTGGTCAAGCCACATGAATCAAAAAGGGCCAATGTTACAACCCTGAATACACAAACAACACAACAAAAAAAGTAAATAGATATCGTGCTAAATAAGTTCATGGCCTTTCATCCATAGAGTGATGGTCAGATAGAAATGGTGAACAATCGGCCCTGCACAATTCCATAAATCACAGTCCCTTCCAAGTATGCATCAGGAATCAAATCAAAGTATAACTACCACCCTTGATGAAAAATATTGATGAAATGGGGACCATTACTTCTCAAGTAGGGAGGAATGATCCGGACAATAATTCAGGTGACAATTCGGGTGATGGGTCCACCCCAATTGATGGCATAACTTCTGGGAGCCATAACTTTTGCACCATAGCTCCAATTGACTCACCGTTTGAACCGTTGGAAAGATAATAATGATGGGAACATTTTGAGATGGCATGGATCTCTTTTATATGAATATTTACCCCATAAAATCCAATATAAGTGTCTCAAATTTTAATTGTAGTAGTGTAGTCTAAAAATAGTGAGTTTCTAAAAATAGTAATTCCTTGAATTATGTATTATTGTAAATCATGGAAATCAAACCAATTCATCTCCTTCAAGATTGGTGACCTTCCACATCCTCCCCACACCTCAAAAATATGTATAAATAAATATGTAACCCGAAATGGAAAATCAGACATCTCTTCTCAGAGATAAGCATATGTTTGGGTCTGTAAATTTGATCAATAAAACATCTCTTATTAGGGATAGCATTTTTGAACTATTTTTTTCTTTTTTCTTGAATTATCTTTCAACCAAATCTTTTGAGTTTTGTATCAATATTAAATGATCCAAAACACACAATAATATAACTATGTATTCTTTAATGTGAAGTGAGATACACAATCCAACCAAACATTAAAACTTAAAACATAGACTGCTATATCTCCATAGAATATTTAAGCTTGACAACCATACATTTATGATTTGAAAATTATATAGAAATTGATCATGATTGTACCAATGTAACTTGTATCCTTACTTTCTATATTAAAGAAAAAAACACATTATAATTGGGTATTCATTAAAGTGAAATGAGATATATAGTCGAACCAAAAATGCATTCAACCTTAAATTATAGACCACAATATAGTTCATTTAGTTTACAAAATCAATATTGACCCAAATATTAATTAAATACTACACTAGTATATCTCCATAAAATATTTTAGCTAGACCACAATACATTTAAATTCTAAAAATTAAAAACCAAGAGTATTTCACACATAATATAATATTTAAAATCTATCATTGACATGTAAAATGTATTGAATAAAATAAGTTTTTTTCAAACATAATAAAGTGTTTTTGAAATAAACAAATAGATATCATTATAATTCAATATAAACTATTTTTAAAACATACAAATATTTTTTTGTAACATACTCTTCAACCACTTGCTACATGCCACTGCCCTCCTTTGACACCCCCCACTCCTCTTGACCTCCCTGTGTTCCCTCCTTGATAGCTCCTTCCATAATAATATCCTCTATACTAAAATTTATATCTGTAAGATTTTCTCTCTCCCTATTCACTGCATCACCTACAAAAAGCAAACTCAAATCTAAACCTATTTTCTACTTCAATAAAATCTATTGATCCATCTCATACTCTTTAATAAATTTATTCAAGGTGTTATTATGTTTATTTGATATAACAAGTTTTTCATTGAATTAAATAGTTTAATTTATACTTTTGCGAGCATTTTTCAAATCAAATTTAAAATTTATGATTCTTTCTTCAAATTTTCATATTTTGTCTACAATTGAAAAATAAAATAAATGTAGATAAAAATTATAACAACAAGAATAATAAAAAATAACTAAATCATTTTGCTTATCTACTTGGTCAATGACACAAAGTTTATATCTCTTTCCCATTTGTTAAAATAAACTCGGGCTTCTAAATTTAAATTTTCCAACCTATTTATCATAATTAGTAAAACATTGTCATTGTGAAAAATGTTAACTGAAATTAACCTAGATTGAGTTTGATTGAATAAAGCATCAATTTTGAGGGTTCATTTTGAAGATGTGAAAAAAAATTCAGTCTTAGGGAGTTATTATGTAAATGGGTCTTAATTTCCTTTATAATTACTTTTGTCCTTATCTCAGATTATTTTAAATCTTTGAAATAGTTAATAACACCATCCTTTAGATTAGAAATTATTTTTTCTGACACTAAATTATCCAATAGAAAATAAGAGATATAATCATCAAACATGTTCAAATTATTGATGGTGGGTGGGGTAAAGGGGGAAGAGGTAGAAGGTACTTCTATTATAGGCACATTATAAACTTGAATAAAATCATGTGGATTGAAATCACCACCAGTCAAGGCCCTAATTTTGACCCCAAGATACTTTTCATCCAGATCAATATGTTGTAACCATGTAAGTCCCTATGCACTAGAAACACCACCAATAGAGAAATTTGGGAATTCAAATCTTAAAAATTGTAGGGTTCCTCTGCTTTGTACATGGAGGGAGATATTCTTCCCTCCTCTGTGAGTCTTGATAGGTGGTAGGGGTCATGGCTTACTTCACCTCACACATGTAGGGTGACCTAAAAATCAAAAATTTATTGAAATGGTAAATTTGAAAGCATAAATCAATGCTAATTCAAAATGTAATAGTTATTACTCATAGTCAGGGAGATTACCTCTTCCACAATATGTGTCTAAGTCAGAGTGGGAGTGGTGGTTCCAATTATAAAAGATAAAATTATGATGTTAATATACTATCCAATAGAAAAAACTTCAATTCAAAAAAATGTTGTAAGTTAAAAAACATTGGAAGTGTTTTTGAGAGTATTCTTCAATGGA
Source organism: Torreya grandis (assembly GCA_037957365.1). NCBI lineage: Eukaryota > Viridiplantae > Streptophyta > Pinopsida > Cupressales > Taxaceae > Torreya > Torreya grandis. The sequence goes on from JARHVA010004587.1 coordinate 936,415, forward strand.
AATGGCTTGATAATCCAATGCAAAAAGTAAAAAATTAATAAAATAATATGAAAAATAAACTTCATAAAAGAATACATGAAATAAATAATCATGAAAAATTAGGAGGATAACCAGCAAGGGCAGATTATATCTAAGAATGCCTTAGGCATTTAAAAATTTAAAATGATTTAAATGAATACTTTGTGGACTCAGTGTAACCATAGCCCTCAAGACCATAATGACATTTTGATGTTACCTATCTTATTCTATTGTATGCATGCATTCTTATCTATAATAAGCCATTAAATGTTACATTTTAAATTCTCAAATATGTATAAAGTAATAGAGTTGATTATTTTAAATGCTAAATATACCTCCTGATCCTCGAGGGATAAATAATTAGTGGTCATCTTTATATGCAAGGTAGTTAGAATTATTCTTTATTGTGTATATCATATAAGGCCTCATAATACAAGGCCATAATAAAATTGGGTGATGAAATGGTGGAAGTCTCATTCATAAAAGCATAATTCAAGTCTGACCTAATCCTATTAGATATATATGTACATCAACCATTATTTAAACTTGCTAGATAACAAAGATTATAGTAAACAACCCAATATGGAATGTCGCTTGGTCTTCCCTATCAAATTATTTTGACTTGGAAAAAATGCATAAAAAATTTCAATAATAGATTAGATATTTTATCCATGTGGATTCCCCTTTTAATCTAACTATTTGCAATGAAAATGAAAAACATGAAATTAGGACAATAGACTTAGTAAAAAACTCATGAATTATAAAAACAAATATAAATATCAATAATAAATTCAATACATACCAGTTAGGTTGATGTCCAAATTATACACATGCCCCAAATAATTTTTCTCTTCATCACATAAGATGGTTTTATTGTTAACAAGGTTTGTGTTGTAGTGGGGAAGGCTTGTAAAATTATGGACATCCAAAAGAGAGGTGCCAAAAGATATAAATTTTGTGTTGGCATGGACATGGAATTTAGTCTCACTTTGGTAATAAAAATCCATTAGAGATTAGATAAAGTGTGTTTTGGTATCATATTGAGTCATGTCAATCAGGCCTAGAAATTACACATATTGATCTAATCCACATTCATGTCAGGGTGCTTCACCATTCTGAAGAATCCCAAACAAAATAAATTATTTAAAATATACTTGTGGATGATACCTATGTTTGTGGATGTTGTATTTACTGAGGCCATTTGGATGTATATTTTGTGTTCATTCAAAGTAGAATTAGACATAATCTGATGAAAAAAATAATTGAATAAAGTGTTAAAATAAGGGATAATGAGGGCATTTATAGGTTCATGGTATAATAGAGGCAGTTGGTAGATGGGATCGATGGTAATTAGTTATGCATTGTTGTCATCCAATTGTATCATTTAGCTGGGTGACACCTACTACCATCCAAATGCACCATGGAATCAAGTGGTACCTATTACTACCAGGTGGAACTATGCAAATGGGTGGCAACAAACACTGCCCACCAACATGTTGTGACTGAGTAGAAGAAAGTGTTGCCTAGTTGCATTGCATGATCAATCGATAGCATGTGTCACCTGGTATCATTCTAAAACTAGGTAGTGGCTTGTGTAATTTGGTAAAATTACAAATTTAGATGGTATATCAGGTCACTAGATTGTAGTTGGAAAATGGGTGGTTGTATAGAAAACATGAAAATGAAAATAAAATTAGAACCTATAGTTTCACAAAGATTGTGAAGTAGATTCGCCTAAACAAACCTAAGGGGTTTTTGGATATGGGATCTTAAAAATTTGACCTTATTATATAGCTATATTTTTTATTTTCTTCACATGTTGAAGAGTATGACAACATCACAACCACATTCCAACCCTATGATGTTAATGTTGCTCCCAATATTAAAAAAAATTAGCCTATGTGGATCAATACTTTTCTAAAAAATTTATAGAATCCATTTTTACCATGTATTCATCACTGTAACAATGTATTAAATTTATCCCAGTTCACTTAACATCATATTATCTCACCTTTGCTATCAAAGTTTTCAACCATGCATGACGCACATGCTAAATGCATAAATAAACTTCAAAATTGAATGTTTCCTTGCATAGCATAATAAATTTATAGTATTTTAGAATATAAGGTGAAAATGGTTTCCATGCACTTTAATGTAAAAAATTCATTATTTATATAAAAATAATAAATATGCACATACTTTCTTTGATTTCCACAATAACATCATCTACCATGAAGGCTTTAATTTTCCACTCAATTTATTTCAAATTTACTCTATGTATAAGCATTTATATACATTGGTTGATGTAATTAGTAATGAAAATGACATAATCATCCATTTTATGGGTAGTCCTTGGTGTCTAAAATCAAACACCAACAATATGTACAATATAAAACACAAAACAAAGTGAGCTTGTATGTTGAGAAAGATCTATATCTTCTAATAATATAAATAGAATTAAAATCATGCCTTCATTCCATTCATGCCAAACATTAAATCCATCACTAATCATTTGTCCTTTCTAAATTTTAGTAACCAATCTTGTTGATGTGTGAGTTTGATATCCAATATGAAGGGGATTTATCCATCCTCATCAATCCCTTCATCATTGTATCCTTGAAATACAAAATATTTATTGGGATTTCCCAGTGCCCACTCTTGAACCCTTTATACATAATTGGGACTATACACATATTTCTCTCCTTTATTTTTATATTTGCTATTGCATATGTCATCCTTTCTTAGGAAACCCTTTTGTTGTGTTTCACCATTGAACATTATAACTTTCTCCTGCACCATATCAAAGTGTTTAAGATGGATATAAACAACAAAAATTCATAACAATTGTATCTTATAGACCCATTCATTTAGTTATATGTTAATCAAAGGACAAAAAATAAAATTCTTCCCCTTGAATTATTCATATTATTTTCATAATAGTGATTGATGTGACTATTTATATGTTCTACTTAATTGTAGATGAACAACACATGATTAGGTCTAGTGACCATTTATCATGTGATAAAATGACATTGATAATGACACATTATATGTTTTCAACCTAACCATATAACTTTTCCCATTTTTGTCACTATGGACTTATCTTTTGGCATGACATCAATTTCAAGGAAACTCTCAGGCCCAAATGAATAATAACATATGTACAGATATATTAAAATTATCAAGTGTATGTAAATTCAAAATTTGATACATAAATGAAATTTGATCAAAACATAGCAACATATGAACACACACACACTTAGTATCTAAAATGGGGTGGCACTTACATGACATGTTCTAAAGTAGCGTTAATCCTTATCTACTTGCCAGGAATAGGTGATAGGTTTTTGTGCAATATGACACATGAAATTTTGTAGGGAAAGAATTATTATTTTATAATCCTTTCATGAAGTATTAAAATATATCTCAATCAACCCAATCAACCCACATCTCTTATTCATTAATGTTAGGAAAAAATTTCCCCTTGGTATTGCTTCACTCAAACAAACCCTTACTTGGTTTTTGAAGTGGAAGTTACAGAATTTGATCCCTCCTTTTTGTGTCTGATCCAACATACAATAAATATTTTTCATTTAACCAATACATAGTAAACATTGTGAATGATCAAATATTGCAATCTATGAACAAAAATTAAGTAATGATACCTACAAAAATTCTGAACAACTATTATAATTAATTAACTTTAAACAACATCTACATATCAAATACTTGATAATTAGTAGTGTGATAGATTTTCATAATGGAAATGGATTAAAAATTCATTACAATACTAATCATCATTTCATAATTGGGATTTATCCCACAATAGTTATAAAAATATCTTTATAGCATATACTCAACCTAGCATAATTACATAATATTCAAAATATCCTTACAACATATAGTCATCACTGTATATAATTATTTAAAAAATGTTTGTTTTATTTCAAAATAATACATGTATCCTAGAATAGTGTATATGACATATAATCTACTTTATGTCACCTCACCATAAATAATGGAGACTATGAATACAATAAGAAACATAAACATTGTATTGTGAAAAAAGAAAAATTGTAGCACAATAATGACAATGTTATGCACTTAAAAATTAGATATAATATTAAAATATTACTCTAATTTAAAATAATATGTAGGTGTATCTTGTAAATCAAACATGTCCAACTGATCCATAGTCATTTTACCTATTTATTCCCATTCCTCATGTGAGGCTTGTTGTTTGGGTTCTTCTTTTGCTCCTCAGATATCAATATCATTAAAATAACCGTACAATAAAATGGCATCCTCATATAGTTTATTCAACGGTTCTCTTGGAACATCTGTTTCACATTTCATCTGAATAATAAATAATTTATAAGACCTCCACATAAATAAATCTTTTATCACACAAGTGGAAACATAAACCCATCCTATGTATCAATGCAATGCAACATGCACAGTGTAGGCAACCCTCATCAGCTAACAATTTACCACAAGTTACATTATCATAATATTTCATGCACATAATAGCATATTTTTTATATGAAAAAACCTTCCTTTCCATTCGGCACTAAACAATAAACTTTTTTTTGTTACACTTACTATAATTGTTAGGAATACATTGTAAAAGCATCAAAAGATTAGAATTTAAACTGCTTTATGTATACACGTGCATTGGTTAATCATGCACATGAAAAACACGAAACATTAGAATATTGCCTTAACTTATTTTTTATGTATCTACTTTTGAATCATGTTTTATTTGCATCTACTCTTTCCTTTCACCCCTTTTACATACTAAAAATACACTATATAATGCAGATTGAATGTCACAAGCATATACCCTTGGAGAAACAAAGACAAAAAATAATGTTTACGTGGCTCATGGTGATAAAAAGTCTAATGCCTCAACAAATCATACCATGTATCTAAATTTTAGTGATATATTACTAATAAGTCACTTGATATTTTTATTGCATGAGGAAATTATTGATAGAGATGAATTTTTTTTGTTACGAAGTTATTAAATTTATTTGTATAGTCCATATTTCATGCTATCTAAATGTTAGTTATATATGAATTGCATAGATATGAAATTAGGGTTTGGATCTATACAACAATGAATAAGGCAAGGGTGCCACCTATATGAAGTTATTCAAGTTATTAATATATTTTATACTTATAAATTAGGTGTGAACACAAAGTTTCTAGTAGAAGTGAATATTGTATATACATTAGACACTTCATAATTTTGGAAAAGAGAGTAAATTTATTTTGATGGAATCGTTTGATTTGAGATTGGTTTTCAACAGCCTCATAGACATGTATGAAAATTGAGGAAGCATACAACATACATGCCAATTGCTTGATAGTGTATGTCATCCAAGGGTGGTCTCATAAAATTTAATGATGGTAGGATATGTAATGCATGACTATAGAAAAGGTGTTTCTAAACACATTGAACTTGTGAAACACTTTGGAACCAACCCAAATCATTCTCAGTGTGTGTTTTTTTTTTCCTATAGATATGTTATTCTATTGAATAATTGTTGTAAATACATCAATTCAAAGATGGATTAAATAAGTAGCAAAGTTTAATTGGATACGGATAAAATTAAGTGGATTATCAAACCTTTCCAATATTTACACATTTCAAACATATATCTAAAAACCAAAGATAAACTAAGATTGACATGCAAATTATTTGACAATATATGTCACCTAAGCTTGGTCTCATAGAATGCTATGATGGCAGGATATGTAATACATGACAATAGAAAAGATGTTTTGAATCAACGATCACAATAAATGTAATGGGGCATGGGATAAGTAATGAGTATATGACTGATAATGAGAGAATGGGTGTAAAATAAAGAGATGGATTCAATTTTTATACGATATAGTTTAGAGGAAAACTTCGTAGTATAGTGTAGGTTTCATGCATGCTCGAGTTGTGTTCTTTGTAATGTAATGGGCAACAAACAATTGCGGGTAGATAAATTACCAATAGAGTGTTGATTCATACTCCATTTTTATTTTTTGTAAATGACCCTTTGTTGAAGGAAGAGGTTTTGATAAATTGATACTACCAAGTTGATTTTCCTCGCATTGTGGTTTCTATGATAAAATCCTTTGTGTTATGGTGTAATTTATATGTTTCCTTTTAGATGTTCATTGTTTTTGTTTAATTTTAGTAACAAAATCAAATTATTTTAATATCGTGCACACTCTAAATCACTTCCATTTTAGGATAATTCATGTAAGAGAAACAACTATTGTGTTTTTTCACATAATTTGAAGGATAGATATATTAAATATAAAAATAAAATTATAAGCCCGCTGTTTTACACAATGAAAGTTGCTAGAAAATAGGGTACACAAAAATCCAAATCAAAATAAGCCATAGATCAATGGATGCAAATAGGAAACTAAATATGCCCTAAATCAATCTAATTTATTCAATTTTTATAATATGTAAATATCTACTTTATTTAGCATCTAATATTCAAATGCAAACCTATTAAAATTATCACTTGCATTGAAGATTAGTGAATATACTCATACCAAATTTATTCCTACCAATAAGAAAAGCATCAAACCAACAAATATCAATGTATTAGACGTTTTAGGACTATCAAAAGAAATATTATAATAAATGAAGAAATTATCATTTAAAATATGTTAATGAAAATAATTCAACTAATGTTTTAAAGTAATTATTGCAAGATATGTAATGGAGATGGCACACAATATATGATCAAAATTATTGATGTGAGTGAAGGGTGTGAGCTTAACCAACATATAAGATTCTGTAGGTGTATTTTATTTGTATGAGAGCCATGAATTTTGACCATAACAAGATATGTTTTCTCCTTCTTAGCCTTCATCTACTTTAGTTGCACAAAAAATGGGATTGTAGGGGATATCATGCACTTTTCCTATTCCATTGAAATGTTAATATGTAATGTCTTGCAAACATGGATGCATAGGAATTTGGGTGTCACATGGCTCATCAAGAGGTTATGGTGGGTCCCGAGAAAAGGGACATCAAATAGATAATGATGCCAAGAACTTTTCCATCCACATTTTTTTGTGTTTGTCATTTAACTATCAAGGAGTCAACATTTAAGTTGACAAAACTAAGTAATAATAGCACGCACTAAATTTATGTGTGTTGATTAAGCATTCCCACGGGAGTACGGCTTTTGAAGGGGCCTTCGATGACACCCCAATGCCTAAATTTGAAATTCACAGGAGGAGGGCCTATTTACACCTCCACCACTTCCCATGAAATCCTTTTGGAAATGCAATTCAAAATATGTCATGAGAAGAGTCATACATTTCATCAATTATTTTGTAATACTAAAATTCCTTTGGAAAGGAGGTTTGGAGTAATGTGTTGTAGCTTCCCATTTGTAGCATCTCTGCTAATAAATCAAGTCTAATTGAAATTTAAAAACACACACTAATTGATATAAGTATACCATGCTAGAAATGGATGACAAGTACACATAAGACAAGTAATTACAATTTACTATGTTTGTGAAGTTGTGAGGATTAATTATTTTTAAGTCATGAATTTGAGTCTTGTGTGAAAGCTCCATTTCCCATGTTTTCACCTAGTTTTTGATAGTTTATCTTAGGGAACCTTGGCACCATACCTACAACAAGATTAAAAGATATGTATATATTTATGAAAGCAAATATTGACATTGCACAACATGACATTTGAAAATAATATATTCATTAATTTACCTTTTATTGAGATATGTTAATGTTTATCAAGCATACCCGTTTAATAAATAAATAGTCTTATGTAATTATAATTTTAGCAACTATCCAACAGCCAAGCCAATATAATTAAAATTTCAACATTTGTGCTATGGTACAATGTAATTACCAATAGTCATATATGATAAATATGTCTAATTAAATCCATTTTAATCCCTAATATTTGTTTAGATGAAAATTTACTATGGCTCTACTCATGAAAATGCTTTCAGTGTAACTCACCTTGAATGCATTTAATTTTTCACAAATCAACGTCAATAACACTGGTAAACAGAGTGACCAAGATGTGAAATTATCTGTAGCAACTATATACTTCTATTTACAAACCCAGACACATCCTTATCTTCCATGAAATTTTACTATTAAATGTTAAGAAATAAAATAAATTTTCTCAAATGATTACATGATATGATATTGGAAAATATGCAAAAAATGCGTTTTATACAATGATCTTGGAAACTTTGCAGTAAATTCGAGTGGCAGTTGTATAACTAGATTTCACAATCTTTACCATTTTGGCAAGCTCTGACACCTTCCCAACCACATCTTATTATTGACCTACTTTTACAAGAAATGGGACAACTTTAAAACTATATTGTAAAATGTATAATAAATTAAACCTTAAAACTTTAATTATAAATAATTAAGACAACTTAATTATATTGCAAAATGCATAATAAATTAAACCTTAAAATTTTAATTATAAATAATTAAAACAACGTATTAAAATTGGTAAATGTTTTGAAATCTAAAATGATGTTACTACACTTTACTTCACTTTCCAAAATTAGGTTGTATAAAAACTATATGTTATATGCATAAGCATAGTCTATAGATGGATTTATCAATCAATCATTCTCCCATCTTATTCATACAGATAGGATTAACATTTTGTCTTCTCTACCAACCAATTATCTGTTACAATTTGAGAAAGGTGGTGTCACAGGGCCAACTCTCTAGAGTTAGAATGTCTATATGATACTACTTGTCCTAACTTGAATTCCTCATTGCGACAAGATGCTACAAGAACTAAGGACTACACCTTCAGTGTTTACTTGCATAAGTAACCCATAAACATAGTGGACAACAACTTGTATAAAGAAAGGATTAGTAGAGAAAAGACAAACACACACTTTCAAAGATCAAGAAATTGACTCAACACACATGAGCATTCACACAATGCAAGAAAACTAGGAGTAACACGTATTTTATTAACTCTTTAGGATAATCTGGTCAAAGTACAATAAACGAGCCAGTTGGCCAACATACATAACAACCACCGAGTCAATCTTAGTGGATAATGCTTTGAACCTCTCAAATGATTACAATGAACAATTCCCTCCCCATGTCTAATTACTCTCTGACTAAGACAACTCAGCCCCTGCTTCATGAAATCTGAGACCAAAGAACTGGTCACAAACACCCACATGATGCTTGTACAGATACATGCCCATGGTCCACATAAATTTGGGACTGACATAGACTTGCTTCACAATGATTCTCTTTTCACCACTTTGATAGTTCAGAGTTTCATTCACCCAAATCATTATGCAAAGAAAGCTCACCATTAATTTGATCAAGGTAGACCAAACCCATGAATGAAGTTAGGGATGTTGAAGCAACACATCCCTCATATACTCTCCCACTTCAAAATTGGTGACATCCTTGACATCGACATGACTCTACTAGCAGAAACCATTAAGGGAAATATTCTATTCAGACTCAACCCAAAGCAAAAAGATTAACACATCCCTTATTCAAACCCATTCCAAGCCAAGAGGCCAACACTTCCCCTTTCTAGGCTCTATCTAGAATCTAAAGTCAAGAGACCACCATGGTCCCTTTTCAAACACAAAGCTAAGAGATAAACACACATCCTTACCAAACTTCCTTCACAGTCAAGAGACCAAAACAACCCCCTTTTTAAACCCAAAGCTAAGATATCACCTCGTCCCCTTTTCAGGCTCTCTTTAGAGTTAAGAGATTAACACAACCCCTTTTCAGACCCAAAGCTAAGAGAAACACATCCCCTCTTCAAGCTCTATTCAGAGTCAAGAGATTAACTTGCCTCCTTTTCTAACCTAAAGAAAAGAGATAAACACATCCCCTATTCAGGCTCCATCCAGAGTTAAGAGACTAAGGCCAAACTCCATGACCTTAACTTTGAGGGCTTCTAACTGCTCCCATCTTGCTAAAAAACACCATTCCAACACCACTAGAAACTCCATCTACTTCAAATTTCCAAGTAACCCACTGTCTTCACCTCAAACTAAGGAATTCAACTAGCTATAAAATTGAGAAACAAACTAAATCTATAGAAATTTTTGAATGTAGACAAGGCTTCCCTAGACAAGCTACACTAAACCAATGCAACTTCACAATATCACCTTGATCTTGAAAACTCCAAAACTTGGGGTGGATGAAAATGACTCCTGATGATCCTCCTCTTTAAGACTCTAAAAACCCATCAAAGACTAAGTTACCACATCAAAATTTCCCCCAAACAGTACTAAAAGTCAAAATAAGAGTATAACAGGTAAAGATAACTCTTTAGATCTAATACCCCTAGCCAAACAATAGGAATGGAGTACATCCCAATAACTCTCCTTTGGAAGTAACATGATGCAATTGATCAATTACCTTCTCTATGACACAATAAGATGATGTTTCCTTCAGCATACCAATAGCTGTGAAGAACCCACCTCACATCAACAGGAAAGAGGAACTTGTTTCTCCCCTTCAACATCTTGACACCACCAAGAAATACAAGATCCACTAACTCCTCACCAATTATTTCAATCTTCTACATACTCAACCCAACACCACTTTCATCTTCTCAATGCCACTCCTCTACACAATCTTAACCCTGCACATCTACAATGGATCTGACACAAAGAAACTCTGAGATGGAGAAAAACTATCACCTTACCCAACCTAGGTAAACCCTATCTCAGTATAACATAGATGCCTTGTAACTAAACTAAACCTGCTTGAACCTCCAGAGTCTAGAGGCTAAGTTTATAAGGCTACATTGGTTGACTTTCAACTATAGAACACCCATATCTGTGATCACCCCTTCCACAATAATCAACCCCAAAAAGTTACACACAACCACCTCTGAACCCAATATTTTCCTAGCATTGAACTCCCATGAGCACACACACCATTTGCTCATATAGTTCATCTGGATCCTCCTTCTAAACTACAAAAATCCCCTATCACTTTGGACAATCTTAGTTGTAGTTATTCCCATCACACGTCTAACACTTCAAATGGAACTGCATTCCACTTGACTCTCCAACTAGTGACTTCATCTCACCACCCATGGAAGTGCTCCAAGACTTACAAGATCCCTCTGATGACTCCAGAGTAGCCTTCCTTCCCTGGTCACCCACTGGCTTCCCTGAAGACTTTCTCAACCCCTTACCAATGCCACCCCACCTAGATGCATAGGGGTCCAAGGTGTTTCTAAATGAATAACCCCCTCCAAAATCTAAGAGATGGTCTACTATATCAATTGCTTCACTAGCATTAGACACTTCATGGTGATAGAGCTCCCCTTGAGCCCATGACTGAAGACCATGAGTAAACTGAAACAACTTATCCACCTTTGACATGTTGGTTGCCTCCAATAAAAGGTTTTAGAAAGCATAGATATATTCGCCCATCTCCCCCACTTTCTTCAACTGACTCAACTTGGTCTTAGCCAACCATGCTACATTCCCAGGTCAAAATTGATCCTTAAGGGCTTCCTTTAGATCATCCTAAGAGTCCAACCTCCTCACTAAACTCCTTGATGTAATGTCATTATTAAATTCTATATACCAAACCTTTGTCATACCCGTGAGGTACCTTGCTGTAATGTGCACCTCTTGTGTGCCTGACAGACATCCTAACCTTGCCAAGAACTCCTCCATGCTCTAGAATAAAGTATCTATAAGATGGTCTTCTCTCTCACCATCATAACACTATAGTTCCTTCAACTTGAAGAGCTTCAAGAATAAAGAAGAACTAGACCCTGATGCTTTCACCAAACTCAATACCACTAATCGGTACAAAGCCACTTCATCTTGTAACTCTGTTTGGAACATCAAACCCTTTTCCAACCTTCTATTAAGTTCCATGATTGTTTGCCCCATGGTAGTCACCTTCTCCTCAAGTTCACTAAATCTCATACCCACATGGTCCCCCATCACTTGGAATTGGGCACTAACTCGCTCAACAAGTCCTTAACCCACTAAAGTAACTCTTGGCTTACCAACATGGTAAATTTCACCACCTGCACCTTAACCTTTGACCTAACCCTACTCTCGACCCCTGATGGTCATTCCCTTGAGAAACATCTTGGATAGATCTCTTGCCATACTGACTCAAGCACACCAGACACAACACTAGACTGACTCGACAGGGGAAGGCACAAGACTATTTAACTTTAGGTAAACATAATTGAATAAAACATAAATTATGTGTTTTGATACCAACTATCATGGGGCCAACCCTATAGAGCTGGCATGATCATGCAACACCACTTATCCTAACTTGAATTCCTCAATGCGATGGGATCCTAAAAGAACTACAGACTATGCCTTCAGTGTTTTCCTGCATTAGTAACCCATAAAAATAGTGGAAAATAACTTATATAAAGAAATGATTAGCAGTGGAAAGATAAACACACACTTGCAAAGATCAAGAAATTGACTCAACACACATGAGCATTCACACAATGCAATAAAACTGGGAGTAACATGTATTTTATTAACTCTTTTAGACAGTCTAGTCCAAAGTACAATTAATGGGACAATTGGCCAACATACACAACAACCACTGAGTCAGGCTCAGTTGATAATGCTCGAAACCACTTGAATGATTATAATGAACAATTCCCTCCCTAGGTCCGATTACTCCCTACCTAGGACAACCCAACCCCTGATTCATGAAATACCAGACCATAGAACTACTCACAAACACTTGCATGATGTTTACATGGACACGTGCCCATGGTCCACATAAACTTGGGACTGACACATACTTGTTTCACAATGATTCACTTTTCACCACATTGACAGTTCAGACTTGCACTCACCCAAATCATGGTGCAAATAAGCTCACCATTAGTTTGATCAAGGCAGACCAAACTCGTGAATGAAGTTAGGGATGTTAAAGTAACACATCCCTCATAGGCAACATATATGTATATGAATCTATGCTTCTATATAGAAAATAGCAGAAAATGGGGACTAGTCAGGTAATGCATGCGTGGTGGTCCTGATTCACACTTCTCCCCATTTAAGATATTTGCATACTCCACTCGGTCTATAGCCTATGGATACCTTTCCTATTAAATTTTTGGGGATTTGTACTCGTGACTAATAAAATCTATCTAATTTCATTATATGGTTCACTTTTTGGTGTCATAATCTTGAAAACTTATTCAAACCAAATAAAATAAAGCTAGTTTAGTTAATGCCATGTCAGTGACTACTATTCTAAATGTTAACATCATGTCATTAAGTTTGTATAATAAGTGGTGGGAAATGCCATGATGGCATATTGATACACCTTTCTCTCAGTGCATTCAAGAATTCAACTTAGCATGTCCATATGAGCCTCGTAGTAGTCCATACTCCTTTTTAGGCTTAAGAAAGGCTTGGTTGTTTTTGTAGGTTTTTTTTTTTACCTATTTTGATTGGTTTTTTAACTTCATTGATAAACTTTAACACCATATGTTATTTTGTTGTATCCTTGTGTAGATGCACAAAGTAGTTATTAAACTCATATATGTAATTTTGGATCAATTGCTCCTTATGTTGATGCAAGTAATCTCAAATTTCACGTCCTCATCTTTATATCACTTGAGGAGGTAATAATCCTTTTGCATAGTATGCTAAGAAATGAACTCCAAATTTTAATAGGCTCAAAGTATTTCTTGCATTATATGCTGAAGGTTTTCCAGTAGTGACACACTAAAACTAACAGCTTCAATAATTAAAAGGTGGTCTTTTTTGAGTTATTGAAGAATTTCACCAACAAATGTACCTTCAATAATTATTGTATTATTTTTAGAGGGCATCCCAAATAAATTTATAAAAATCTAATAATATTTTAAAGAATTTCTTATGGCTGTTAGCCATCTTGTTCTTGTTATGGTGTTCTATTGAATACTCTAAAATAGAATTAAGTGTTTAGCCTCATTTTTCACGTTAACATGATGAGGGATGGAGAGGGTCAATGAAGGATTGATGAGGGATGAGTAAGGACAAGGAGTGAGTTATTAGGGATGATGAGGCATAGTGAGGATCAATGGAGTAATCAAGGATCATGAGGGTGTGATTAGAGATGACTAAGGATAGTAAGGGTTAATGAGGGAGTGATTAAGGATAATAAATAATGATTAGGGGCGATGAGGCATGAGTAGAAAGTGATCAAGTATGAGGGAAGGATGATGAATAAGTGAAAATAGCATAAAGTGGTTGTTTGATATGCGTAGGTCATCAATGTGACCTATGCTACCCCAATCACACCACTTTGCATCAATTTTAAAGTGAGTGGTTTGTAAACTTTAATTTTTACAAACTTAAGACTCTTATAAATGCTAGGAATTAATTTATAAGGCATACAAACCTTAAAAATAACTATATGTTTAACAAATATGGATATCAATTGCAAAAGTTATGTCCTAAAACCCATATGTTTAATACTTAGACCATAAAAATGCCTAAGTACTGACCTGATTGGATTTTGAAATACTATTTTCCATATCATAAGGCATGAAACTATTAGACCAAATCTATAATATGTTGAGTGACCCTATTTTATTATATTTACTAAAATAAATTTAAATGTAACAATATAAATTAAACTTATACTTAAAATTTAGAGGAGTAATTATAAGCTTATGAACAAAGATGGATTCACATACAACTCCCAAGTGCTCATGGAGTTAGTTTTGGACATATAAAAAAATAATGAGTATGCATTATATAGTGCAGTATATAACACATACGTGTTATACAATGCATACAAATTTTTTACATTTACAATAATGCGTATGCGTTATTATTTTTTAAATAACATGTATGTGTTATTGCTTGATAATTAACAAGCCATAATTTGAATAGTGTGATCACATTATTTAAATAATGTGATCACATTATTTAATAATGTGATTGTTTTACCTAAAATATCCAAGGAATTGTCCCAAAACTCTATACACATAGCTTGATATTATTTGTGCAATAAAAAGCTAACCTACAAGAGAATGACATGTACTCATCCTTGGGGGCAAAAAATATATTACCTTCACCCACTCCTCTTTTACATCTAGATCCATGAAAAACATGATCCATGGATTTGAAAATATATTATACACCTAAAATTCATCACAAAACATTATAATGATTGGCAATGGTTCATCAAACAAAGATGCAACCAATTGATGGGATACAGCTTCTCCTTTTATCAAATTTTGGCATATAAATTTGATATAAATTTTTTTAAGTTGCATCACTTATTTTGTGATGCAGTCAATGAGGTATGTTTTGTTCATAATAATATTTAATGGGTCTTCTTTAATTGTAACCTGGACCTCATTGTTGAGTAAATAATGTTGTAGTTTTTGTGTATAAAAAACTAGAGATAAACATAAATTTTCAAATGTTATATCCATTCATAATCAACTAATTACTAACTGATGTAATATATTGCCTATTCCTTTGTGATCATCATTATATTCTGACAATACAACTCTAAGGGCCCTATGAGTGGCTAAGATATAGAGCAACGATAGTCTATTTGGAATAGGAAGCATGGTTAATAGTGGCTTTTCTAAATATTCTTTGATTTTTTTGAGACTTTTTTGAGAAATGTCATCCCATGTAAATTTTACATCATTTTTAGCAGACATGTGATATGAAGTGTTTTATTAGCTAATTGAGCAATGAAGCATTGAATAGCATAAATTATACATTGTAAAAATCATAACTATTTTAGATTAGTTGGTGGTGGCATCTTGAAAATAGATTTTACCTTTTTGGATCAACCTCGATGCATTACTAAAAATAATGTACCCAAGAAATTTTCTAAATGACAATCTAAATACACATTTTGGGTGATTTAATAATACATTAAACTTTCACAATGATTCAAATATTTGACATAAATCAGTAGCATGATGACATTTACATTTTTTGAGTAGACCATTAACATAATCCTCAATAGTTTTGTGAATAAAATCATGAAATATATGAGTTACGAATGTTTGATACGTTGTTCCTACATTTTTTATTCCAAAAGGAATAACAATATAACAAAATGTGCTCCATGGAGTAGTAAATGTTGTCTTTTCTTGATCTATTATGTTAATTTTGGTTTGGTTTTATCTAATAGAACCATCCATAAATAAAAATGTCTCTTATCTAGATGTGCAAAATACAATCATGTCAATGTTGAGTAATGGAAAATCATCTTTTGGACAGGCTTGTTTAAATCATGGTAATAATTTCAACATCTAATGTCTCCTTTAGGATTAATAATAGGTATAATGTTAGACACCCACTCCGAATACATATTGGATATTATAAATCTTACGTCTAAGAGTTTTTGAATCTTATCATTTACTAGCAAAGCCACTTTTCGATGAATTTTTTGAATCTTTTGTTTAATAGGTTTCGCATCTAGATATAGTAATATGTTATACATTTCTATTGATGTGTCAATACCAGCCATATATAATTAATCCCAAGAAAATATTTTTGCATAATCATGTACGACCTATCTATAGGCCTTGCTTTCATCATCATACATCATTATAATAAGTAATACCATTCAAATATCCTTATCTATTCCATAATTATATTATATTATTTATTAATTCAACAAGATGGATCATTCAATAATAAATGGCATGGTAAGAATATTATTATGTATATCATGTTGTACATTAGTATCATCACTCTCACCAAATTAAATGTGAGCAGAAGTGGCATGAGAAAACTTATTTTTATGATATAAGGGAAATTCTTGTGTGATATGAAGTATTAAAGTAAAGACTCATTGTTTTAGAACTTATATATTGTCAAAATTCTTGGTGAAGCACTTTTACAAATCATATGAGAGTTTATTAATTATATACCCATTGTAAAGGTATGTATACATTCTAATTTGGGCTTTTAGAAACAAGGCTCAGTATGAATAGATGGCTTATGACTTATAGATTGTCCAAAGAAACCTAAGAAATGCCATTTTTTTAATTTTTATGGGAGATAGTTGGAGCTATAACTTACTAATGTTCTCTCAAACCTTATACTTTATACCAATATATAATCAAGAACCAAAACCATGATTATAATATTTTGGTGTAGCACTATCTATTTGTTGGACCATCATACAATTTGTGAAGGAATTAGTATCCATTAGACAAGTGTAAGTAGATCCCTGATGGACAAATTTTTAAAATTTATTTAAATTAGAAAGTGATACATACATATCATGTATCCATAGCCATCCCAAAACTATGCTATAATTCAAATCTTTTGGCGTAACTTCACACAAATTAGGCAACATATGAGGTCCTATAGAGATATTTATGGATATTTTCTCCAATACTCTTTGTAAAATGTTATCAAATCCTTTGATGCTAATATTTAGGTTTCCAAGTCTTTAAATCCAATTTTTATAAAATAAAGAATGGATATGTTACAAAATTTGAGTTCTGAACCATTATCCATGAGAACTCTTTTAACTATTTTACTGATCACACATACCTAGATGTATAGTAGTAAACAAGAATTTATGAGGTATTGAGGTGGTAAGTCTTATTTATTGAAGTAAATATTATATTCAATCCATTTTATATATTTTAACATAGAAGCTACATATGGAGGCTCCACATTACTTAGTAAAAAGGTCACGCATAATGCATCTAAAAGAATATCCTTATAATGTGTAGAATGATGTAATAAGTCCAAGAGTGAAAGTTTTAACAGTAATATCATTGGAGAGGTTGTAATATGGTGTGAGGATCAATCATGTTTCATTCATTCTCCTTGGATTTTTTTAGTAATAGGTAAAAATACACTATAAACATTATGGTTGTAAGAATTATGCAAGAATGCATTGGATTTGAAATGACTAGGTTTTGAACTCCATTTATATTTTATTGAATTCAACATGAATGAAACATTACAATTAACAACTATCATGATTTACTTTAAGATGAAGTAGCTAAGAGATATATAGATATTAAACATGGTTATATTAAATGGAAAATTCAGATTTTTAACTTTGGAACACTTTAAATTCAGAATTCACAAAACATTAAATTATGAAAAATCCTAGATCATTTTTTTTGCATTTGCAAAAGTCCTTTTCACCAAATATTTAACCCTAATTATATTATTGAATCTAGGGTTAAGTGGGTAGAGATAGCATAAGGCACAAGAAAGAAAAATCATCTCTATAGTAGGCCAATTAATTTGTAAACTCAGATAAATATATAAAAATTATTATGTTGATATATGCTAAAAGTAAAAGTATAGCTATGCTAGATATTGAAATAAATGAAAAATAATGGTACTTATCTATTCATGATGCTAATATAGATATGTATTTGAAATAGGATAGAAATAAACTAGATCTAAATTCTAGATTAGTCATCAGATTCTATAAATTGACTTATGTGATCTCAGAAACTTGTATTGACACTTTTATTTAACCTAGACATCGGCATCGTGTACTAAAAACCTATTGGATGTGGATGTAACCACCTAGAATATTTTGATTTATATGTTTATTTCACTCTAGTGCACTCAGATCTAGATCATAGATTGTTTTTCCTTATAAAATATTAAAACCCTAGTTCTTCATATTCATATAGACTAAGAAATATGGGCTAATAGACACATGGTGTCAAGATACCCAAAAGACCCATCTATCAATGAGTTTTGCCTACATATCCAATACATTTTGAAGGGCCTAACACTTGTGTAGTTATTTGTTATGTATTGGCTTGTGTGTACATAAGGATGTAATGTGTGATAATTAAGTACATAGAGTGACCTAGTTTGTAATATGGAAACTATGGCTCATTTGATGCTCCTTCAGTAATTCAGACCTATAGATGTGTTGTCCCTATGAATTATATATAAATAGGAGAAAATAAGGAATCTTTTTTCACTTGAGTACTTGATTGAATGCTTTTGGTAGGTTTCCTTATGATTTATTTGGTTTTCTCTAGGTGAAGAGTGAATGAGGAGTGATCATGCGTATATACCAATCCTTTTGGAGAATATCTCACATTAAATCACTTTGGCCAACAATAGGGATAGTTTTATATTGTATATTGGATGAGATTAGGGAATTAGAAACTTGTGGTGGGTTTGGACATTAATGTCAACATAGGAATCTGATTGGGACACAGGTATCCTAAAATCCATAAAATAGGCACATGTTCTTAATATTACGAGCATGATAAAAGGTTTGATTCATTAGAATAATTTTTTTTTGATTAATAAATAATTAATAAGGATAGAGAGATAGTGCATGTGATATTTTTGGCAGCGGGAAAGGTCTATAATTGAGGAAAAACCAAGGTATTTATTTTCCAAGTGTATAAGATGGAGTGTTATATAATTTAAAAATAGTTTCTACCCCTACTAAAACTCAATAAATCAACTTAAAAACCAAGATAATTTTCCATATTCATCCATATTTTTATATCAATCATATAAGAAGTCATATAATATGTCTAAACCATTAAAATATCATCCCATGAGAGATATTTTATAGAGTTTCAAGTTAGATCACTACATGCATATTCATATAGTATATTTAACCCTTGTGCACATACATTGCCACACATAGGTGAAAATTAAATAAGTCTGAGGCACTCATGGGAGTATTGGTTATGTAGGTAGTATTCAGTGACATAGGGGGAATTGAAGTTAGCTCAACACCATGAACCCACTGACCCATTTCTATCAAACTCATTTTAAGGGTGAAAAAGGGTGAAAAACTAAGGTTTTATTAATTATCAAAGAGAGACAACATGTATCCCACATAAAAATATACTCACACAAAGACCACATAAACCCAAAACAATAAAGTTGGTCACATTAAGATCCAAACATTATTCTATATTGGGAACCTACATCAGAGTTAAACACTAGCATCAATGGTAGTGCCCATATCTGACAGTAGTATCTTTAGCTATATAAGAACAATTTATCGAATCTGATGACTATTTTATAATAGTTATCTTACATATTATCTACATGTTTCTAATCTATATCTACTTAAAGATAATAAATCTAGGTATCATTTTTCTTTGGTATTTCACACAATTGAAGATATTTCAAATTTTATAATTTAGATATTCAACATATCTCAACATTGTAATTTATAATATTAATTTATTTGAGTTTGAAATTAATTGGCCTACTATAGATTATTTTACCACCCTTGTGCTTGGACTATTTATATATTATTAACCCTATAACAACCTTTTAAAATTTAGGGTTAAACTATGCCATATCATTCAATACATGTAGACTTTTAAATTTTCATCGTGAATGCTGAAATTGAGTTCTTTAAAATCCCTATTAAAGTTGACATATAATTAGTATATGAAATATTCTATGATGGCTAATTTTTAAACTCCACTAGGTTTTATAGCCATTATATTATATGTTGTATCTTATACCAAAATACTAACAAGTTTTATGATAACTTTATCACACTGATAATAACTTAAACATGGTATAAGACATCTACCAAAGGTATGAAATCATATTATAACTATCTCATACAATTTCAAATAGTTTAAGTTATATGTTTATTATCATTATATTTTTGATTTTTCTAGTTTTATGATGGATGATTTAGAAGGGAATGATTTTATACAAGAAACTTTTCTAAGCCAGATAAAAATGTAAGCAATTTTATCTATTACTAATTATGGATAATTTTTTAGTTTGATTCTTATTTGTTTGACGTAAACAATTTTATATGGATTGTTTTATGAGAAATAAATCAATATTATATCATCATTACATGTCTTCCCCAAGTTTAGAAATTCACATCGAGTTCATGGAGATCCTAAGAGGGTTTTAAATGGTGCACACACTAGTGGGGGTAGGATTTCCAATGAGTTGGGACATCCATTTTATGGTTGCTAGTATCCCCTAATGGAATGTCAATGGGTATTTTGTTTTTTTATAGGTATGGATGTAGATTAGGGGTCAACATATGTATTATTAATGATGATATTTCTATTGGCAATGCTAGTTTTAATAGTCTTTTCACATTTATATAATACTAATATTAGACCACTTTTCATCTACTTTGTGATTTTTTCTATGTTTTATATTTTAATAGGAGGGGGTAGAGTGAAACCAAGGTTATGAGGCTGATAATGACCCCCACAATGATTTTGTCTCCATAAATGCATGTTAACCATTGGATGTACTTATTATTTTTTCCTTTATTAGGTTCATAGATGCTTATTTTAACCTTACTATACTGGTCAATATTAGACCATCTCAAATCCACTTCATGATTCTCTAACTTTTTTTCTTAATATTTTAGTATGAGGGGGTAGAGTGAAGCCATGGTGATGAGGATGATAAAGACCCCAGAATTGATATTGTTCCCAAAAATATGTGCATTGGTTGTACTTATTCTTTATTCCTTCATATTGCTTATAAATGTTTCTTCTTACATTTATATAATAGTTAATATTATACCAATTAACATCTACTTTGTCATTTTTTATGTTGTTTATTAATTTATATGTAAGGGGGTAGAGTGAAATTGAGGTGATGAGGGTGAAAATGACCCACATGATGATATTCTCCCCATAAATGTAAGGATTAATTGTACTTATTTTTCATTCCATTATCATGCTCAGATGCTCCCTATTCCATATTTTTTTGGATTAACATATATATATGTTGACCATTTTAGCAAGAGGAGGTGGAGTGGGACAAGGACTAAGCAGGTTTTTGATGAAGATGTGAATGATGAAAATGATAGGGATTGGATTTCAAACAACTGACAATCTCATTTGAAGGAGGAGGAACCAAAAATTATAAAAATACATTTTTAGGATTATTTATTATTTAATGTAATGAGTCTTTGTTGAATGATAAATTATGGGTGAATATAAATTTATATACATGGGTATCATGAAGTGGGATTTTCACTATCTATTGGCACACCCATGAAACATATTTTGTTATGAGGGTGGCCATCCATTTTGGTCACTATATAGACTAGACACTCATTGCCATACAATTCTTTGAAAGCAACTTCTTCCAAGGAGGCCTCCAAGTTATGCTTGTAGTGGAAAAATTAATCTAAGGGTAAGGGCATACAATAAAACAAACAAAAAACATAGTTCAATATATTGACTTCTAAAAACTCACAGTGTCAACAAGATGGATAGCATCGAAAGGTCATGGATGGTAAGGGAGAATGTCTTCCAAGTATGTAATCTCAATGAGATAGCCTTAAAGGATATCAATCATCATATGATTCAACTAAAAATATGGAATGGAGAAGGCAAGTATGCATAAGTTAAGTAAATTAATATTGATATATGGAGGAATAAATATTAAGGGTGGAGCAAGGGAATGGTGAAAGAAATAGAGAATGTTGGGCTAAATGCAATGTGTTGAATGGTTTACATGCATGAAGTTTTAAGGTAATTTTACATAAATATGAACATTAAATTTTATATTTCTATATCAATCATCATTATAAAGTGAGAGAGATGACCCTCAAACCTCTTTTAGTGATGACGCTAACATTACTTAGAGGGAAAACCTTTCATAGAAAGGGAAAATTGCTTGTAAGGGGAAAAATAATGGTTATGATGAGATGCCTAATTTAAGTAAATTAAATGAATCTATTTAAAAAAACTTTAGTTATATTTTTATTTAAGACTAATGTTTTTATAATATTTCTTATTAGTCATTTGTAGGGGAATGCCATGAAGGAAACATGATCACCTGAGCTTATTATAGTGTAGAGTGTTAATGAAAGACATGATGAGGATAACATGACCATTGACACCCTTGGCACTGAATATGATTCTTCATCCACACATAATTTTAGTTTACACCCTAGTGTTAGTGTTATGTTGTATTCCTCAGGTTATATGGTTTTAAAAAGCACCATAATATCTATTGATTAGGTCCAAACTTGTAATGGTGTGCCCACCCTAAAGAATTATTATATTTTAAATATTATGAGGTTTTTTAATGAGGATATATAGCAACTTACTTTTACTATTACTAAGAAGGACACACTATAAAATAATGTTGCCTCAAATGCAAGTAGGGATATCGACATTAATGCATCTACTACTAATGTGCAATAATCATCAAAGGTTTGCATAATGGATATGATTTTTAATTCCATTTGGTTTCATTAAACACTACCAATTTTCATTTTTATTATGTTTATCTTGTCATTTGATTTATGATTTCATTGAACATGAGGTCATGTCTTCAAAATCATTATGATCCATTTGTTACTAGTATGAGATTCACTTTTTATCTAATGAATTGATAAGTTTTTTTCTTCATGTAGGTGTCTTACCATTGATTTTCATCAACCTTTCTAACCTTGAAAAATTCAAATTTAGGTGTCTTCATGGTAGATTAAAATATAATCACATTCATTACTCATCCACTTCATTGTCCTTAACAAGAGGTTTCATGGCCATGCCATAAACATGGATATTGTTTAGTAGTTACTACCTTCGATTATATATATACATACATACATACATACATATATATGTACATACATATATACATACATACATAAATACATAAATACATATATCTATGTATTCTCCTACCTAAGAAGTGTTTCATTTATCTATGATTTAAATAATTTTGTGATGGTCAATATTGCAATTAGTGATGCATTGTAAGACTTTGCATGTTTAAATGAGACAATGATGTTCACATGTACTTATGCAGTTATTTTTTTATGTATGATATGCAATGATGTTGATAGGTAACCATGTTCAAATTTAGTAAATCATGTTGACATTTTTACATTATTATTTTTTGAATATTACAAATGGTAGTAATAATTTTCACATTCTCACATGTCACTATGTATGTTGACAAGTAATCATGTAGTGGGATGGAGTAATATATATGAGTTTTTACATAATTATGTGGAAGGGTGTATCATGTCACTTGTTTATTTTCCATATAATTCACTCATTTAATACAAAAATCTTGGATACCATAAACTAAAATGATTAAATGTAGTGGAGGTGAAATAAAAAATAATACAAGAATATGGAATGCATTGATATTTATTTTTTCTTTGATATTGTTAGTAGATATTAATAGATTACAAAGGAAAATATATTATTTCCCTTAATTTTTTATGTTGTATTTTGTATATCTTAATTCACATAGACAATTTGTATATTGTATATCCTAATTCACATAGTTTTCATATGTCATAAACTTTCTATGTTGGTTTTTACTTATGTAGTTTGTATTTTGATTGAATGTCCTAATTCACATAACCATGCATTTCTATAGGGATTGTTAAAAATGAAGATGGTAATGTAGTTTGTGAGATAAAATACATGGAAGATATTTTTAAAATGATGATATGTTACGTTGCTATGTCTGTGACATATCATGTTCGTGATAATCTCTCATTGGTGATACTAAAAAATGGCTCTCTCACAAGGGAAAACTGGTTGTTGTTTGGCCTTATTCAAAGTATAAGGATAACCATTAAGAAGCTATAAATCACACTAGATTATAATAATAGTGGATTGGATAATTTTATCATGGAAATAAAGGGTTTACATTGTACAAATCTCATACTTCCGGGAAATAAGTTACAACTTGAATGAATGTGTGCCAATATTGATACTACCAATGCATACAAAAAATCACTTCATGACTGGAGGGGAGTGATATTCAAGTGACTACACATATAATAAAATGTAGTGGTTTCCATTTTTGAACAAGAGATGTAGCACTGGAAGGTAAAGTATCAAAAAATGTGTGTGAAAACCTGACAAATGACTCTAATTACTACTGGAATTTCTAGGAAGAAAAATTAAGATAAGAAGTTGTGTTGAATATACTTGAAAATAACAAATTCCTAATATTTCACAACCATTGGATACATGGGTTACTCTTAAATTTTCCATGTCCTCGTATTAAATTTGACCCAAGGCTAATATTCAATAATCAAGAACCATAGGTGCTACAAAAAAGGTAGTGCATAATAAATATTAAAAAAATAGTATCTATTGATCTACGTTTTTCTACATGATCGAGACACTATATAATTCACTAAAAATAGATCACGCCATACATTAATAAAATTATTGCATTTACCCAACATATTGGAAAACTTGTATATAAGATTAGGTGATTCTAAATGGGGAGTTTTAAATTCAAAATTGGTATATTTTAGGTAGTATGGAAAAAAAGGGATTACCAACTAGAAAAATAAGGGTACTTTTCAAACTCATCCTAAGCATGAAAATAGATACATTTATCTAAAATAAGGTTCAATCCTTTCTTCCTGTTTGAGTCAACACGATGCTTGTACAAGAAATAAAAGTGTGTTTCAAAATATGAACACTATATTTTTAATAGTATGGCTTATAAATTTCCATTCTTTTGAAATTTGTATTTCAAATAGAAAGAAGTAATAATAAGGCTCTTTAATGTGGAATATAATTAATATAAATAACATTTAATAATATCAATCTGGTCAGATTCACATTTTAGTCTTTGCTATTGAAATGAACTATTTCTTTATGTATAAAAAAATTGTAACACGTGTTCAATAAAATACAAATATTTAATAAAGTGAATCTCAAAGAAAATTTTTGGTCTCATCAATTATTGGACACCAAAAACAACCACAAAGTTGAGTGTTACAACTACAAAGTTTTCCTTAGGTTATAATATCATAATTTTTTTAGACACAATTACCTAATTTTCATTATCTATTATCTTGGGCAATGATTTGTCCATGTTAGTGTTTATTCAAATGTATATCCTGTGTTTTCTTATGAGATGTATTTTCTATTGAGTTCAAATTTAACATTCATGTAGACATCACTAATATTACTGTACTTAACACTATTTTTCTGGCCATCAGTAATTCTACAATACTTCACACTCTTTTCATCACCATGACTAGTATTACAGTGGTATCTGATGTGTATTTTGTGTCTGTTATGTCTATTTTATGTCTCTTCTACCTTAAAAAATCTTCACATTTTCCTTTCCTTAGTTTGGCTATTTGGTCTTGCCACCAACATCTAATCTTGCCTTAGTTTTCTATCCCTAGCTTGCTTACATCCTATGTTTTCTATAGTGTTAAGATACCATCACTAATATTATAGTACTCAACACCCTTTTTGTAACCATGATTAGTAGTATACTTATATTTTATGTGTATTTTAAATTTTGTCTACCATGTGTGTATTTTTTATCCCTTGTGCCTTGTAAAAATTATTTTTACACATTTTATATAAGTTTAGAAATTTGATATTGGCTCCAATATTTTAACATATCACAATAACACTATGAAAAAAGGTTCAATTTTTATGTATTTTTTTTAAGGTTAAAACGAAATGTATGTAGATTTTAAAATTAACACAATTTCAATTTATGTTGAAAACCATTCAACATGATATATTATAAGAATACACCATTTATAATCAAAATGGGATTCTTAATCATTTTCACTTTAAAAGTAAATCTCTCTCTTTCAAAAATCTACCATTCTATGTATATATGGTGCAATTATGAATTACATTATAAGGTATCAAATAAACATTTAATATGGTATATTCTAGATTGCATTAAAATTATTTGAAAATTTCCATTTAATATGGTATGTGTTAGGTTTGGTTAACTACCATATGTAAACTTCCATGTAATTTAATTTTATAAGATAAAAAATGGAAACCTAGGGATTAAATGTCAAAAATGCACCAAACCAAACCGATGAGGGCATTTATGTAGAGAGTGTCCTAATTTACGAAACCAAATATTAAAGCTATGCACATAATATGGTCCTACCAGACATGATGATGACAATAACACCCAAAAAAAATGGCAAACATGGTGAATAAAAATAGAATGTATACTCACTATTTGTTATAAAGGAAGCTGAGAAAATAGAATTGGATATGTGAATAAAAAAACAAAGAATGTAAGATGCTTTGTAAGTTGTAAATGATATAATCCATTAGGCTAATTTTGTGCAACCTAAAATAAGACTATACCACCCAACCAATGTGGGGATAAAACCAAGGAACATGAATACAATAATCCAATATAATAATTAGTTTCATTAATATATGGAAGTTTGGTTATAGTAGAAATCACATTGTTGGAGGACTGATTATGATAACTAGAAAAAGACTAATCACTGCAACCATTGAAACAAGTACCAAAAACAATAGAGCAAATATATCTCTTAATATTGGGAAGATATGTGTTCCTAAAATTGATACTAAAATAGGGGATACGATACAACCAAATGCATTGAGTGATGGAGGATTAGTGTAAAACTATTGGCAAAAAAGTAGGGAAATTATGACCTAACCACCATTACTGAGAGTTGATTTTGGGATAAAACTACAAAATCAAGAACAAATTTCCCTACTAAGTATTATTATCATCCAAGAAATTATGAATATAAAAATATTATTGAAATCACTATTTATAATTATAAAATAAGGAAACCATTATAAATCATTACAATATAATACAAGCATTCCCATGGTTGGAACCCATAAAATTTATTCATAATTAGGAAGATAAGACAATTACAATAAAAATTGGTAAAGATTAATTTATCAATGGATAAATTAAGAGATAAAATAATTGGAGAAGATCATATATGTAATAAAATTTTCACAAAATCTTGTTCAGATACATTTTGTACTATTTTTTCATTAAAACTACTAATCATCTTTGATAATGAACATGGCTAGGGATGAAAGTTTTGAACTTTTTTCTTTGTGCCTTTTCAGATGTCAACAATAATGGAATAAAAGATTACATAATATTTTAAAAGGGAATTAGGTAGAGGAGTGCCTTGACTATTGGACCTTGTATCGAATAAATAAAACCAAGTAAACACAATAACAAGCCAAGCTATAAAGTACTCACAAAAACATAAACCACAAAAGAATCATCTTTGAGTGTACTTGTACATTCAAGAACACTTAGCCATTGGTAGATGCAACCCTAGACATATTGAGGCAAGTAAAATTGTAGTTAATATATAATAATGTTTTTGTCCATTCAAGGGATGAACTGATGAATAATATCCACAAGATGAAGCTTAATTGTAACATTCCCACATCAGACCTATTGAGAACCTCTCTAAAAAGGAATAAACTTTAATATTTCACTTTTATCATCATTATTAATCCATTAATACTAGATTAAACATGAAACATAAAACATAAAATGTAAATGGTGTAACCATTAAAAAGCTACTTTTTAAGAATTGAAATATGTGTTGTTATTTTAAATAAAAGAATAATAACTCTCCAAAAACTCCAACAATGTTTTATTACCATTCAAAAGATAGTTTCTAAGAACTCAAACATATAATGTTGTTTTGAATTGAAGAATTCTATAACATGAGAATACAATGATATATGAAGCCATTTAATATTTACTACTAACTTCTACAGAGCAAAATGTATATCAAATACATATATTTTTTAATTCACTAGTTTAATATACATATGAAGAGGATAGTGAAAAATTGAATGATGTATCAATCAGAAGCATATTCACAAAAAAATAAACACTTATTTAAATTATTTAAATATTTTTTAATTTTAGGTTTGATTTACATTTCTCTTAATCAGATCAAAACCAAAATGTATAACATTAAAATTACTTCTCATTTCAACAAACATAGGGACACAATTAAATTTCAATATCTCAATCACACTTATATGTATTTTGCTTTGTTTTCATGTTTAGACTATCATTTCAAACTTTTCATTTTTGATTCTTATTAGGAGGGTTTGGAAAGAGGGTTATATCATGAAAAAAGCTATGATGTCTTCTTTAATTCATATTACTATGAAGTATCTCTTTCTCTGAATGGTATTGTCAGTCCCATTAAGCACTTATTGGAAAAATAAGCCATTGGGTGTTTTTTAATTGATACTAACCTACTATGCAATTTTATGTAAACATATGTTGTAAGCTTTTGAAATAATGAGTGTTTCAAAGGTATTTATTTTTATTAAACATTTCTCAACAATCTCCTAATTTTCACATCTCAAGGCTTCAAAATCACTAGCTTTCCTACTAACTAAAATATGTTTGTACAATGAAAAACATCTTGTTATAAATGTAAGGAAATATAAAACAAAATGAGTATTCATAGATACATGTCTTACATTATTAGCCTCCCTCTATTGGTTCTCACTATCATCCACAAAAATTGTTGCTTCACCTTCATCTGGATGGATTTATCCTCTAATATCCATACATGATTCACCTTCATATAAAGGGTTTGATCCTTCAACATACATATCTATTATTACTTCAATTACATTTCCCACTCCATTATCTATGCACTATGTATTCAAAACATATTAGCCAATTGAGACTCACAATAAACTAGTAAACACAAAAAATATAAGTGGAAAGAATATTTACATTGTACTCTATATCATTTTTTTTGATGGGATCAATCACACCATGCCTTGCAACAAAGAAATCTCTCTCTCTCTCTCTCTCTCTCTCTCTCTCTCTCTCTCTCTCTCTCTCTCTCTCTCTCTCTCTCTCTCTCTCTCTCTCTCTCTCTCTCCACCTTAATGACATGTTTATAAGGGTAGCCTTAGAGTGAAAATGGGCAATAGCACATTGACAGTGATGGCATTGCAATATAGTTATGATAATGCCATGTCTTGTCTATCTGACTCTCAACCCAAGTTATATGAGTTTTAATACTGTGAAAGGTGACATGGTAGTATAGAATCTATAAATACTTAATGCGTGAAAGATTCAAAATTATCTCAACCTTTAAATTCATATAAAATCCATTGTCCTTACATAGTTGTATCCACTAGTAGTATATATAAATAATTGTGGTTTGTTGGCAAACTAACTAATCCACCATATGATGTGTATAAGTCCTTATGGTGTTAAAGAAATGAATTTTTAATTATGAATGGTATGATTATATCTAGGGTAAATTTTAGTGTAAAATATTTTTTAATTCATGAATATTCAATTTTTAGGAAATGATATTTGGTAATTTTGGATGAGTAGTACATAGGACACATTTACCTAAAATTTTGGGATGTAATTTTTGTATGGGGCATCTCACCAATAGTTTACAATAATTATGGAGGAATCCATTTAATTTACCTCAAATATATATTACATATGTTCAAAGGGATTACCATCCAAATCTCACTCTTTACCTCATTACCAAGTTGAATCTTGAGGGCTCCAAACTCTATCCTTGCATTAACCTAATTACCAGTAGATGATAAAATACCTACAACTACCTGTCTACCACCCCATTGCATATATTGATTCCAAACCACTATTACTTGACTCTACCTTAGCGTTGCTTGACTTCTGTTCCCTGACATCACATTACCCGTACCTAATTATTATTGCCTATCTATGTCTTGAGCCCTATTGCTACCGACCTTGTTCACTACTCGATTTACCCATCACACTAATAAATTACATCTTTTTTATCTTATAATGGCATCAATTATTAATTTAAAATAATATAATAATTATCAATAAAATTGAGCGTATTATTTCATTTTATAACCCTAATAAAGTCAACTGTGTAAATGACACACTCAAAATACATGTATTTTTTAACTATTTTTATAAAAAAAATATTTTTCTTTTTAATTGTGGAATAATATCAACATCCTTTTTACATGAATAAATCCCCACTGATAATGATACTATTTCATTATAAATAATTAATCACAATAACATATCATCACCTAAAGATTTTATTAATGACATGCCACCACTATAATACACTCCTTTGTATAATTCATAAGAGATTTATAGTTCTCATCAAACACCATATTTAGTTCAAAATTAAACTCAAAACTCTCAATGGAGGAAGAGAATTACATTGACAACTGGAAGGTATTTTTAGGTTGAGTGGGTAGAAAAATATCCCTTTATAGAACCTATAAAACTATAAAATGGTAATGAGACTTTAACAGAATGTAGATGTACAATATGTACTTAGAAACATGGAAAAGAAAATAGAATGTAACTTACATTAAACATAATTGATAAACATTGTGAGAAAATATATATATTCGTGAAGCACCCAGATGGACAAACAATAAGAACACATAGATGTAAAAATGTAGAAGAATGCATGCATGCAACATATGCACACGAATATGAAAATGGTCGAAAATGACAAATACATCTTGTTGAAAAAGTGGGAACAATCAAAGCTCAATTGGGAAAAAAGTTATGCATCCCAGTCTAAAGGTAAATTATGTATGTTTATCTACTATTTACCATATTTTAAAAAATGGTAGACCTATTTTTATTTTTTTAGATTATAATATTTTGTTACAACATAATGGGTTTCATGATAATTCACAATCACATTGATCAAATAACAGTGTTTGGTAAATGGAAAAATGTCTAGCAATGGTTGAGAAGGAAGATTTGAAAGAAAAAGTTAAAGGATCAGTATTTATTTCATTGTCCATGGATGAGGTCACTACATTTGACAACACATGATGGGTTTGCATGCATGTTTATATTTTTAAAAATTGTTTAATGTAAGATCATTTATTAGATATTCATAAAATGGTATAAAATTGTAATGCAAAGAACCATCACAAATTAGTTATATCTATTTTGAGAGATAAAATTGGGATCGATGATAATTCAATAGATACAAAGTTAGTGTGTGTTGGTATTGATAGTGCATCGGTAATGTAGTGGCATAGAATTACTATTTGTGTTTGAATTCAAATAATAATTATCCAATTTATGATTTTGATTCATTCGATGGCTCATATGATTAATCTTATGTACAAAAATGTTAGCACATTTGGTAATGTTGCAAAAGTGGAAGAGCTCATTCATGACTTGTATGCTTATATATCAAGCATCCCAAAAAGTTTTTTGGAGTTTCAAAAACTTGAAATTGGGATGATTGATGGTAAAAAACTACTTAAAAATGTTGATAAAAGATATATTTACATGTATGAATTGGCATGTAATTTTTTTTAAAAGAATATCCATATTTAGTAGGTTTTATGTATAAAGACCATAGGGAAGCTGACAAGGTAAAATTATTTTTGTACCATTTAGTAGATTTAGAAGTATTAGTGAATTATGTGGTATTTTACCAATGCTGAAGGCAATCAAATATTTAATGAAACATGTCCATAAGATATCTATATATATTATTGACTTCATACATTTCAGAAAATGAGTATGTCAATCTTTAGATATATTATACACATCAAATGAAATCTTTCACAAACCTCTTTTTAGAACTTAGAAAATTTTGATAGATTTTAAGAATCCTAAAATTTATTTGAAATTCAATATCAATGATCATGTTTATTTGTGGTAAATGACAATGAGATCCTAATGTAAAATTTTTATAAAAGATTTGAAGTTATGGGAGTTAAACCTAAAGATGTACTTGTAACACATCTTCTATACAATATTGTTTTATCTAAAATGTGAATAAAAATTAAGTAGAATCTAGAAAAGCTTATCTTCTAAGATTAGAGAATATTATCAAAGGGATGAGTTTTTGGAGGGCATGGGAGTTGTGAATCTTATTTTTTGAAATAGTATTAATAGTGAACAACAGATTAACACTTTATTTCATAGATAGATGGGTTCCCTTATTCAGCATTTTTGTAAATTTGTAAAGGTGAATAGATTTGAAATTAAGTGTATTTTTAAAAGTATTTACTGATGTCTTAGTCAACATATTTAGGATTTATAATGATTGATCAATTTCAATGTCTAATTAAATGAAGTGAAACTGGTGCAATTACACGGTTATGGAAAAAACTTTATCCTAATATCATCTTACAAGAAAGCATTAGTGAATATTTAAGATTATATTAAATTTATCAAATAATGATTTTGGGTTATATGGAAGATGAGATAGTATTTAGTGCATTATCTTTGTGAAGTCAAAACTTTGCAATAGATTGGATAAAAATTTAGAGACTTCTTTAAGACTATATGTTTCACATTATTCTATGGATAAGTTTCTTTATGAAAGAGCACTAATAACGTAGAGTTATCTATCTGAGAGAAGAGGCATAATTAATATAGTGAGTGATATTGTAAATACTGAGGCTGAATATGGTACTAACATGGTATATGTAAATATCACTTATAATGAGCAAGTTTCTCAAGGATTTTTTTAGATACCCAAGTTTTAGTTTTATATGTATGGTAATTAAAATTTTATGAAATATTTCATAATTTTTTTGCTATTGTAAAATATTTGAAAGATTGAGTTTAGTAGAACTATTGATATACTTATGATTAGCTTAATAGATATTTTTATCACTTATTATAAAAAAATAACTCAATAGATGTTTTCATTAAACTCTCTGTATGGATTGAGACACAATTAGAACTCATATCTTTACTTTCACATAGAAATATGAAACACCTTTGAGACTATCAAAAATATAACAATACTTCTTTAATAGAGAGATTGAAATTTAAAACTTCATATTTTTTCCTATTACAACTCCATGTACACAATAAAATTTTATGAGATTCAAATTTTTAAAAATCACCTTGAAGACTCCTTTAGACACCATAGAACTAGGTGGCACACAATTCTACTACCACCCAGCCACACAATGTAACTAGGCCAGACCTCTTGTGACCCAGATGCATGATGCAACCAAGAGGTAGCAAATACTGCATGGATACATGATGCAACACAATGGTATAAAAGACCACCTAGCTACATGATGCAACTAAGTAGTGATAAGTATCATTTAATTGCATTGATGTAACCTGATGACATCAAGGTTGTTGGTGTCTCTCATTTACATTATGTATACCCTAAATATTTAATCCATGTATATTATTTTATTATTAATGATAAAAGTTATCTCTATATCATACTCTAAATATGGAAACCACTCATGATAATAAAATTTACAAGACTAATCTATTCAGACATGCCATAGAAATATGGAGACAATAGAATA
Organism: Torreya grandis; assembly: GCA_037957365.1. NCBI lineage: Eukaryota > Viridiplantae > Streptophyta > Pinopsida > Cupressales > Taxaceae > Torreya > Torreya grandis. Next base: position 970,484 of record JARHVA010004587.1, read on the forward strand.
TCAATAAAATCATATAAAAGGAAACAAATCTGTGGGGTTGTTACTCGATGAATATGTATTATAATCATATAGGATCCATAATTATAAAGAAAATAACTTGTATCCTTAGTGCCATATTAAATGATGTAAAACACACAACAATATAACTGGGTATTCTTTAATGTGAAGTGAGATACACAATCCAACCAAACATTCAACCTTAAAATATAGACTGCTACATCTCCATAGAATATTTAAGCTTGACAACAATACATTTAAGCTCTGAAAATTATATAGAAATTGATCATGATTGTACCAATATAACTTGTATCCTTACTTCTATATTAAAGAAAAAAAACACACACATTATAATTGGGTATTTATTAAAGTGAAATGAGATATATAGTCGAACCAAAAATGCATTAAACCTTAAAGTATAGACCACAATATATTTCATTTAGCTCATAAAAATAATATTGACCTACATATTAATTAAATACTACACTACTATATCTTCATAGAATATTTCAGCTGGACTACAATACATTAAAAATTTGAAAATTACAAACCAAGAGTATTTCACACATAATAAAATGTTTAAAAGATATCATTGACATGTAAAATGTACTTAATAAAATAAGTTTTTTTCAAACATAATAAAGTATTTTTGAAATAAATATAATAGATATCATTATCGTTCAATATAAACTATTTTTTAAACAAACTAACAATTTTTTGTAACATACTCTTCACCCACTTGCTAAATGCTACTGCCCTTCTTTAACACACCCACTCCTATTGACCTCCCTTTGTGACCTCTTTGATAACTCCTTCCTTAAGAATATCCTCTGTACTAGAATTTATATATGTAATAATTTCTCTCTCCCTATTCATTGCATCGCCTACTAAAATTTGACTCAAATCTACACCTATTTTCTACTTCAATAAAATATATAGATACATCTCATACTCTTTAATAAATTTACTCAAGGTGTTATTATGTTTATTCGATATAAAAAATTCTTCATTTAATTAAAGAGTTTAATTTATATTTTTGCGAGCATTTTTCAAATCAATTTTAGAAGTTGTGATTCTTTCTTCAAGTTTTCATATTTTTTTCTGCAATTGAAAAATAAAATATATGTAGATAAAAATTATCACAACAAGAATATATATGCTAAAAATAATGAAAAATAACTAAATATTTTTCCTTCTCTGCTTGGTCAATGACACAAGGTTTATATCTCTTGCCAATTTTATGAAATAAACTTGGGCTTCCACATTTAAATTTTCTAAACTATCTATCATAATGCGTAAAACATTGTCATTGTGAACATTGTTAATTAAAATTAACCTAGATTGAGTTTGATTAAATAAATCATCAATTTTTGAGGTTTCATTTTGAACAAGTGAAAACAAATTCAGTCTTAGGGAGTTATTGTGTAAATGGGTGTTAATTTCCTTTATAATTTCTTTTGCCCTTATCTCCCAGTATTTTAAAGCATTGAAATAGTCAATAACACCCTCCTTTAGATTAGAAATTATATTTTTTAACACTAAATTATCCAATAAAAAATAAGAGATAGAATCATCAAACATGTTCAAATGATTGATGGTGGCTAGGGTAAAGGGGGAAGAGGTAGAAGGCACTTCTATTATAGGCACATTATATACTTGGATAAAATCATGTGGATTGAAATCAGCACCTATCAAGGCCCTAATTTTGATCCCAAGATACTTTTCATCCATATCAATATGTTGAAACCATGTAAGTCCCTATGCACTAGAAACACCACCAATAGAGAAATTTGGGAATTCAAATCCTGAAAATTGTAGGGTTTCTCTGCTTTGTCCATGGAGGGAGATGTTCTTCCCTCTTTTCTAAGTCTTGATAGGTGGTAGGGGTCATGGCATACTTCACCTCAGAGATGTAGGGTGACCTAAAAAACAAAAAATTATTGAAATGGTAAATTTGAAAACATAAATCAATGCTAATTCAAAATGTAATAGGTATTATGCGTAGTCAGGGAGAATACCTCTTCCACTCTATGTGTTTAAGTCAGAGTGAGAGTGGTGGTTCCAACTATAAAAGATAAAATTATGATTTTGATAAATTATCCAATAGAATAAACTTCAATTCAAAAAAAAATTGTAATGTAAAAAACATTGGAAGTGTTTTTGAGAATATTATTCAATGGCAATGGCTCAAGACTCCAATGGAAAAAGTAAAAAAATTAATGAAATAATATGAAAAATAAATTTCATAAAATAATACTTGAAATAAATAATCTTGAAAAATTGGGAGGATAACCGGCAAGGGGAAATGATATCGAAAAATGCCTTGGCCATTAGAAATTTAAAATGATTTAAATGGAAACTCTATGGACTCAGTGTCACCATAGCCCTCAATAACATAATGACCTTTTGATGTTGCTTATCTTATTTTTTTGTATGTATGCATTCTTATCTGTAATAAGCAAGTAAATGTTACAATTTAAATTTTCAAATATGTATAAATTAATAGAGTTGACTATTTTAAAGGATAAATATAGCTCCTGATCCTCGAGGGATAATTAATTAGTGGTCATTTTTGTATGGAAGGTAGTTAGAATCATTATTTTTTGTGTATATCATATAAGGCCTCATAATACAAGGCCATAATAAAATTGGGTGATTAAATGGTGGAAGTCTCATTCATAAAATCATAATTCAACTTTGCCCTAATCCTATTAAATATATACCTGCATTAACCATATTTTAAACCTGATAGATAACAAAGATTATAGTAAACAACCCAATATGGAATGCCCTTTGGTCTTCCTTGTCAAATTATTTTGACTTGGAAGAAATGCATAAAATTTTTTAATAATAGATTAAATATTTTATCCATGTGGATTCACCTTCTAAGCTACCTATTTGCAATGAAAATGAAAAAAAATAAATTGGGACATTAGACTCAATAAAAAAACTCATGAATTATGAAAATAAAAATAAATATCAATAATAAATTCAATACTTACCAGTTAGGTTGATGTCCAAATTGTACACAGGCCCCAACTAATTTTTCTCTTCATCACATAAGAAGGTTTAATTGTTAACAAGGTTTGTGTTTTAGTGGTTAAAGCTTGTAAAATTATGAATACCCAAAAGAGAGGTGCCAAAAGATATCAATTTCGTGTTGGTATGGACATGGAATTCAGTCTCTTTGGTCATAACAAGCCATTATAGATTAGAGCATGTGTGTTTTGGTATCATATTGAGTCATGTCAATCAGGCCTAGAAATTACACATATTGATCTAATCCACATACATGTCAGGGTGCTTCACCATTATGAAGAATCGAAAACACAATAAATTCTTTAAAATATACTTGTGGATGATACCTATGTTTGTGGATGTTGTAGTTACTAAGGCCATTTTGATGTATATTTTTTGTTCATTCAAAGTATAAGTAGACATAATAGGATGAAAAAAACAAGTGAATAGAGTGTTAAAATAAGGGAGAATGAGGGCATTTATAGGTTCATGCTACAACTGAGGTTGTTGGTATATGGGATCCATGGCAACTAGTTATGCATATTTGTCATCCAACTATATCATTTCACTGGGTGACACCTACTACCATCCAAATGTACCATGCAATTGAGAGGTACCTATTACTACCAGGTGGAACTATGTAATTGGGTGGCAACAAATATTGCCCACCAACATGTTGTGACTAGGTAGAAGAAAATGTTGCCTAGTTACATGGCATGATCGAGAGATAGCATGTGTCACGCAGTAGCATTCTAACACTAGGTAGTGGCATGTGTCATTTGGTAACATTACAAAATTGGATGGTAGATCAGGTCGCCAAATTATAGTTTGAAAATGGGTGGTTGTATATAAAACATAAAAATGAAAAAGAAATTAGAACATATAGTTTCACCAAGGTTTTGAATCAGATTTGCCTAAACAAACGTTAGGTGGTTTTGGATTCACCTAAATTTAATAGTATGACAACATTGCAGCCAAATTCTAACACTATGATGTCAATGTTGCTCCCAATATTCAACAAAATTAGCCTATGTAGATCAATACCTTTCTACAAAATTTATCGACTCCATTTTTACCATGTATTCATCAATTTTACAATTTATTAAATGTATCCCAATTAAATTAACATCATATGTCTTACATCATATTATCTCACATTTTCTATCAATGTTTTCAACCATGCATGACACACATGCTAACTACATAAATAAACTTCACAATTGAATGTTTCCTTGCATAGCATAATAAATTTATAGTATTTTAGAATATAAGGTGACAATGGTTTCTATGCAATTTAATGTAAAAAATTCATTATGTATATTAAAATAATAAATATTCACATAATTTCTTTGGTTTCCACAATAACATCGTCTACCATGAAGGATTTAATTTTACACTCAATTTATTTTGAATGTACTCTATGTATAATCATTTATATATATTGGTTGATGTCATTAGTAATGAATATGACATAATCATCCATGTTATGGGTTGTCCTTGGTGTTTGAAATCAAACACCAACAATACGTACAATTGAAACTATATAAAACACAAAACACAAGTGAGCTTGTATGTTAATAAAGATCTATATCTTCTAATACTATAAATAGAATTAAAATCATACCATCATTCCATTCATGCCAAACATTAAATCCATCACTAATCATTTTTCCTTTCTTAAATTTAACAACCATTCTTGTTGATGTGTGAGTTTGATGCCCAATATGAAGGGGATTTATCAATCCTCATCAATCCCTTCATCATTGTATCCTTGATACACAAACTATTTATTGGGATTTTATAGTGACAACTCTTGAACCCTTTATGCATAATTGGGACTATACACATATTTCTCTCGTTTATTTTTGCATTCGCTATTGTATATGACATCCTTTCTTAGGAAACCATTTTGTTGTGTTTCACCATTGAACATTATAACTTTCTCCTGCACCATATCATAGTGTTTAAGATGGATAGAAACAACACACATTCATAAAAATTTTATCCTATGGACCCATTCATTTAGTTATATGTTAATCTAAGTAGAAAAATTAAAATTCTTCCGCTTGAATTATTCATATTATTTTCATAATAGTGATTGATGTGACTATTTATATGTTATAATTAATTGTAGATGAACAACACATGATTAGGTCTAATGACCATTTATCACATGATAAAATGACATTGATAACCACACATTATATGTTTTCAACCTAACCATCTAACTTTTTCCATATTTGTCACTATGGACTTATCTTTTGGCATGACATCAATTTCAAGGAAACTCTCAGGCCCATATGAACAATAATATATGTACAAATATATTATAATTATCAAATGTATGTAAATTAAAATTTTGATACATAAACGACATTTGATCAAAACATAGCAACATATGAATACACAAACACTTACTATCTAAAATGGGATGGCACTTACATGGCATGTTCTAAAGTAGCGTTAATCCTTATCTACTTGCCAGGAATAGGTGATAGGTTTTTGTGAAATGTGACACATGAAATTTTTTAAGGAAAGAATTTTTATTTATTCTCCTTTCATGAAGTATTCAACTCTATCTACATCAACCCAATCAATCCACATCTCTTATTCATTAATGTTAAGAAAAAAATTCCCCTTGGTATTGCTTCACTCAAACAAACCCTTAGTTGGTTTTTGAAGAGGAAGTTATAGAATTCAATCCCTCCTTTTTATGTCTGATCCAACATATAATAAATATGTTTCATTTAACCAATACATAGTAAACATTTTGAATGATCAAATATTACAATCTATGAACAAAAATGAAGTAATGATACCTACAACAATTGTGAACAACTATTATATGTAAATAAATATAAACAACATCTACATATCAAATACTTGATAATTAGTAGTGTGATAGATTTTCATAATGGAAATGGATTAAAAATTCATTAAAATACTACTCATCATTGCATAATTAGGATTTATCCCACAATAGTTATGAAAATAACCTTATACCATATACTCATCCTTGCATAATTACATAATAATCAAAAGATCCTTACAACATATAGTCATCATTGTATCTAATTATTTAAAAAATGTTCATTTTATTTCAAAATAATACATGTATCCCATAATAGTGTTTATGACATATAATCGACTTTATGTCACCTCACCATAAATAATGGAGACTATGAATACAATAAGAAACATAAACATTGTATCCTGAAAAAGAAAAAATTGTTACACAACAATGACAATGTTATGCACTTAAAAATTAGATATAATATTAAAATATTATTCTACTTTAAAATAATATGTAGGTGTATCATCTAAATCAAACATGTCCAATTGATCCATACTCATTTTACCTAATTATTCCCATTCCTCATGTGAGGCTTGTTGTTTGGGTTCTTCTTTTGCACCGTAGATCTCAATATCATTAAAATAACCATACAATAAAATGGCATCCTCATATAGTTTACTCAATGGTTCTCTTGGAACATCTATTTCCCATTTCATCTCAACAATAACTAATTTATAGGATGTCCACATAAACACCTCTTTTATCACACAAGTGGAAATATAAACCCATCCTATGTATCAATGCAATGCAACATGCACGGTGTAGACAACCCTCATAAGCTAATAATTTACCATAAGTTACATTATGATATTTTTTTATGCACATAATAACATATTTTTTATATGAAAAAACCTTCCTTTCCATTGGGCACTAACCAATACACTTTTTTTATTACACATACTATAATTGTTAGCAATACATTGTAAAAGCATCAAAAGATTATAATTTAAACTACTTTATGTATAGACATGCATTGGTTAATCATACACATCAAAAAAATGAAACATAAAAATCCCACCTTAACTTATTTTTTATGTATCTATTGTTTAATCATTTTTTTTACATCTACTCTTTCCTTTCACTCGTTTTACATAATAAAAATACCCTTGATAATGCAGATTGAATGTCACAAACATATACGCTTGGACAAACAAAGACAAAAAATAATGTTTACATGGATCATGGTGCTAAAAATTCTAATGCCTCAACAATAATACCATGTATCTAAATTTTATGGATATATTACAAACAAGTCACTTGATATGCTTATGGCATGAGGAAGTTATTGATAGAGATGAATTTTTTTGTTACGAAGTTATTAAATTTATTTGTATAGTCCATATTTCATGTTATCTGAATGTTAGTTATATAATAATTACATAGATATGAAATTAGGATTTGGATCTATACACCAATGAATAAGGAAAGGTTGCAACCTATATTAAGTTATTCAAGCTATTAATATAATTTATACTTATAGTATATAAACTAGGTGTGAATAGAAAGTTGCTAGTAGAAGTGAATATTGTATATAAATTAGACACTTGGTAATTTTGGAAAAGAGAGTATTATGTTTTTGAGGGAATCATTTGATTTGAGATTGGTTTTCAACGGCATAATAGACATGTATGAAAATTGAGGAAGCATACAACATACATGTCAATTGCTTGATAGTGTATTTTGTCTAACGGTGGTCTCATAAAATTTAATGATAGAAGGATATGTAATGCATGAATATAGAAAATATGTATCTAAACACATTGAACTAGTGAAACACTTTGGAACCAACCCAAATAATTCTTAGTTTGTGTTTTTTTTCCTATAGCTATGTTATTCTATCGAATGATTGTTGTAAATACATCAATTCAAAGATGGATTAAATAAGTAGCAAAGTTTAATTGGATATGGATAAAACTAAGTGGATTATAAAACCTTGACAATAATTACACATTAAAAATATATATCTAAAAATTAAACATAAACTAAGATTGACATGTGAATTATTTGACAATATACGTCACCTAAGATTGGTCTCATAAAATTCAATGATGGTAGGATATGTAATACATGACTATAGAAAAGATGTTTTGAATCAATGATCACAATAAATGTAATGGGGAATTTTCTAAGTAAAGAGCATATGACTGATAATGAGAGAATGGGTGTAAAATAAAGAGATGGATTCAGTTGTTATACAATATAGTTTACAGGAAAACCTAGTAGTATAGTGTAGGTTTCATGCATGCTCTAGTTGTGTTCTTTGTAATGTAATGGGGAACAACCAATTGAGGGTAGATAAATTACCAAAAGAGTGTTGATTCATACTCAAATTTGGTTTTTTTTTTTAAATGACCCTTTGTTGAAGGAAGAGGTTTTGATCAATTTATACTACCAAGTTGATTTTCCTCGCATTGTGGTTTCTAAGATAAAATCCTTTGTGTTATGGTGTAATTGATTTGTTTCCTTTTAGATGTTCATTGTTTTTTTTAAATTATAGTTACAAAATCACATTATTTTAATATTGTGCAGACTATAAATCACTTTCATTTTAGGCTTTTTCATGTAAGAGGAAAGAGTATTGTGTTTTTTTCACATAATTTGAAAGATGGATATATTAAATATAAAAATAAAATTACAAGCCCATCATTTCACACAATGAAATTTACTATAAAATAGGGTACACGAAAATCCAATTTAAAAAAATCCAATGTTAGAGTCAAACAGTGGAACCAAATGGTTCCATTGAATGGCTATATTGTCATTCGAGTAGATGGTGGAGCCCTTACAGCTAGGTGACACCATTGGCTATGTCCTCTGCCAAAACCCTTCCAATTGGGTGACACATTTTTGATGTCATTCACCAAAACCCTTGACCCCAATTTGACGCATTTGATTCCACTGCCACATCTGCCCTCGGCCCCACCTACAACAATTGGAGGAATATCCTATAGATTTACCTGACTATATCTTGTAAAAATAAAAAGTTTGCATTATTTAATGAGAGCTTTCTGAATATGAATAGAAATCAAATTTACAAGGGCTTCATAAGTGGAATTCAGATTTCATGTGTCTATAGTTAGCAAAAATGATGGTGCGACTTTGCAAGTATTGTCATTGTTTTAAACTAGTTAATATAAGAAAAATTGAATCAGGGACTGGTCAAACTACCTCTGGTAACCAATGTCATGCATCCATTGGATACCTCCAGAATCCCTTTGAAATCATATGGGATTACTAAAAAAATGGCCTAAAATGTCTATTATGAAGTTATGAGGTGTGATTTAGATGATAGGGATAACAAACAAGAGATGGCAATTGAACAACGATCTGTTAATAAAAAATATGAAACCCTTGTTGACATAAAGATTGAACTACTGCATGGAATTTAAGATTACACTGATCCTAATACTGAATTCCATGCAACATTTCAATCTTTATGTCACGAAGGGTTCATCTTTTTATTATTTGATCGTTGTTCAACTGTGATCTCTTATTGTTCGTTATCCATGTCATCTAAATCATGTCTCACATCTTCACAATAGACATTGTGACCATTTTTTTAGCTAACTCATATGATTTTGAATGCATTTTGGAGCTATCCAATGGATCGATAACATGGTTACCAGAGATAAATTCACCAATACCTGATTTAATCTTTTTCGTACTAGTTATTTTTGAAACAAAGGCAATACTTGCAGAACACAAACCATCATTTTTTGTTTATTGTTGACACCTGGAATCTGAATTACCCTTATAAACCCCTTATAAATTTGATTTCTCTTCATATTCAAAAATCTCTCCCTTAGGAAAATGTGAACTACCTGTTTCTATAAAATAACCAGGCAAATGTAAAGGTGCACATGAAGTGTTTTGTTTGTATATTCCATTGAAAGTTGCTTCGGTATCCTTCAATAGGTGAGGTAAATTTAATGGTTGTCTTTCAAAGTTTCAAATTTTTGTTTTCCTTTCTTCCTCCTCTACCCTTAAGTGAATTACACTATTTTCAAAGGTAATGTTATAAAGGGTTAGTGAGCCGACCCCAAAAATAATTTATATCCTTAAAATTTTGATGATCTAGTCCCATCTACCGACCCTAAAAAATCACCAAAACCAAAATCCAAGAAATAAATTATTTGTGAATAAATGAATATTTGTCGCTAAAATTTACCCTAGTATCTGTGTGTTTGTATGATTGTATTTACTTTATTTAATCAAATTTGCATTTTGCAATAGTTTTAATGTTTGTACATAGTTTAAATCATTGTGCACTAAATATTTAAAACAATCATACACAATTCTCTTTTATTTGTTATAATACATATCATGCAAATAGTTGTCTTTTTTGCTATGTTGTTATGATTCCTATCACACGTATATTGGGGCAAGGCTCCATATGTATGTTTTCTATATATTTTCTACTACACTATTTATATTTGGGCATGGTACTTCATTGATTACATATTTCCCATGAGGGACATATTATTAATATGTTGAGATTGCTTATATGTTGTCCATGAAGGAGTTCTCATTGTTTTTGTACTTACATTATTGTTATCTTGCTCACTTGGGGGCATGCTATCCTTGCACTTATATAGATTATATTTTAGGATCATTTGATGTCATTTATCTATGACATACATGATTTCACAATGGTATCTTATTACGTTATACATGTGTTTTATTTTCCTTTCTTACATGTGTGTAATATCTTTCTTTTGAGATTAGCGATTTACAGGGTCATCACACACCTGAAAAGGTGGCATATGATCTACTTATTTTATCTCCAAGACTCAAATACTCTTCCTTGTTCCCTCAAACAAAAACAATCACATGGTAGTATACAACATGTTCTCCCTTGCTTCCTCACATTATGATATACATCATACTCTCCCTTGCTTCCTCACATGGAAGCAATCACGTGATGGTACACAACATACATCATTTAGTCTTACCAAGAAGACACACATATTTAGACGTAGCACAAATTCAAAGATATGGAATTCACAAAGGCAAGTTCATAGATTTCAACACAATTAGGGGCACATGTTTCCATATCCTAAACACGGGAGCATGGATGTTTGTTCCAACATCTTCATGACTCTCTGTGGTGGCAATCAAATGATCTATCTTTCCTTTTGATTTTTAATCGAACATTACTCCTAAATCGGTTTTGAGATCTATTACAAATTTTTATGATCAAGGGCATCTTCTACGAACCTTTTAGGTAAGCTTGTTTGTTTTACTTTGATGTGTATGCAAATAGGAAACTAAATATGCCCTAAATAAATCTAATTTATTCAATTTTTATAACATGTAAGTATCTACTTTATTTGGCATCTAATACTCAAATGCAAACCTATTAAAATTATCACTTACACTGAAGTTTAATGAATATACTCATACCAAATTTATTCCTACCAATAAGAAAAGTATCGAACCAACAAATATCAATGTATTAGATGTTTTAGGACTACCAAAAGTAATATTATAATAAGAGAAGAAAGTATCCTTTAAAATATGTTAATGAAAATAATTCAACTAATTTTTTGAAGTAATGATTACAAGAGATGTAATGGGGAAAGCACACAATATACGACCAAAATTATTGATGCGAGTAAAGGGGGTGAGCTTAACCAACATAGAAGACTCTGTAGGTGTATTTTCTTCATATGAGAGCCTTGACTTTTGACCATAACAAGATATTTTTTCTCCTTCTTAGCCTTTATCTACTTCAGTTGCAAAAAAAATGGGATTTTAGGGGATATCGTGCAGTTTTCCTATTCCATTGAAATGTTAATATGTAATGTCTTGCCAACATGGATGCATAGGCATTTGGGGTGTCACATGGCTCATCAAGAGGTTATGGTGGGTCCCGAGAAAAGGGACATCAAATAGATAATGACGCTAGGAACTTCTCCATCCACATTTATTTGTGTTTGTCATTTAACTGTCAAAGAGTCAATATTTAAATTAACAAAACTAACTAATGATAGCACGCACTAAATTTATGTGTGTTGATTAAGCATTCCTATGGGAGTGCGGCCTTTGAAGGGGCCTTCAATGACACCCCAATGCCTAAATTTGAAATTCACAAGTGGATGGCCTATTTACACCTCCACCACTTCCCATGCAAATCCTTTTGGAAATGCAGTTCAAAATATGTCACGAGAAGAGTCGTACATTTCCTCGTATATTTTGTAGTACTAAAATTCCTTTGGAAAGGAAGTTTGGAGCAATGTGTTGTAGCTTCCCATTTGTAGCATCTCTGCTAATAAAGCAAGTCCATGTTAGAAATGGATGATCATATTACATGTGTGTTATGTGCAGCCCATCGACATGCCCCACACCCTCGGTAAACCATATTGATCCTTCAATATGTCATTTCTCGATATTGCCTATAATCAAAATTATGCACAAAACCCTTTTAAATATTTAACAAATATTTTTAAAAACATCTTCAATATTATATAAAAATCTGGAAAAAAAAAAAAAAAATACTAATATATATAATACTTCGAATAGGGTTTGGTATATTTCGAAGAATTTCTTATAGGTGTTAGCCATCTTATTCTTCTTATGGTGTTCTATTGAATACTCTGAAATAGAGTTAAGTGTTTATCCTCGTTTTTGATGTTGTGCTTCTATATTTACAAGTATAAATAATCTACTGTTTTAAAATTAATGTTCAATACTATAGACCCAAATTCGAATTAAATTTAATAATTGTATAAACATATTTGCACATTTTCATTTTTGGCATGATCGTATGAGATGGAAAGGTGAAAATATGGGTGGACTGTCAGAAGCCATCATATCGAATTCCATCCTAGCTTTTGTTAATTGCACAACTCTCTGCAGTTGGGGTTCAACTTTCAAACAAAAAAAGTAACCTTTGCATGCGTCCTTTCGAATGACTCGGGCCTTCAGTTGATTTAACGAAGTACCAATACGGTGGTGGGCCAAACGCTTGAACTTAATCAAACATGCATCTGTCATGGCTGGGCTGCATTATTGTTAATCCTTATCTTCTCCCTCCACGTGAATTATACTAAGTACAAATTTATTTAGCTATAATGGCGTGCCATTCATAAAATAAATTCAATCCATCGTAATGATATGGAAAAAGCAAAGCATCGTCCACAGTAAATTCCAAAATTATTTATTAAAAAAAAAAACATAAACAAAAAACGAGTCTAATGTCCTTGAAGAGAAATGAAAAGTAGTAATAGGGATGCAAATAAAAAAGTAGCACAGTTAATAGAAGCCACTTTCACATTAGTTTAAATTTGATGGCATCCATTCAAAAAATTAATTTGTGATGGTTTTAATTTCAAATTTACTTTAATATTAACGTAGATATACCATTTCATTATAAATACATGAATGGGAGAGATTTAATTAACTAATCTACTACTTTAGTAAAGAGTATTTATAAAAAATAGAAGTTAAAGTGGGAATCGTTTTTTACATAAATGTAAAGGTATATTTCATTTAAAACAAATTATAACTTTGTATACATGAATGTCCTCTTCATAGTGTATATGTTTATAAGACTCCTAATATATTTTCATATTTTCACAATTTTTATGTTTAAAATTATTTTAGATGTTATGAAATAAAATGCTGTTATTCTCAGCATTTAACTTTATATTTTCATTATTATTGGCTTTATTATTATTGTATGGTATATATGGCTTTGAATATATTTATTTTTCCAAAAAAAAAAAAAAAAATGTTTTCATGTCTACTTTCTTGTAGACCTAAAAATTGGTTCCGCACCATCTGTGTCTCTATTTCTGTATTCTTTATTATGTATTTAATAATTTAATTAAAAAATTAAAAATTATATTATAATCATTATTTTAAATTAACTTTTTAATAGTCTCATTAATTAAATAAAAATTATTCCAAATCACTTTTTTATTTGATAACTCTGTATAAAATATTTTAATTTTTTTTTTAATAATATCAATCTATAATTGTATAATTATAAATTATATATATATATAATATATATATAATTTATTATAAAAAGATATTTGTAATATTAATAATAATTTAAAATAAAGTGGAAATTTTTGGATGATCATATGAGATGGGGTTCAACTTTACATCACATCGAATTCCATCATAGCTTTGTTAATTCAACAATTCTCTGCAGTTGGGGTTCATCTTTCAACTAGCAAAAAAGGAAACTTTGCATGCGTCTTTTGGAATGACTCGGGCCATCAGTTGATTTAACAAAGTACCAATACATCTGTCATGGCTGTGCTGGGCTGCATTATTGTTACTACTTTTCTTAACGATAATGACAGGGAATTAAATTAAATTCAATCCATCGTAATGACAGGGAAAAAGCAAAGCATCGTCACACGGTAAACTCCAAGAGAAATGAAAAGTAATAATAGAGATACAGTACAGTAATGTTATAAGTTTCATGGAAGCTATTTTCACATTAATTTAAATTTGACGGCATCCAATTAAGAAATTATTTTGTCACGGTTTTAAATTTAAATTGAAATTATTTGTAATGTACATATACCATTTCGTTATAAATAGATGAATGTGATAGGTTTAGTTAATTAAATAGTAGTCTGGTAAAGATTTTTTTTAATGAAAAATAGAAATTAAAGTGTGAATTGTTTTATACACAAATGTAAAGATATCTTCCATTTAAAAGAAATTATAACTTTATATACATAAATTTCCTCTTATTCAAGTATATATTTATCGACTCTTAAAACATTTTCATATTTTCATAATTTATATATATGTAATTATTTCAAATTTTATGAAATAAAATGTTAGCATTTTCAACTTTTAATTTCATATTTCTCTTATTATTGTCTTTATACCATTTATACCATTTAGAATGTATTTATTTTTCCTCAGAAAAATGTTTTCATGTCTATTTTCTTGCACACCTAAAAATTGGTTCTGCACCACCTCTTTGTCTGTATTTCTAATTTTGAAAAAATGTATTCTAAATTATATATTTATTAATTTAATTAAAAATTAAAATTATATTATAAATTTTGAATTATAAATTAATTATATTTTGTATTGACTATTTTTATTTAACTTTTTAATAATCTCATTAATTAAACAAAAATTATCTCAAATCACTTTCTTGTTTCATAGTACGGTGTAATTTTTTTAATATTTTTAATTATTTTTTTAATATCAATTTATAATTATAAAATATTAATTAAATATGTACAAATAATTATTTATTATAAAATTAATTTATATATAAGAAATTATTTGTAATATAATTTATAATAGAAAGATACTTGTAACATTAACAAGAATTTTAATTTTTATATTAAATTATACTATTGTTATAAAACTAATATAATTTTTTTTTAAAAAGTTAGGAATTTGTCTCAATATATTACACAACTTTTAATCCTTTTTATATAATAGTAAATCTATATATTTTTATATAATTATATTATAGTTATGTAACCTTTATTATTTTTGCATATTATATTTTGCTTATTTGTGATCTCATTCGATTTTAGATCACTTTTGAATAGATTTATAATTCACTAAAATACACTACAATACATGAATGTAAAACAATATTAATTATTATGAATGTCAATTAAAAAACAAAATTATGGAAATAAAAATATATAAATACTTATACAACTATCAAACAAAATATACTATGTTATCAAAACAACAAATACAAATACTTCTACTTCTATCACTAATATCATTCTCTCTTACAGCTATGAACAAACAAACAAATTAAAAAAAAAAAGATGACAACAATAATAATCATTATAATTAAATAAGATTGAATAACAATACACATTTACAACTCTTCAATTACATTCAGAAAATAAAAAATTTCCAATCCCATCCGCGAACAATCTCAATGGGGTCAACCGTTCATCCTTACAAATTATGGATTTATGCCATGTGGTTAACGGTCGATAATTTTTTATTTTTTTTTACAAAAAATAAAATAAAATTGATATTTACACATTATAATATATGCCACATTTTGTTTACATGCGAAAGAGAGGAAATTGTTACTATAGAGGTATTGTGGGCTCGATATGGTAGAAGATCAAAATGACAAGTCTATCAATAGTGGTTCAATTAGTGATTTGTATTTCTTTGATGGCAACTCAACATGGAGAACTTGCCTCTAAAATAGAATGAGGATCTATAAGAATCTTGATATTGATTTTTGTCAGCTTATTTTCAAATAAACTTATTTAATTTATTTATATTTATTATGTATATAGACGTTTTACAATAATAGTGAGGGAGTGTAACAGGTAAGTTGTTTTTTAATTATATTAGAGTTTAAATTTGATCTATATTTGATTGTCATAAGAAAATTTTAACTTTAATTTTGATATCCACTTTTTTTATTTAGATGTTTTTTTATTTTGAGCTTACAGAATTCAATTAAAAAAAATCATAATATTTTAACCATATAGTAGAGTTTGGAGCCCACTTTTCTTTTTGATAGACCGGTGCATCTGTCTTTAGTCAATAATAAATTGGTAGAGAAGGTAATGAAATTATTATTTGATATGTTATATAAAAAATCTAAGATACAAATATTAAGATTGATAGCTCTTAGTGTATTTCAAATAGATGTATTTAAGATATCTATACTAGTTAATCTATAATAAAAACTGTATTAGATTAATAAAATTGTAAAAAATATATATTTCAAATAAAAACATGAAAGTAAGAAAAATATAAAACATAAAATATAAGAGTTAAGTTGAGATCTGTCTCAACAATAACTCATGAATAGGGAATATAATAATGGACCTCTTTGCACTTATAAAATTAAAGTTGAAGAAAAAAGTTTTAAAATAAATCATGAATCAAAAAGTGTCAATAATGGTGTACCTACTAATGGTGGAACATAGTTTTTGTTCAAATGTACTCCATTGATAGAACATATTGGTGTGTATAGATATTAAAGTGCACTAGTAGTAATGCATGTAGTATCTAATATTTGATCAACATTTCCTTTATAAAATTAAAAGTAATCAATCACATCTTGACAAGTAAAACTCAAGTATTGATACTCCAAAATTTAAATTTGAATCATAAATTTAAAAAGTATATTTTATAACTCTCGTGAAAAAATCAATCATATCGTAAAATGCATAATAAATTAAAATTTAAAATTTTAATTATAAATTATTAAGACAACTCAATTATATTGTAAAATGTATAATAAATTAAAACTTAAAACTTTAATTATAAATAATTAAAACAATAATTATATCGTAAAATATATAATAAATTAGAATTTAAAGCTTTAATTATAAATAGGTAAGACAACTCAAATATATTTTAAAATCTATAATAAATTAAACCTTAAAAATTTAATTATAAATAATTAAGACAACTCAATTATATTGTAAAATGTATAATAAATTAAACATTAAAATTTTAGTTAAAAATAATTAAAACAACATATTAAAATAGGTAAATTTTTTGAAATCTATAATGATGTAACTACACTTTACTTCAATTTCAAAAATTAAGGTGCATAAAAACTATATGTTGTATGCATAAGCATTGTCTATATATGGCTTTAGCAGTCGGCCACTCTCCCCTCTTATGTGTACAGATAGGATTAAAATTTTGTCTTATTTTCCAACCAAATATCTATTATAATTTGAGAAAGATGGTGTCACGAGGCCAGCTCTCTGGAGTTAGTACGACCATGTGGCACCGCTTGTCCTAACTCAAATCCCTCATTGTGATGAGATCCTACAAGAACTATGGACTACACCTTCAGTGTTTACCTACACAAGTGACCCGCAAACACAATGGACAATAACTTGTATAAAGAAAGGATTAGAAGTGGAAAGATAAACACACACTTGCAAAGATCAGGAAATCAACTCAACACACACGAGCATTCACACAATGCAAGAAAATTAGGAGTAACGTGTATTTTATTAACTCCTCAAGACAATTCGGTCCAAAGTATAATAAACAATCCAACTGGACAACATACATAACAACCACTAAGTCAGGCTTAGCCAATAATACTCAGGACCACTCAAATGATTAAAATGAACAATTCCCTCCCCAAGTTTGATTACTCTCTACCTAGGAGAACCCAACCCCTGCTTCATGGAATTTGAGACCATAAAACTTCTCACAAACACTTGCATGATGCTTGCATGGACACATGCCCATGGTCCACATAAACTTGGGACTGACATAGACTTGTTTCACAATGATTCACTTTTCACCACTTTGATAGTTCAGACTTGCATTCACCCAAATCACTATGCAAAGAAGGCTCACCATTCATTTGATCAAGGTAGACCAAACCCATGGATGAAGCTAGGGATTTTAAAGCAACACATCCCTCATTAACTCCCCCATTTAAAAATTGGTGACATCCTCAGTGCTGACATGACTCTACTAGTAGGAACCCATGAGGGCAATCTTCTATTCACACTCAACCAGGAGCCAAAATATTAACACATCCCTTCTTCAGACCCATTCCAAGCCAATAGGCTAACATTTCCCCTTTATAGGCTCTATCTAGAATCTAGAGTCGAGAGGCCACCACACCCCCTTTTCACACCCAAAGCTATGAGATAAACACACCTCATTACCAAGCTTCCTGTAGAGTCAAGAGACCAAAACAACCCCATTTTTAGACCGAAAGCCAAGAGATCACCACATCCCCTTTTCAGGCTCTCTTCAGAGTCAAGAGATTAACACAACCCCTCTCTAGACCTAAATCTAAGAGAAACACATACCCTCTTCAAGCTCTATTCAAAGTCAAGAGATTAACTCACCTCCTTTCCAAACCTAAAGCCAAGAGACAAACACATCCCCTATTCAGGATCCATCCAGAGTTAAGAGACTAAAGCCAAACTCCATGACCTTAACTTTGAGGGATTCCAACTGCTCCTAACTTTATGAAAAACACCATTCCAACACCACTAGAAACTCCCTCTGCTTCAAATTGCTAAGTAACCCACTGTCTTCACCCCAAACTAAGGAATTTGACTGGCTACAAAATTGAGAAACAAACTAAATCTCTGGAAACTTTTACACATAGACAAGGCTTGCCTACACAAGCTAAACCAAACCAATGCAACTTTTCAAGATCACCTTGATCTTGCCAACCCCCAAACTTAGGGTGGATGAAAATAACTCCTAATGACCCACCTTTTCAAGACTCTATAAACCTGTCAGGGACTAAGTGACCCCATCTAACTTTCCCCCAAATAGTAATAAAACTCTGAACAAGAGTATAAAAGGTAAAGACAACTCTTCAGATCTAGCACCCCTAGCCAAACAATAGGAATGGAGTCCTTCCCAAGAACTCTCCTTTGGAACCAACATGATACACTTGATCAACTATCTTCTCTATGACACAACAAGATGATGTTTCCCTGAGCATACCAATGGCTGTGAAGAACCCACCTCACATCAACAAGAAAGAGGAACTTACTGCTCCCCTTCAACATCCGAAATGCCACCAAGTAATACAAGATCCACTTACTCCTCACCGATTCTTGCACCCTTCTACATACTCAACCCAACACCACTTTCATCTTCGCAATCCCACACCTCTACATAATATTCACCCTACACATCTACAATGGATTTGACACAAAGGAACTCTGAGATGGAGAAAGATTGTCACCTTACCCAACCTAGGTGAACCCTATCTTAGCACAAAATAGATGCCTTGTAACTACTCTAAATCTACTTGAACCATTAGAGTCTAGAGGCCATGTTTCCAAGGTTACATTGGTTGACTTCCAACTGTATAACACCCATGTCTGTGATCACCCCTTTGAAAATAATCAACCCCAACAAGTTACACACAACCACCTCTAAACCCAAGGTTTCCCTAGCATTGAGCTCCTATGACCACACACATTGTCTGCTCAAAGAGTTCATCTATATCCTCCTTTTGAACTATAAACAGCCCCTTGTCACTTCAAATAATCTCATTTGTAGTGATTCCCACCACACATCCAACACTTCAAAGGAAACTACTTTTCACTTGACTCTCCACCTAGTGATTTCATCTCGCCACCCATGGAAGTGATCCAAGACTTACAAGATCCCTCTAATTACTCTAGAGTAGCCTTCCTTCCTTGGTCACCCACTAGTTTCCCTGAAGACTTACAAAACCCCTTACCTATGCCACCCCACCTAGATGCGCAAGGGCCCAAGGTGTTTCTAGATTAATAACCCTCTCTAAAATCTAAGAGATGGTCTACTATAGAAAATACTTCACTAAAATTAGACACTTCATGGTGACAGAGCTCCCCCTAAGCCCATGATTGAAGACCATGAGTAAAATGAAACAACTTATCTACCTCTGACATGTCGGTGGCCTCTAACAAAAGGCTTTGGAAAGCATGGATATACTCGCCCATCTCCCCCACTTGCTTCAACTGACTCAAATTGGTCCTAACCAACCATGCTACATTCTTATGTTGAAATTGATCCCTAAGGGCTTCTTTTAGATCCTCCCAAGAGTCCAACCTCTTTGCCAAACTCCATGATGTAATGTCATTAACCAAAGTTTTATAACAAACCTTTGTCATACCCATGAGTTACCTTGCTATAATACACACCTCTTGGGCACCTAAAAAACCCCCTAACCTTGACAATAACTCAACCATGCTCTAGAAGAAATTATATAGAAGATGGTCATCTCTCTCACCATCATAACATTTCATTTCCTTCAACTTGCAGAGCTTCAATACTAAAGAAGAACTAGACCCTGATGCTTTCAACAAATTACAAAGACACTTTATTTTGTAACTCTATTTGGAAAATAAAACCCTTCTCTAACCTTCCAGTAAGTTCCATGATCATCTACCCCATAGTAGTCACCTTCTCCTCAAGCTCATTGATTCTCTTACCCACACAGTCCCCCATCACTTGGAATTGGGCACCAACTCACTCAATAAGGCCTTTGTCCACTTCAATAACTCTCAACTTACCAACGTGGCAATTTCCACCACTTGTACCTTCACCTTTGCCCCAACCCTACTCTTGACCCCTGTTGGTCACTTCCTTAAGCAACATCCTAGATAGATCTCCTGCCATACTGACTCAAACACACCAAACACAACACTAGACTGACTTGATAGGGGAAGCCACAATATTATTTAACTTTAGGAAAACATAATCCCACAAAACATAAATTATGTGCTTTGATACTAACGGGGCAAGTTCTCTGGAGCTGGCATGGTCATGCAACACTGCTTGTCCTATCCCAAATCCCTCATTCTGATGGGATATTAAAATAACTATAGACTATACCTTCAGTGTTTACCTACACAAGTAACCCATAAACATAGTGGACAACAATGTGTATAAAGAAAGGATTAGTAGTGGAAAGACAAACACACACTTGCAAAGATAAAGAAATCAATTCAACACACATGAGCATTCATACAATGCAAGAAAATTAGGAGGAATGTGTATTTTATTAAATCTTTAAGACAATCAAATCCAAATCACAATAAATGGGCCAACTGGCCAACATACACAACAAGCACGGAGTCAAGCTCAATGGATAATGCTCAAAACCACTCAAATGATTATAATGAATAATTCCCACCCCAAGTTTGATTACTCTCTTTGTAAGACAACCTAGCCCCTACTTCATGAAATTTGAGACCATAGAACTACTCATAGACACCCATACGATGCTTTCACAAACACATGACCATGGTTCACATAAACTTGGGACTGACACAGACTTGCTTCACAATGATTCACTTTTCACCACTTTGACAGTTTAGACTTACATTTACCAAAATCACTGTGTAAATAAAGAAACACATCCCTCATTTGATCAAGGTAGACCAAACCCATGAATGAAGTTAGGGATGTTCAAGAAACACATCCCTCATAGGTGGCATATATGGATACGAATCTATGCTTATGTATTAAAAATAGTAGAAAGTGGGGACTAGTCAGGGAATGCATGGATGGTGGTCCTGACTCACACTTCTCCCCATTTAAGATATTTTCATACTCCACTGGGCCTAAAACTTGTAGGTACCTTTCCCATTACTTTTTGGGGGATGTGTACTCATGACTAATAAAATTGATCTAATTTCATTATACGGTTCACTTTTTGGTGTCACAATCTTGAAAACTTCTTCAACCCAAATAAAATAAAGCTGGTTTAGTTAATGCCATGTTAACAAATATTGTTCTGAATGTTAACTTCATGTTACTAAGTTCATATAATATGTGGTGGGAAATTCGATGATGACATATTGATACACCTTTCTCTTAGTAGATTCAAGGATGCAACTCAGCGTGTCCATATGAGCCTCGCAGTAGTCTATACTCCTTTTTATGCTTAACAAAGGCTTGGTTGTTTTTTTAACTATTTTGAATTGGTTTTTTAACTTCATTGATAAACTTCAACACCTTATGTTGCTTTTTTGTGTCCTCGCGTAGATGCACAATATAGTTATTAAACTCATTTATATATTTTTTGACCGATTGCTCCTTATATTGATGCAAGTAATCTCAAATTTCACATACTCATCTTCATAGCAGTTGAGGAGGCAATAATCCTTTTGCATAGTGGTAAGAAATGAACTCCAAATTTTAATAGGCTCAAATTATTTATCACATTATACGCTGAAGGTTTTCCAGTAGTGACACACTAAAATTAACACCTTCAACTATTAAAAGGTGATATTTTTTGAGTCATTAAGGAAGTTCACCAAGAAATTCACCTTCAATAATTAGTGTGTTTTTTTTGGAGGGCATCCCAAATAAATTTCTAAAAATCTAAGAATATTTCAAAGAATTTATTATGGGTGTTAGCCATCTTGTTCTTGTTATGGTGTTCTATTGAATACTCTAAAATATAATTAAGTGTTTATCCTCATTTTTCATGTTAACATGATGAGGGATGGAAAGGGTCATTGAGGGAGTGACGATGGATGAGTAAGGACAAGGAGTGAGTTATTAAGGATGATGAGGCATAGTGAGTATCAATGAGGGTGTAATCAAGGATCATGAGGGATTGATTAGAGATGACTAAGGACAATAAGGGTTAATGAGGGAGTTATTAAGGATAATAAATAATGATGAGAGAGTGATTAGGGGTGATGAGGCATTAGTAAAAAGTGATCAAGTATGAGGGAAGGATGATGAATAAGTGAAAATAACATAAAGTGGTTATTTGGTATGTGTAGGTCATCAATGTGACCTATGCTACACCAATCACACCACTTTGCATCAATTTTAAAGTGAGTGGATTGAAAACTTTAATTTTGATAAACTTAAGACTTTTATAAATGCCATGAATCAATTTAGAAGGCACAAAAACCTAGAAAATAACTATATGTTTAAAAAATATGGATATCAATTGCAAAAGTTATGTCCTGAAATCCCTAGGTTTAATACTTACACCCTGAAAATGCCTAAGCACTGACCTAATTGGATTTTGAAAAACTATTTTACATATCATAAGGCATAAAACTGTGAGACCAATTCTATCATATGTTGAGTGACCCTATTTTATTATATTTACTAAAATAAATTTAAATGTAACACTATAAATTTAAACTTATACTTGAAATTT
Source organism: Torreya grandis (assembly GCA_037957365.1). Classification (NCBI taxonomy): domain Eukaryota; kingdom Viridiplantae; phylum Streptophyta; class Pinopsida; order Cupressales; family Taxaceae; genus Torreya; species Torreya grandis. The sequence continues at coordinate 993,952 of JARHVA010004587.1, forward strand.
AGAGGAGTAAATATAAGCTTATGAATAAAGTTGGATTCATGTACAACTCCCAAATGCTCATGGAGTTAGTTTTGGACTTATAACACAGTAATGAGTATGCATTATATAGTGCACTATATAACACATACATGCTATACAATGTATACACATTTTTTACATTTATAATAACGCGTATGTGTTATTGTTTTTTTTATAACATGTATGTGTTATGGCTCAGTAATTACCAAGCCATAATTTCAATAATGTGATCACATTAATTAAATAATGTGATCACATTATTTAATAATGTGTTCATTTTACCTAAAATATCCAGGGAATTGTCCCCCAACTCTATGCACATATTTTTGATATTATTTGTGCTATAAAAAGCTAACCTATAAGAGAATGACATGTACTCACCCTTGGGGACAAAAAATATATTACCTTCACCCACTCCTATTTTACATATATATCCATGAAAAACATGATCTATTGATTTGAATATATATTATACACCTAGAATTCATCACAAAACATTATAATGCTTGGGAATGGTTCATCTAACAAAGATACAACCAATTGATGGGATACAACTTATCCTTTTATCAAATTTTGGCATATAAATTTGATATAATTTTTTTTAAGTTGCATCAGTTATTTTGGGATGCAGTCAATGAGGTATGTTTTGCTCATAATAATATTTACTGGGTCTTCTTCATTTATAACCTGGACCTCATTGTTGAGTAAATAATGTTGTAGTTTTTGTGTAGCAAAAACTAGAGATAAACATAAATTTTCAAATTTTATATCCATTCATAATCAACTAATTACTGACTGGTGTAATATATTGCCTATTCTTTGTGATCATCATTATATTGTGATAATATAACTCTAAGGGCCCTATGAGTGGCTGAGATATAGAGCAACAATGGTCTATTTGGAAAAGGAAACATGGTCACTAGTGGTTTTGCTAAATATTCTTTGATCTTTTTGAGACTTGGTTGAGAAATGTCATCCCATGTAAAATTTGAATCATTTTTAGTAGACATGTGATATGAAGTGTTTTATTATGTAATTGAGCAATGAAGCATTAGATAGCCTAAATTATACATTGTAAACATCATAACTATTTTAGATTAGTTTGTGGTGGCATCTCGACAATAGAATTTACCTTTTTGGATCAACCTCGATGCATCACTAAAAATAATGTACCCAAGAAGCTTTCCAAATGACACTCTAAATACACATTTTGGGGGATTTAATCATACATTAAACTTTCACAATGATTCAAATATTTGACATAAATCAGTAACATGATGACATTTATATTTTTTGAGTAGACCATTAACATAATCCTCAATAGTTTTGTGAATAAAATCATTAAATATATGAGTTACAGATGTTTGATATGTTGTTCCTACATTTTTTATTCCAAAAGGAATATCCATATAACAAAATGTGCCCCATGGAGTAGTAAATGTTGTCTTTTCTTGATCTATCATGTTAATTTTGGTTTGGTTTTATCTAATAGAACCATCCGTAAATGAAAATGTCTCGTATCTACATGTGCAAAGGATAATCATGTCAATGTTAAGTAATGGAATATCATATATTAGATAGGCCTTATTTAAATCATTGTAATACTTTCAACATCTAATGTCTCTGTTAGTCTTAATAATAGGTATAAATTTATGCACCCACTCCGAATACATATTGGATATTATAAACCTTACGTCTAGGAGTTTTTGAATCTTATCATTTACTAGAAAAGCCACTTTCGAATGAATTTTTTGAATCTTTTGTTCAATAGGTTTTGCATCTAGATATAGTAATATATTATAAATTTCCATTGATGTGTCAATCCCAGCCATATATAAGTAATCCCAAGAAAATAGTTTTGCATAATCATGTAGGACCTATCTATAGGCCTTGCTGTCATCATCCTACATCAATACAATAACTAATAGCATTCAAATATCCTTCCCTAATCCATAATTATATTATATTATTTATTAATTCAATAAAATGGATCATTCAATAATAAATGGCATGGTAAGAATATTATTATGTGCATCATGTTTTACATTACTATCATCACTCTCACCAAATTAAATGTGAGTATAGGTGGCATGAGGAAACTTATTATTATGGTATAAGGAAGGGAAATTATCATGTGCCGTGAAGTATTAAAGTAAAGACTCATTGTTTTAGAACTTATATATTGTCAAAATTCTTGGTGAATCACTTTTACAAATCATATGAGAGTTGACTAATTATAGACCCATTGTAAAGGTATGTATACATTCTAATTTGGGATTTTAGAAACAAGGCTTAGTATGAATAGAGGCTTATGACTTATAAATTTTCCAAATAAACCTAAGACAAGCCATTTTTTTAAAATTTTAGGGGAGATAGTTTGAGCTATACCTTACTCATGTTTTCCCAAACCTTATCCTTTATACCCATATCCAATCAAGAACCAAAACCATGATTATAAGATCATGGTGTAGCACTATCTATTTCTTGGACCATCATACAATGTGTGAAGGAATTAGTATCCATTAGAGAGTGATGCATACATATCATGTATCCAAGGCCATCCCAAAACAATTCTATAATTCAAATCATTTGTCATAACTTGGCACAAATTAGGCAATGTATGAGGTCATAAAAAGATAGTCATGGATATTTTCCCCAATGCTCTTTTTAATATGTTATCAAATCCTTTGATGATAATATTTTAGGGTTAGAATTTTTTAAGTTAAATTTTGAAAAAATAAATAATGGATATGTTACAAAATTTGAGTCCTAAACCATTATCCATGAGAACTCTTTTAACTATTTTATTGATCACACATATGTAGATGTATAGCAGTAATCAAGAATTTATGAGGTCTTGAGGTGGTAAGTCTTATTTATTGAAGTAAATATTATATTAAATCCATTTTATATATTTTAACATAGAAGCTACATATGGAGGCTCTACATTACTTACTAAAAAGGTCACGTATAATACATCCAAACGAATATCCTTATAATGTGAAGAATGATGTAATAAGTCCAAGAGTGAATGTTTTAATAGTAATATCATTGGAGAGGTTGTAATATGGTGGGAGGATCAATCATGTTTCATGTGTTCTCCTTGGAATTTTTTGGTAATAGGTAAACATTCACTATAAACACTATGGTAGTAAAAATTATACAAGAATGCATTGGATTTGAAATGACTAGGTTTTGAACTCCATTTATATTTTATTGAATTCAACATGCATGAAACATTACAAGTAACAACTATCATGATGTACTTTAAAATTAAGTATCTAAGAGATATATCGATATTAAACATGGTTGTATTAAATGGCAAATTCATATTTTATAAATTTGGAATACTTAAATTCAAAATTCACAAAACATTAAATTAGGAAAAAACCTAGATCGTTTTTTTTTGCATTTACATAATTCATGTTCATAAAATATTTAAACCTAATTATATTATAAAATCTAGGGTTAAATGGGTAGATATAACATAAAGCACAAGTAAAAAAAATCATCGCTATAGTAAGCCAATTAATTTGTAAATTCAGATAAACATATACAAAATTTATTATGTTGATATATGCTAAAAGTAAAATATAGCTATGCTAGATATTGAATGAAATGAAAAATAATGATAGTTATCTAGTTATGATGCTAATATAGATATGTATTTGGAATAGGCTAGAAATAAAGTAGCTCTAAATTCTAGATTAGTCATCAGATTCTATAAATTGGCTTATGTGAACTCAGAAACTTATGTTGACACTTTTATTTAACCTAGACATAGGTGTCTTGTACTAAAAAACTAATGGATGTGAATGCAACCACCTAGAATAGTTTAATTTCTATTTTTCTTTCTCTCTCGTGTGCTCAGGTCTACATCATAGATTGTTGTTCCTTATAAAATATTAAAACCCTAGTTCTTCATATTCATATAAAATAAGAAATATGGTTTAATAGGCACATGGTGTCAAGATACTCAAAAGACCCATCTATCAATGAGTGTTGATTACATATCCAATACTTTGAAAAGGGCCTAAGACTTGTGTAGTTTTCCACTATGTATTGGCTTGTGTGTTAGTAAGGATTTAATGTGTGATAACTAAGTATATAGAGTGACCTAGCTTGTAATGTGGAAACTATGGCTCATGGGATGCTCCTTCACTACTTCAGACCTATAAATGTGTTGTCCCTATGAATTATATATAAATAGGAGAAAATAAGGAATCTTTTTTCACTTGATTGAATGCTTTTGGTAAGGTTTTTTATAAGTTATTTGGTTTTCTCTAGTTGAAGAATGAATGAGGAGTGATCATGCATTTATACGAATCCTTTTGGAGAATATCTCACATTAAATCACTTAGGCCAACAATAGGGATAGGTTTCTTTTGTAAATTGGATGTGATTAGGACATTAAAAACTTGTGGTGGGATTGGACATTAATGTCAACATAAGAATTTGATTTGGATGCAAGTATCCTTAAATCCATAAAATAGGCACATGTCTAGAACTTACAGAGACATAAGATAAACATTTTGTAATATTATGAGCATGATAGAAGGTTAGAGTAATTATAATAACATTTTTTAGAGTTATAAATAATTAATAGTCATAGAGAGATAGTGTATGTGATCCTTTTGGCAGTGGGAAAGGTCTGGAACTGAGGAAAAACTAAGGTATTTATTTTCCAAATGTACAAGATGGAGGTGTTATATAATTTTAAAATAGTTTCTACACCTACCAAATCTCAATCAATCAACATCAAAACCAAGATAATTTTACATATTCATCCATATTTTTATATCAATCATATAAGTAGTCATATAACATGTCTAAACCATTAAAATATCATCCCATGAGAGATATTTTATAGAGTTTCAAGTTAGATCACTACATGCATATTCATATAGTATATTTCACCCTTGTGCACATAAATTGCCACACATAGGTGAAAATTAAATAAGTCTGAGGCACTCATGGGAGTATTGGTTATGTAGGTAGTATTCAGTGACATAGGGGTAACTAAAGTTAGCTCGACACCATGAACCAACTAACCCATTTCTATCAAACTCATTCTAAGGGTGAATAAGGGTGAAAAAATAAGGTTTTATTAATTATCAAAGAGAGACAACATGTATCCCACATAAAAATATACTGGCACAAAGACCACATAAACCCAAAACAATAAAGTTGGTCACATTAAGATCCAAACATTAATCTATATTAGACACCTACATCATAGTTAAACACTAACATCAATGGTAGTGTCCATATCTAACAATAGTATCTTTAGCTATATAAGAACAATTTATAGAATCTGATGACTAATTTAGAATACTTATCTTACATATTATCTTCATGTTTCCATTCTATATCTACTTATACATAATAAATCTAGGTAAGTATCATTTTTCTTTGGTATTTCACACAATTGAAGATATTTTAAATTATATAATTTATATATTTAACATATATCAACATTGTAATTTATAAGAGCAATTTATTTGAGTTTGAAATTAATTGGCCTACTATAGATTATTTTATCACCCTTGTGCTAGAACTATTTATATAGTCTTAACCCTATACCAACCTTTCAAAATTTAGGGTTAAACTATGCCATATCACTCAATACATGTATATGAAAATGAGTTATTTAAAATCCCTATTAAAGTTGACATATAATTAGTATATGAAATATTCTATGATGGCTGATTTTTAAACTGCACCAGGTTTTATAGCCATTATATTATATGTTGTATGTTCTACCAAAATATTGACAAGTTATATGATAGCTTTATCACACTGATAATAACTTCAACATGGTGTAAGACATCTACCAAAGGTATGAAATCATCTTATAACTATCTCATACAAATTCAAATAGTTTAAGTTATATGTTTCTTCTAATTACATTTTATATTTTTCTTGTTTTATGATGGATGATTCAGAAGGAAATGATTTCCTACAAGAAAATTTTCTAAGATGGAGAAAAAGGTAAGAAATTTTATCTATTATTGATTATGGATAATTTTTT
>JARHVA010004587.1:1005000-1040000 GCA_037957365.1 Torreya grandis
ATATATAATATCACAAGTCAAGGTCATTTCCTCTTAACATCATGAACAAAAAAAAATCATCACAACCAACCGAATGCTAAATCTTCACCAATGTGGATTGGGAAAGGGACTGCCAAGTTTGAAGAGAATGATTTTATCTTAAACATATAATAATTAAAAATCTGAATTATTTTCATAATAAATCTATAATTTGGACATGCAAACAACCTTTGATTGATAATAGTTTGGATTCATTCCATGTTTTAGGGAATGCATGAGTCTATCTCATTTTAATCAAGCTTATTATCAGTTATTACTTTTAGCTTTTCAATTACATAATTTTTTATGCATATAATTGAGAGCGGCTTAAGGATATGCAAATTAAAATAGTGTAAACATAGAGGAGGGTGAATATTCTACAAAATAAACTAAAATAATCCTCAAATGAGTCTTTTATTTTTTACCTAATTAGTTTAAGCTCATTCATTCGTTAACTTTCTAAGAGTCATATTTTATAATAAAAATTATGCTTTCCATAGTGAAGATTATCTAGTCAAGTAACTAGAGAGGAAATATAGTAGGTGAACACTTTTTATATAAATCTATCAAAGTATATTCCTATAGTATAAATGAACATATTATGTTCATCATACTTAAATTTAAATTAAAAGTTATACGATTTTAATAAATTATATTTCAACATTTTATTTTTTTAATTTAGGCATTCCTTAACTATTTATTATCAATATATTTGAATGTAATGTCACATCATGGCATGTTTAATTCCAATATTCCATGGTGTTAATTATTTGCTTAAGATAATCTTTATATTCATTTGGATTTCAGGTTGATAATTTTGTGCTAATAATATGGGTACATGTTACAATGTCTCTTCCTTTTTTCCCATAGAATGAGGGAGTCTTGAATATCATAAAATAAACTAATTAAATATAGTGGAGGGGAAATACAAAATAATATAAGAATATGGAATGCATTGATATTTATTTTTCCTTTGATATTGTTAGTACATATTAATAGATTACATAATAAAATATCTTATTTGGCTTACTTTTTTATGTTGTATTTTGTATATCCTAATTCACATATACAATTTGTATTTTGTATATCCTAATTTGCTTAGTTTTCATATTTCACAAACTTGTTATGTTGTTCTTTACTTATGTAGTTTGTATTTTGATTGAATGTCCTAATTCACATAACCATGTATTTCTGTAGGGATCCTTAAAAATGAAGATGCTAATTTAGTTTATGAGAGAAAAAAATACATGCTAATTTAGTTTATGTAGAATTGGAAGATATAGTGTTAAAACATGTGTGTGAAAATCCAACAGCTGAGTCTAATTATTGGTGGAATTTCTAGGAAGAAAAATTAAGAATAATGATGTAGATTTACTTAATCAAATGTTGTGAAAGTGAAATAAAATATCTATGGATTTCAATATTGTTTAATATTTAACATTTGTGTATGAGATTTTATTTGGACCCAAAATCATTTCTAATCATTGCTTTGATCATTTTTTAAATTTGATAATTCATTGGTATAAAGTGTAGGGATATTTAAATGCTTTAATAAGTTCAAATGAAATAAAATTCTTCAAGTTTGAATTAGATAAGAAGTTGTGTTGAATATAATTGAAAATAACATAATCCTAATATGTCACAACCATTGGATATAGGGGTTACTCTTGAAGTTTCCATGTCCTCCTATTAAACTTGACCCAAGACTAATATTAATTAATCAATAACCATAGGTGTTGCAACAAAGGTAGTGCATAATAAATATTAAAAAAATAGTATCTATTGATCTAAGTTTTTCTACATTATTGATAAAAACTATATAATTCACTAAAAAATAGCTCACCCCATACATAAATAAAATTATTGAATTTTCCCAACATATTGGAAAAATTGTATATAAGATTAGGTGATTCTAAATGGGGAGTTTTTAATTCAAAATTAGTACATTTTATGTAGTATGGAAAAAAAGGGATTAGAAACTAGACAAACTAGGGTACTTGTCAAACTCATTATAAGCATGAAAATAGATACATTTAATTGAAATAAGGTTCAATCCTTTCTTCCTGTTTGAGTCAACACGATGCTTGTACAAGAAATAAAAGTGTGTTTGTAAATATGAACACTATATTTTCAATAGTATGGCTTATAGAAAGAAGTAATAATAAGCCTCTTTAAATTGGAATACAATTAATATAAATAACATTTAATAACCTCAATCTGGTCAAATTCACATTTTAGTCTTTGCTATTGAAATGAATTATTTCCTTATGTATAAAAAATTGTAACACGTGTTCAATAAATTAAAAATATTTAGAAAGGTGAGTCTCGAATAAAAATTTTGGTCTCATCAATTATTGGACACCAATAAACAACCTCAAAGTTAAGGATTACAACTACAAGGTTTTCCTTAGGTTATAATGTCATACTTTTTCCAGACACAATTACCTAATTTTCATTATTTATTGTCTTGGGAAATGATTTGTACATGTTAGTGTTTATTCATATGTATATCCTTTTTATTATTATGAGATGTATTTTATATTGAGTTAAAATTTAACATTCATGTTCACATCACTAATATTACAGTACTTAACACTATTTTTCTAGCCATCACTAATTCTACAATACTTCACACTCTTTTCATCACCATGATTAGTATTATAGTGGTATCTTATGTGTATTTTGTGTTTATTATGTCTATTTTTTTTCTCTTCTACCTTACAAAAAATCATCACATTTTCCTTAGTTTGGCTATTTGGTCTAGCCACCAACATCTGATCTTGCCTTAGTTGTCTATTCCTAGCTTGCCTACATCCTATATTATAATACTCAATACCCTTGTTGTAACCATGATTAGTAGTATACTTGTATTTTATGTGTATTTTCAATTTTGTCTACCATGTGTGTATTTTTTGTCCCTTGTGTCTTGTAAAAATTATTGTTACACATTTTGTATAAGTTTAGTAATTTGATATTGGCTCCAATATTTTAAAACATCACAATAACACTATGAAAAAAAGTATAGTTTTTATAGAGTTTTTGTTAGGTTAAAACTAAATGGATATAGATTTTAAAATTAACACAATGTCAATTTATGTTGAAAATCATTCAACATGATATGATTGTAATCATACACTATTTCAAATCAAAATGGGATTCTTAATCCTTTTCACTTTAAAAATAAATATTTCTCTTTCAAAAATCTACCATTCTATGTATAGATGGTGCAATTATGATTTAAATTATAAGGTATCAAATAAAAATTTAATATGGTATATTCTAGATTGCATTAAAATTATATGAAAATTTCCACTTAATATGGTGTGTGTTAAGTTTGGTTAACTTCCATGTAATATAATTCTATAAGATAAAAAGGGAAAACTAGTGATTCAATGTCACAAATGCAAAAAAAACAATCCGATGATGGCATTTATGCAGAGAGTGTCCTAATTTACCAAACCAAATATTAAAGATATGCACATAATATGGTCCTACCAAACATGATTATGACAATAACACCCAAAAAAATTGCAAACATGGTAAATAAAAATATAATTTATACTCACTATTTATTGTAAAGGAAGTTAAAAAAATAGAATTGGCCATGTAAATCAAAAACAAAGAATGTAAGATATTTTGTAAGTTGCAAATGATATAATCCATCAAGCTAATGTTGTGCACCTAAAATAAGACTATACCACCCAACCAATGTGGGGATACAACCAAGGAACATGAATACAATAGTAAAATATAATAATTAGTGTCATTAATATATGGAAGTTTGGTTATAGTAGAAGTCACATTATTGAAGGACTGATTATGATAACTAGAAAAAGAACAATTACTACAACCATCGAAACAAGTACCAAAAATAATAGAGGAAATAGATCTCTTGATATTGGGAAGATATGTGTTCCTAAAATTGATACTAAATAGGGGTTACGGTACAACCAAATTCATTGAGTGATGGATGATTAGTGTAAAAATATTGGCAAAAAAAGTAGGGAAAAATATGACCTAACCACCATTGCTGAGAGTTGATTTTGGGATAAAACTACCAAATCAAGAAAAAAATTCCCTACTAGTTATTATTATCATCCAAGAAATTATGAATGTAAAAAAATTATTAAAATAAATATTTATAATTATAAAACAAGGAAAACATTATAAATCATTACAATATAATACAAGGATTCCCATGGTTGGAACCCATAAAATTTAATCATAATTAGGAAGACAAGACAATTATAGTGAAAACTGGTAAAGACTAATTTATCAATGGATAAATTAAGAGATAAAATAATTGAATAAGATCATATATGTAATAAAAATTTCACAAAATCCTATTCACATACACTTTGTACTATTTTCTCATTAAAACCTCTAATCATCTTCAATAATGAACATGGCTAGGAATGAAAGTTTTAAACTTTTTTCTTTGTGCCTTTTCAAATGTCAACGACAATGGAATAAAATTTTACATAATATTTAAAAAGGGAATTAGGTAGAGGAGTGCCTTGACTATTGGACCTTGTATCCAATAAAGATAACCATGTAAACACAATAACAAACCAGACTACAAATTACTCACAAAAACATAAACCACAAAAGAAACATCTTTGAGTGTCCTTGTACATTAAAGAACACTTGGCCATTGGTACATGCAACCCTAGAAATATTGAGGCAAGGAAAATAATAGTTAATATATAACAATGTTTTTGTCCATTCAAGGGATGAACTGATGAATAATATCCACAACATGAATCTTAATTGTAACATTCCCACATTAGACCTATTGAGAACCTCTCTAAAAAGGAATAAACTTTAATATGTGTTGTTATTTTAAATAAAAGAATAATAAGTCTCCAAAAACTCCAAAGATATTTTATTACCATTCAAAAGATAGTTTCCAAGAACTCAAACATGTATTGTTGTTTTGAATTGAAGAATACTATAACATGAGAATACAATGATATATGAAGGCATCTAATATTTACTACTAACTTCTACAACACAAAATGTATATCAAATACATAGATTTTTTAATTCAAAAGTTTAATATACATATGAAGAGGATAGTGAAAAATTGAATGATGTATCAATAAGAAGCATATTCACAAAAGAATAAACACTTATTTAAATTATTGAAATATTTTTTAATTTTAGGATTTATTTTACATATCTCTTAATCACATCAAAGCCAAAATGTATAACCTTACAATTACTTCTCAATTCAAACAACATAGGGACACAATTAAATTGCATTATCTCAATCATACTTATATGTATCTTGCATTCTTTTCATGTTTATATTATAATTTCAAAATTTTCATTTTTTATTCTTATTAGGAAGGTTTGGAAAGATGATTATATCATACGACAAGCTATGATGTATTCTTTGATTCATATTTTTATGAACTATCTCTTTCTATGAATGGTATTGTCAGGCCCATCATGCACTTACTGGAAAAAATACGCCATTGGGTGATTTGTAATTGATACTAACATACTATGCACCTTTTTTTAAACATACGCCATAAACTTTTGGAATAATGATAGTGTTTCAAAGGTATTTATTGTTATCAAACATTTCTCAACAATCTCCTAATTTTCACATTTCAAGGCTTCGAAATCATAAGCTTTCCCACTAACTAGAATATTTTTGTACAATGAAAAACATCTTGTTATAAATGTGAGAAAATATAAAAAAATGAGTATGCATAGATACATGTCTTACATTATTAGCCTTCCTCTGTTGGTTCTCACTATCATCCAAAATTTTTTTTGCTTCACCGTCATCTGTATGGATTTATCCTCTGATATCCATACGTGATTCACCTTCATATAGAGGGTTTGATCCTTCAGCATACATATCTATTGTTATTTCAATAAAATTTCTTACTACATTATCCATGCACTATGTATTCAAAACATATTATCCAATTGAGACTCACAATAAACTAGTAAACATGAATAATATAAACAGAAAGAATATTTACATTGTACTCTATATCATTTTTGTTGATGGGATCAATCACACCATGCCCTGCAACCTAGAAAACTCTCCCTCTTCTTCTTGTTCTTGTTCTTGTTCTTCTTCTTCTTCTTCTTGTTCTTGTTCTTGTTCTTGTTCTTGTTCTTCTTCTTCTTCTTCTTCTTCTTCTTCTTCTTCTTCTTCTTCTTCTTCTTCTTCTTCTCTCTCTCTCTCTCTCTCTATATATATATATATATATATATATATATATATATCCACCTTAATGACAAGTTTATAAGTTTAGCCTCAGAGTGAAAATGGGAAATATCACATTGGCATGGATGGCATTCCAATATAGTTATGATAATGCCATGTCTTGTCTATCTAAGTCTCCACCCTAGTTATATAAGTTTTACTACTGTGAAAGGTAAGATGTTAGTCTAGAATCTATAAATCCTTAACCCGTGAAAGATTCATAATTATCTCAAATTTTAAATTCATATAAAATCCATTGTCCTTACATAGTTGTATCCACTAGTAGTATATATAAATACTTGTGGTTTGTTGGCAAACTAACTAATCCACTCTACAATGTGTATAAGTCCTTATGGTGTTAAAGAAATGAATTTTTAAGTATGAATGGTATGATTATATCTAAGGTAAAGTTTAGTGTAAAATATTTGTTAATTCATAAATTTTTAGTTTTTAGGATATTATATTTGTTAATTTTGGATGAGTAGTACATATGACACATTTACCTAAAGTTTTGGGATGTAATTTTTGTATGGGTCATATCACCAATAGTTTACAATAATTATGGGTGAAGCCATTTAATTTACCTCAAATATATAGTACATATGTTCATAGGAGTTACCATCCAAATCTCATTCTTTACCTCATTACCAAGTTGAATCTTGAGGGCCCCAAACTCTATCCTTGAATTCACCCAATTACTAGTAGATGAAAAAATACCTAAAACTTCCTGTCTACCACCCCATTACATATATTGATTCCAAAACACTATTACTTGACTCCACCTTAGCATTTCTTGACTTTTATTTCTTGACATCGCCTTACCCCTACATAATTATTGTTGCACGTCTATGTCTTGAGCCCTACTGCTACCGATCTTGGTCACTACTCTATTTACCCCTCACACTAATGAGTTGCATATTTTTTATGTTACAAAGGAATAAATTGTTAAGTTAAAACAATACAATAATTATCAATAAAATTGAGCATATTATCTCATTTTATAACCCTAGGAAAGTCAACTGTGTAAATGACATGGACTCAAAAAACATGTATTTTTTAACTATTTTAAAAAAAAATCAATATTTTACTTTTTTAATTGTAGAATAATATCAAGATCCATTTACATGAATAAATCCCCACGTAAAATGATAGTATTTCATTATAAATAATTAATCATAATAACATATTATCACCTAAAGATTTTATTAATGACATGCCACCACTATAAGACACTCCTTCATATAATTCATAAGATATTTATAATTCTCATCAAACACCAGATTTAGTTGAAAATTCCACTCAAAAATATCAATGGAGAAAGAGAAGTGCATGGACAATTGGAATGTATTTTCAAGTTGAGTGGGTAGAAAAATATCTCTTTATAAAACCTATAAAAATAGAAAATGGTAATGAGAGTCTAAAACAATGTAGATATACAATATGTACTTTGAAACATGGAAAATAAAATATAATGAAAATTATATTAAACACAATTGAGAAAAATTGTGAGAAAATATATATATTTGTGAAGCGCCTAGATAGACAAACAATAAGAACACATAGATGTAAAAATGTAGAAAAATGCATGCATGCAAGATATGCACACAAATATGAAAATAGTCAGAAATGACAAATACATCATGTTAAAAAAGTGAGAAAAAAGTCATGCATCCCAATATAAAGGCAAATTATGTATGTTTCTCTACTATTTACCATATTTTAAAAAAGGGTAGACCTATTTTTATGTTTTTATATTATAATATTTTGTTTCAACATAATGGGTTTCATTATATTTCACAATCACATTGATTGGATAATACTGTTTGGGAAATGGAAAAATGTCTAGCAATAGTTGAGAAGGAGGATTTGAAAGAAAAAGTTAAAAGATCACTATTTATCTCACTATCCATGGATGAGGTCACTACATTTGAGAACACATCATGGGTTTGCATGCATTTTTATACTTTTTAAAACTTTTTAATGCGAGATCATTTATTAGCTATTCATAAAATGGTATAAAATTGTAATGCAAAAGACATTCACAAATTGGTTGTATCTATTTTAAGAGATAAAATTGGGATCGATGATAATTCAATAGATACAAAGTTAGTGTGTGTTTGTGTTGATAGTGCATCAGTAATGTAGGGTATAGAAGTAATATTTGTGTTTGACTTCAAACAATAATTGTCCCATTTATGATTTTGATTCATTGCATGGCTCATAGGATGAATCTTATGTACAAAAATGTAAGCACATTTGGTAATGTTGCAATAGTGGAAGACCTCTTTTTTGACTTGTATTCTTATATATCAAGCATCCCAAAAAGTTTTTTCGAGTTCCAAAAATTTGAAATTAGGATGATTGATGGTAAAAAACTACTAAAATATGTTGATAAAAGATAGATTTACATGTATGAACTAGCATGTAATTTTCTTAAAGAATATCCATATTTAGTAGGTTTTATGTATAAAGACCATAGGGAAGTTGACAAGGCAAATTATTTGTTTTACCATTTAATAGATTTAGAAAACTAAGTGACATTATGTGGTATTTTACCAATCTTTAAGGAAATAAACTATTTAATGAAACATGCCCATGAGAGATCTATATATATTATTGACTTCATACATTTGAGAAAATGAGTATGTCAATATTTAGATATATTAAAAACATCGAATGAAAGCTTTCACAAACCTATTTTTAGAGCTTGGCAAATTTTGACAGATTTTAAGAATCCTAAAATTTATTTGAAATTAAATATCAATGATCATCTTTGTTTATGGTAAATGACAATGAGATCCTAACGCAAACTTTATATAAAAGATTTGAAGTTGTGAGAGTTGAACCTAAAGATGTACCTGTAACACATCTTCTCTACAATATTGTTTTATCTAAAATGTGAATTAAATTAAGTAGAATATTGAAAAGCTTATCTTCTAAGATTATAGAATATTGTCAAAGGGATGAGTTTTTGGAGGTCATGGGAGTTGTGATTCTTATTTTTTGAAATAGTATTAATAGTCAACAACAAATTAACACTTTATCTAATAGATAGATGGGTTCTCTTATTCAAAATTTTTGTAAATCTGTAAAGGTGATTGGATTTGAAATTAAGTTTATTTTTTAAAAATATTTACTGATGTCTTAGTCAACATATTTGGGATTTATAATGATGGATCAATTTCAATGTCTAATTGAGCCAAGTGAAACTAGTTCAATTACATAGTTATAGAAAAACCTTTATCTTAATAGCATCTTATAGGAAAGTATTAGTGAATATTTAAGATTATATGAACTTTGTCAAATAATGATTTTGGGTTATATGGAAGATGAGATAGTATTTAGTGCATTAACTTTTGTGAAGTCAAAACTTCACAACAGATTGGATAAAAATTTAGAGACTTCTTTAAGACTATATGTTTCACATTATTCTATGGATAAAATTCCTTATGAAAGATCACTATCAATGTAGAGTTCTCTATCTAAAAGGAAGAGGCATAATTAATATAGTGAGTGATATAGAGGATGTAAATACTTAGCCTGAATATGGTACTAACATGGTATATGTAAATATCACTTATAATGAGCAAGTTTCTCAAGGATTGTTTTAAATACCCAAGTTTTAGTTTGATATATATGGTAATTAACATTTTCTAAAATATTTCATAATTTTTTTGCTTTTGTAAAATACTTGAAAGATTGAGTTCAGTAGAACTATTGATATCCTTATGATTAACTTAATAGATATTTTTAGCACTCATTATAAAAAATTAACTTAATAGATGTTTTTATTAAACTCTCTCTATGGATTAATTGATACACAATTAGAACTAATGTCTTTAATTTCACATAAAAATATGAAACACCTTTGAGACTATAAAAATATAACAATACTTCTTTAATAGAGAGATTGAAATTTAAGACTTCATTTTTTGTCCTATTATAACTCCATGTACACAATCCAATTTTCTGAGATTCAAAGTTTTAAAAATCACCTAGAAGACTCTTTTGGACACCATAGAACTAGGTGGCACAAATTTCTGTTACCACCTAGTCACACCATGTAAGTAGGCAAAACCTCTTATGACCTAGATGCATGATGCAACCAGGTGGCAGTAAATACTACCTAGATAAATGATGCAACCTAGTGGTATAAAAGACCACCTAGCTACATGATGCAACTAAACAGTGATAAGTATCATCCACTTGCATTGATGCAACTTGATGGCATCAAGGTTGTTGGTGCCTCTCATTTACATTATATATACCCTAAATATTGAATCCATCTATATTATTTTATTTTTAATGATAAAAATTATCTTCATATCATACTCTAAATAGGGAAACCACTCATGATAATAAAATTTACAAGACTAATAATAAAATTTACAAGACTAATCTATTGAGACATGCCATATAAATATGGAGACAATAGAATATCAATAAGATCAAAGAAAAAGAAACAAAGCTATGGGGTTATTACTTGATGAATATATATTATAATCATATAGGATTATTAATTATAAATAAACTATCTTGTATCCTTAGCACAATATTAAATGATGCAAAACACACAATAGTATAACTGGGTATTCTTTTAATGCGAAGTGAGATATACAATCCAACCAAACATTCAACCTTAAAACATAGAATGCTACATCTCCATAGAATATTGAAGCTTGACAACAATACATTTAAGCTCTAAAAATTATATAGAAATTGATCATGATTGTACCAATATAACTTGTATCCTTACTTCTATATTAAAGGAGAAAAACACACATTATAAGTGGGTACTCATTAAAGTGAAATGAGATATATAGTCAAACAAAAAATGCATTAAACCTAAAAGTATAGACCACAATTTAGTTCATAAAATAAATATTGACCCAAGTATTAATTAAATACTACACTACTATATCTCCATAGAGTATTTCAATTGGACCACAATACATTTAAAATCTAAAAATTACAAACCAAGAGTATTTCACACATAATAAACCATTTAAAAGATATCATTGACATGTAAAATGTATTGAATAAAATAAGTTTTTTTCAAACATAATAACGTGTTTTTGAAATAAACATAATAGATATCATTATTGTTCAATATAAACTATTTTTGAAGCAAACTAACATTTTTTGTAACATACTCTTCACCCACTTGCTACATGCCACTTCCCTCCTTTGACACTCCCCACTCCTCTTGACCTCCCTGTGTGCCCTCCTTGATAACTCCTTCCTTAAGAATATCCTCTATACTAGAATTTATATCTATAAGATTTTCTCTCTCCCTATTCACTGCATCACCTACTAAAAGCAAACTCAGATCTACACCTATTTTTTACTTCAATAAAATCTACTTATCCATCTCATACTCTTTAATAAATTTATTCAAGGTGTTATTATGTTTATTTGATTTAACAAGTTTTTCATTGAATGAAATAGTTTAATTTATACTTTTATGAGCATTTTTCAAATCAATTTTAGAAGTTGTGATTCTTTCTTCAAATTTTCATATTTTTTTTGCAATTAAAAAATAAAATATATGTAGATAAAAATTATAACAAGAATATATATGCTAAAAATAATTAAAAATAACTAAATATTTTTCCTTCTCTACATGGTCAATGATACAAGGTTTATATCTCTTGCCAATTTTTCAAAATAAACTTGGGCTTCTACATTTAAATTTTCCAATCTATTTATCATAATGCGTAAAACATTGTCATTTTGAACATTGTTAACTGAAATTAACCTAGATTGAGTTTTATTGAATAAAGCATCAATTTTTGAGGGTTCATTTTGAACAAGTGAAAACAAATTCAGTCTTAGGGAGTTATTGTGTAAATGGGTTTTAATTTCCTTTATAATTTCTTTTGCCCTTATCTCCCATTATTTTAAATCATTTAAATAGTTAATAACACAATCCTTTAGATTAGTAATTATATTTTCTGACACTAAATTATCTAGTAAAACATAAGAGATAGAATCATCAAACATGTTCAAATTATTGATGGTGGGTGGGGTAAAGGGGGAAGAGGTACAAGGCACTTCTATTGTAGGAACATTATAAACTTGAATAAAATCATGTGGATTTAAATCACCACCTATCAAGGCCCTAATTTTGATCGCAAGATACTTTTCATCCAGATCAATATGTTGCAACCATGCAAGTCCCTATGCACTAGAAACACCACCAATAGAGAAATTTGGGAATTCAAATCCTAAAAACTGTAGGGTTGCTCTACTTTGTACATGGAGGGAGATATTCTTCCCTCTTCTCTAAGTCTTGATAGGTGGTAGGGGTCATGGCATACTTCACCTCACACATGTAGGGTGAAATAAAAAATAAAAATTTATTGAAATTGTAAATTTGAAAACATAAATCAATGTTAATTTAAAATATAATAGTTATTACGCATAGTCATGGAGATTACCTCTTCCACTCTATGTGTCTAAGTCAAAGTGAGTGTGGTGGTTCCAACTATAAAAGATAAAATTATGATGTTAATAAATTATCCAATAGAATAAACTTCAATAAAAAAAAAATTGTAAGGTAAAAAACATTAAAAGTGCTTTTGAGATTATTCTTCAATTGCAATGGCTTGAGACTCCAATGCAAAAAAGTAAAGAAATTAATAAAATAATAGGAAAAGTAAATTTCATAAAATAATACATGAAATTAATAATCATGAAAAATTGGGAGGATAACTGACAAGGGGAGATGATATCAAAGAATGCATTGGGCATTAGAAATTTAAAATGATTTAAATGAAGACTCTATGGACTCAATGTCACCATAGCCCTCATGAACACAATGACCTTTTGATGTTGCCTATCTTATTTTGTTTTATGCATGCATTATTATCTTTAATAAGCCAATAAATGTTACCATGTAAATTTTAAAATATGTATAAAGTAATAGAGTTGACTATTTTGAAGACTAAATATACCTCCTGATCCTTGAGGGATAAAGAATTAGTGGTCATTTTTATATGCAAGTTAGTTAGAATCATTTTTTTTTGTGTATATCATATAAGGCCTCATAATACAAGGCCATAATAAAATTGGTTGATGAAATTTTGGAAGTCTCATTCATAAAAGCATAATTAAACTCTGCCCTGATTCTATTAGATACATACATACATCAACCATATTTTAAAATTGATAGATAACAAAGATTATAGTAAATAACCCAATATGGAATGCCCTTTGTTCTTCCCTATCAAATTATTTTGAATTGGAAGAAATGCATAAAATATTTCAGTAATAGATTAGATATTTTATCCACGTGGATTCCCATTCTAAGCTAACTATTTTCAATGAAAATGAAAAAAATGAAATTGTGACATTAGACTCATTGAAAAACTCATGAATTATAAAAACACATATAAATATCAATAATAAATTCAATACTTACTAGTTAGGTTGATGTCCAAATAGTACACAGGCCTGAAATAATTTTTATCTTCATCACATAAGAGGCTTTAATTGTTAACAAGGTTTGTGTTGTAGTGGGGAAGGCTTGTAAAATTATGGATATCCAAAAGAGTGGTGCCAAAATATATCAATTTTGTGTTGGTATGGACATGGAATTTAGTCTCACTTTGGTCATAATAAGCCATTAGAGAATAGAGCATGTGTGTTTTGGTATCATATTGAGTCATGTCAATCAGGTCTAGAAATTACACATATTGATCTAATCCACATACATGTCAAGGTGCTTCACCATTCTGAAGAATCCCAAACACAATAAATTATTTAAAATATACTTGTGGATGATACCTATGTTTATGGATGTTGCAGTTACTAAGGCATTTTTGATGTATATTTTGGGTTCATTCAAAGTATAAGTAGACATAATAAGATGAAAAAAACAAGTGAATAGTGTGAAAATAAGGGAGATTTAGGGCATTTATGGGTTCATGGTACAACAGAGGCAGTTGGTAGATGGGATCAATGGTAACTAGTTATGAATTGTTGTCATCCAACTATATCATTTCACTAGGTGAGACCTACTACCATCCAAGTGTACCATGAAATCGAGTGGTACCTATTACTACCAGGTAGAACTATGCAACTAGGTGGCAACAAACACTGCCCACCAACATGTTGTGACCAGGTAGTAGAAAATGTTTCTTAGTATCATGGAATGATCAAGAGATAACATGTGTCACCTGTTAGGATTCTAAACTAGGGTAGTGGCATGTGCCATCAGGTAACATTACAAAATTGGATGATAGATCAGGTCGATAGACGATACTTTGAAAATAGGTGGTTATAAAAAAAACATGAAAAGGAAAATGAAATTGGAACCTATACTTTCACCAAGGTTTTGAATCAGATTCACCTAAAAAAACCTAAGGGGGTTTTGTATTCACCTAAATTTAAGACTATGACAACATCACAACCACATTCCAACCCTATGATGTCAATGTTGCTCCCAATATTCAACAAAATTAGCCGATGTGGATCAATAATTTTCTACAAAATTTATAGACTCATTTTTTACCATTTATTCATCAATTTAACAATGTGTTAAATGTATCAAAATTCATTTAATATCATATTATCTCACCTTTGCTATCAAAATTTTGAACCATGCATGACACACATGCTAACTCCATAAATAAACTTCACAATTGAATGTTTCCTTGCATAGCATAATAAATTTATAGTATTTTAGAATATAAGGTGACGATGGTTTCTATGCACTTTAATGTAAAAAATTCATTATGTATATAAAAATAATAAATATGCACATAATTTATTTGATTTCCACAATAGCATCGTCTACCATGAAGACTTTAATTTTCCAATCACTTTATTTAAAATATACTTTATGTATAAGCATTTGTATACATTGGTTGATGTCATTAGTAATGACTATGATATAATCATCCATGCTATGGGTTGTCCTTGGTGTATGAAATCAAACACCAACAATATGTACAATTGAAACTATACCAAAATATAAAACACAAAACATAAGTGAGCTTGTATGTTAAGAAAGATCTATATCTTCTAATACTATAAATAGAATTAAAATCATACCTTCATTACATTCATGCCAAACATTAAATACATCACTAATCATTTGTCATTTCCAAATTTTAACAACTAATCTTGTTGATGTGTGAGTTTGATGCCCAATATGAAGGGGATTTATCCATCCTCATCAATCCCTTCATCATTGTATCATTGATAGACAAATTATTTATTGGGATTTTCTAGTGCCCACTCTTGAACCCTTTATGCATAATTGGGAACATACACATATTTCTCTCCTTTATTTTTTAATTCACTATTGTATATGTCATCCTTGCTTAGGAAACCATTTTGTTGTGTTTCACCATTGAACATTATAACTTTCTCCTGCACCATATCATAGTGTTTAAGATGGATAGAAACAACAAACATTCATAAAAATTGTATCCTATGGACCCATTCATTTAGTTATATGTTAATCTAAGGATAAAAAATAAAATTCTTACCCTTGAATTATTCATCTTATTTTGATAATAGTGATTGATGTGACTATTTATATTTTCTACTTAATCCTAGATGAACAACACATGATTAGGTCTAACAACCATTTATCACGTGATAAAATGACATTGATAACCATACATTATATGTTTCAACATATCCATATGACTTTACCCATATTTGTCACTATGGACTTATCTTTTGGCATGACATCAATTTCAAGGAAACTCTCAGGCCCATATGAATAATAATATATGTACAGATATAATAAAATTATCAAGTGTATGTATATTCAAATTTTGATACATAAATGACATTTGATCAAAACATAGCAACATATGAATACACACACACACACACACACACACACACACACACACACACACACACACACACACACACACACACACACACACACACACACACACACACACTTACTATCTTAAATGGGGTGGCACTTACATGACATGTTCTAAAGTAGCGTTAATCCTTATCTACTTGCCAAGAATAGGTGATAGGTTTTTGTGCAATTTGACACATGAAATTTTTTACGGAAAGAATTATTATTTTATTCTATTTTCATGAAGTATTCAACTCTATCTCCATCAACCCAATCAACCAACATATATTACTCATTAATTTTAGGAAAAAATTTCCCCATGGTATTGCTTCACTCAAACAAACCCTTGGTTTTTGAAGTGTAAGTTATAGAATTTGAACCCTCCTTTTTATGTCTAATCCAACGTACAATAAATATGTTTCATTTAACCAATACATATTAAACATTTTGAATGATCAAATATTGCAATCTATGAACAAAAATGAAGTAATGATACCTACAACAATTGTGAACAACTATTATATTTAAATAACTATAAACAACATCTACATATCAAATACTTGATAATTAGTAATGTGATAGATTTTCATAATGGAAATGGATTAAAATTCATTAAAATACTACTCATCACTTCATAATTGGAATTTATCCCACAATAGTTATAAATATAACCTTATAGCATATACTAATCCTTGAATAATTACATAATAATAAAAATATCCTTACAACATATAGTCATCATTGTATCTAATTATTTAAAAAATGTTTGTTTTATTTCAAAATAATATAACATGTATCCTATTATAGTGTTTATGAAATATAATCAGATTTATGTCACCTCACCATAAATAATGGAGACTATGAATACAATAAGAAACATAAACATTGTATTGTGAAAAATAAAAATTGTTGCACAACAATGACAATGTTATGAACTTAAAAATTAGATATAATATTAAAATATTATTCTAATTTAAAATAATATGTAGGTGTATCTTCTATATCAAACATGTCCAATTGATCCATACTCATTTTACCTATTTATTCCCATTCCTCATGTGAGGTTTGTTGTTTGGGTTCTTCTTTTGCACCACAGATCTCAATATCATTAAAATAACCATACAATAAAATGGCATCCTCATATAGTTTACTCAATGGTTCTCTTGGAAAATTTATTTCCCATTTCATCTCAACAATAACTAATTTATAAAACCTCCACATAAATACCTATTTTATCACACAAGTGGAAACATAAACCCATCCTATGTATCAATGCAATGCAACATGCACGGTGTAGACAACCCTCATCAGCTAACAATTTACCATAAGTTACATTATGATAATATTTTATGCACATAATAACATATTTTTTATATGAAAAAGCCTTCCTTTCCATTGGGCACTAACCAATACACTTTTTTTATTACACATACTATAATTGTTGGCAATACATTGTAAAAGCATCAAAAGATTAGAATTTAAACTACTTTATGTATACACATGCATTGTTTAATCATGCACATCAAAAACATGAAACATCAGAATCCCACCTTAACTTATTTTTTAAGTATCTATTGTTGAATCGTGTTTTTTTTAATCTACTCTTTCCTTTCACCCCTTTCACATTATAAAAATACCCTATATAATGCAGATTGTATGTCACAAGCATATACACTTGGACAAACAAAGACAAAAAATAATGTTTACATGGCTCATGGTGCTAAAAAGTCTAATGCCTCAACAATGATACCATGTGTCTAAATTTTAGGGATATATTACAAAGAAGTCACTTGATATGCTTATGGCATGAGGAAATTATTGATAGGGATGAACTATTTTGTTAGGAAATTATTAAATTTATTTGTACAGTCCATATTTCATGTTATCTGAATGTTAGTTATATACAAATTATATAGATATGAAATTAGGGTTTGGATATATACACCAATGAATAAGGAAAGGGTGCCACCTCTATTAAGTTATTCAATCTATTAATATATTTTATACGTATAGTATATAAATTAGGTGTGAACATAAAGTTGCTAGTAGAAGTGAATATTGTGTATACATTAGACACTTTGTAATTTTTAGAGGAAAACCTAGTAGTATAGTGTAGGTTTCATGTATGCTCCAGTTGTGTTCTTTGTAATGTAATGGGAAACAAACAATTGAGGGTAGATAAATTACCAATAGAGTGTTGCTTCATACTCCATTTTTATTTTTTGTAAATGATCCTTTGTTAAAGGAAGAGGTTTTGATCAATTGATACTACCAAGTTGATTTTCCTTGCATTGTGGTTTCTAAGATAAAATCCTTTGTGTTATGGTGTAATTTATTTGTTCCCTTTTAGATGTTCATTGTTTTTGTTTAATTGTAGTTAAAAAATCAAATTCTTTTAATATCGCACACACTCTAAATCACTTCCAATTTAAGCTAATTCATGTAAGAGCAACAAGTATTGTGTTTTTTCACATAATTTGAAGGATGCATATATTAAATATAAAAATAAAATTATAATCCCACCATTTCACACAACGAAAGTTGCTAGAAAATAGGGTACACAAAAATCGAATTCAAAACAAGCCTAATATAAATGGATGCAAATAGGAAACTAAATATGCCCTAAATCAATCTAATTTATTCAATTTTTATAATATGTAAATATCTACTTTATTTAGCATCTAATATTCAAATTCAAACCTATTAAAATTATCACTTGCGCTAATGTTTAGTGAACATATTTGCACGTTTTAATTTTTGGCATCATCGTATGAGATGGAAAGGTGAAAGTATGGGTGGACTGTCAGAAGCCATCCATCGAATTCCATCCTAGCTTTGTTAATTGCACAACTCTCTGTAGTTGGGGTTCAACTTTCAAACAAAAAAAGGAACCTTTGCATGCGTCCTTTCGAATGACTCGGGCCTTCAGTTGATTTAACAAAGTACCAATACATCTGTCATGGCTGTGCTGGGCTGCATTATTGTTACTACTTTTCTTCTCCCTCCACGTGAATTCTACTCAAGTACAAATTTATTTGTGTTCGCCTCAGCTATAATAAAGTGTCATTCATAAATTAAATTCAATCCATCGTAATGACAGGGTAAAAGCAAAGCATCGTCCACACGGTAAACTCCAAATTTATTTATTTATTTTTTTAAAAAGGAGCCAAATAATGTCTTTCAAGAGAAATGAAAAGTAATAATAGAGATGCAGTACGGTAATGTTATAAGTTTCATGGAAGCTACTTTCACATTAAGAAATTATTTTGTGACGGTTTTAATTTCAAATTGACTTTAATTTTAATTTACATATACCATTTCATTATAAATAGATGAATGGGGAGAGGTTTAATTAACTAATATAGTAGCTTGGTAAAGAGTTTTTTTAATGAAAAATAAAAGTTAAAGTGTGAATCGTCTTATACATAAATGTAAAGATATCTTCCATCTAAAAGAAATTATAATTTTGTACACATAAATTTCCCCTTCTTCGAGTATATATTTATCGATTCCTAAAATATTCTCATATTTTCATAATTTATATATATATAATTATTTCAAATGTTATGAAATAAAATGTTAGCATTTTCAACATTTAATTTCATATTTCCCTTATTATTGGCTTTATACCATTTAGAATGTATTTATTTTACCTCATAAAAATGTTTTCATGTCTGCTTTCTTTCACACCTAAAAATTGGTTCTTCTAATTTTGAAAAAATATATTTTAAATTATAATAATTTAATTAAAAAAATTAAAATTATATTATAAATTTTAAATTATAAATTAAGTATATTTTATATTGAATAGTTTTATTTAACTTTTTAATAGTCTCATTAATTAAACAAAAATTATCTCAAATCACTTTCTTGTTTCATAGGTCGGTGTAATTTTTTTTATATTTTAAATTATTTATTTAATATCAATTTATAATTATAAAAAAATTAACTATGTACAAATAATTATTTATTCTAAAATTAATTTATATATAAAAAAAATATTTGTAATATAATTTATAACAGAAAGATACTTGTAACATTAATAATAATTTTATTTTTTATATTAAATTATACTATTGTTATAAAACTAATATAAATTGTTAAAAAAAAGTTAGGAATTTGTCTCAATATATTACACAACTTTTAATCCTTTTTATATAACAGTAAATATATATATTTTTGATTAATTATAGTATAGTTACCTAACCTTTATTATTTTAGCATATTGTATTTTGCTTGTTTCTAATCTCATTCAATTTTGGATCACTTTTGAATAGATTTTTAATTCACTAAAAATTACTAGAATACATAAATGTACAACAATATTAATTATTATGAATGTCAATTAAAGAATAAAATTATGGAAATAAAAAATATATAAATACTTATAAAAATATTGAACAAAATATAGTATGTTATCAAAACAACAAATACAAATACTTCTATCACTAATATTGTTCTCTCTTAAAGCTATGAACAAACAAACAAACAAAAAAAAAATGATGACAACAATAATAATCATTATAATTAAATTAGATTGAATAAAAATACACATTTAAAACTCTTCAATTACAATCAAAAAATTAAAAATTTCCAATCCCATCCATGAACAATCTCAATGGGGTCAACCTCTCATCCTTACAAGTTATGGATTTATGCCATGTGGTTAACGATTGATAATTTTGTGTTTTTTGCTTAAATTGATATTTACACATGATAATATATGCCACATTTTGTTTACATGCAAAAGAAAGGAAATTATGACTATAGAGGTATTGCAGGCTCAATATGGTAGAAGATCAAAATGATAAGTCTATCAATAGTGGTTCAATTAGTGATTTGTATTTCTCTGATGGCAACTTAGCATGTAGCACCTACCTCTAAAATAGAACAAGGATTGACAAGAATATTGAGATTGATTTTTGTTATCGTATTTTCAAATAAACTTATTTAATATATTTATATTTGTTATGTAGATAGACGTTTTACAATAATAGCGAGGGAGTGTAATAGGTGAGTTGTTTTTTATTATATTAGATTTTAAATTTGATCTCTATTTGATTCTCATAAGAAAATTTCAACTTTAAATTTGATATCCATTTGTTTTTTATTTAGAGGTTTTTTCTTTTTTGCTTGGAGAATTCAATAAAAAAAAATCATAATATTTTAACCATACAGTAGAGTTTGGAGCCCGCTTTTTTTTCCATAAATATTTTTTTGATAGACTAGTGCAACCTAAATGATGTCCTTTGTCTTTAGTCAATAATAAATTGGTAGAGAAGGTAATGAAATTATTAATTGATATGGTATGTAAAAAATCTAAGATACAAATCTTAAGATTGATATATCTTAGTGTATTTCAAATAGATGTATTTAAAAGATCTATACTAGTTAATCTACAATAAAAACTGTATTATATTAATAAAATTGCTAAAAAAAAAATATTTCAAATAAAAACATGAAAGTGAGAAAATTATAAAACATAAAATATAAGAGTTAAGTTGAGATCTATCTCATATAACAACTCGTGAATAGGGAGTATAATAATGAACCTATTTGCACTTATAAAATTAAATTTGAAGAAAAAAGTTTTAAAATAAAACATGAATAAAAAAGTCTCAGTAATGGTGTACCTACTAATGGTGGAACATAGTTTTTGTTCAAATGTACTCCATTGATAGAACATATTATTGTGTATAAATATTAAAGTGTACTAGTAGTAATGCATGTAGTATCTAATATTCGTTAAACATTTCCTTTATAAAATTAAAAGTAATCAATCACATCTTGACAAGTAAAACTCAAGTATTGATACTCCAAAAGTTAAATTTTAACCATAAATTTAAAAAGTATATTTTATAACTCTCACAAAAAAATCAATTATATTGTAAAATGTATAATAAATTAAACTTTAAAATTTTAATTATAAATAATTAAGACAACTCAATTATATTATAAAATGTATAATAAATTAAACCTTAAAACTCTAAATGTAAATAATTAAAAAAACAATTATATCATAAAATATATAATAGATTAAATTTAAAACTTTAATTATAAATACTTAAGACAAATCAATTATATTTTAAAATGTATAATAAATTAAACCATAAAACTTTAATTTTAAATAATTAAGACAACTCAATTATATTGTAAAATGTATAATAGATTAAACCTTAAAATTTTAATTATAAATAATTAAAACAACATATAAAAATAGGTAAACTTTTCAAAATCTAAAATGATGTTACTATACTTTACTTCACTTTCTAAAATTAGGGTGCATAAAAAGTATATGTTGTACACATAAGCATAGTCTATAGATGGATTTAGCATTAAGTCACTCTCCCATCTTATTTGTAGAAATAGGATTAAAATTTTGTCTTCTTTACCAACCAATTATCTATTGCAATTTGAGAAGGGCAATGTCATGGGGCTAGCTCTCCAAAGTTGGCATGGCCGTATGACACCGCTTGTCCTAACTTGAATCCCTCATTGTGATGGGATCCTACAAGAAATATGGACTACACCTTTAGTATTTACCTTCACAACTAACCCAGAAACATAGTTGACAATAACTTGTATAAAGAAAGGATTAGTAGCGAAAAGAGAAACACACACTTAGAAAGATCAAGAAATCGACTCAACACACATGAGCATTCACATAATGCAATAAAAATAAGAGTAACATGTATTTTACTAACTCTTTAAGACAATCCATTCCAAAGTATAATAAATTGGTCAACTGGCCAACATGCACAACAACCACTGAGTTGGGCTCAGCTGATAATGCTCAAAATCACTTGAATGATTATAATGAATAATTCCCTCCCTAGGTTTGATTACTCTCTACCTAGGATAACCAAGCTCCTACATCATGAAATTTGAGACCATAGAACTGATCACAAACACCCACATGATGCTTGCATAGGCACATGCCCATGGTCCACATAAACTTGGGACTGACACAGACTTGCTTCACAATGATTCACTTTTCATCACTTTGACAGTTTAGACTTGCATTCACCTAAATCACTGTGCAAAGAAAGCTCACCATTCATTTTATCATGGTAGACCAAACCAATGAATGAAGTTACAGATGTTGAAGTAACACATCCCTCATAGACTCCCCCACTTAAAAATTGATGACGTCCTCAATGTCGACACGACTCTACTGGCAGGAACCCATGAGGGCAATCTTCTATTCAAACTCAACCCAAAGCCAAAAGATTAACACATCCCTTCTTCAGACCCATTCCAAGCTAAGAGGCCAACACTTCCCCTTTCTAGGCTCTATCTAGAATCCAAATTCAAGATACCACCATTCCCCCTTTTCAGGCTCAAAGCTAAGATATAAACACGCCTCCTTACCAAGCTTCCTTCAGAGTCAAGAGACCAAAACAAGCCCCTTTTCAGACCCAAAGCCAAGAGATCATTGCATCCCCTTTTTAGGCTCTCTTCAAAGTCAAGAGATTAACACAAACCCTTTTCAGACCCAAAGCTAAGAGAAACACATCCCCTCTTCAAGTTCTATTCAGAGTTAAGAAATTAACTCACCTCCTTTTCAAACCTAAAGCCAAGAGATAAACACTTCCCCTATTCAGGCTCCATCTAGAGTTAAAAGACTAAGGCCAAACTCCATGACCTTAACTTTGTGGGCTTCCAACTACAACTAGCTTGCTGAAAAATACCATTCCAACAATACTAAAAACTCCCTCCACTTGAGATTACCATGTAACCCACTGTCTTCACCCCAAACTAAGGAATTTAACTAGATACAAAATTGAGAGACAAACTGAATCTCTGGAAACTTCTACACGTAGACAAGGCTTACCTACACAAGCTATACCAAACCAATGTAACTTCATAAGATCACCTTGATCTTACCAACCCCCAAACTTGGGGTGGAGGAAAATGACTCTCTATGACTCACCTCTTCAAGAATATATAAACCCATTAAAGACTAAGTTACCCCATCAAACTTGCCCCCAAACAGTACTAAAACTCTAAACAAGAGTATAAAAGGTAAAGATAACTCTTAAAATCTAACACCCCTAGCCCAATAATAGGAATGGAGTCTTTCTTAAGAACTCTCCTTTAGAACCAGCATGATGCACTTGATCAATTATCTTCTCTGTGACATAAAAATATGATGTTTCCTTGAGCATACTAGTGGCTATGAAGAACCCATCTCACATCAACGGGAAATAGGAACCTGTTGCTCCCCTTCAACATCGAAACTACCACCAAGCAATACAAGATCCACTGACTCCTTACTAATTCTTACACTCATCTACATACTCAACCCAACACCACTTTCATCTTCCCGATCCCACTCCTCTACACAATCTTCACCCTGCACATCTATAATGGATCTGACACAAAGGAACTCTGAGATGGAGAAAAATTATCACCTTACCCAGCCTAGGTAAACCTTATCTCAGCATAACATGGATGCCTTGTAATTACTCTAAATCTACTTGAACCTCTAGAGTTTGGAGGCCATGTTTACAAGGCCACATTGGTTGACTTCCAACTACAAGACACCCATGTGTATGAACACACCTTACACAATAATCAACCGCAAAAAGTTACACACAACCACCTCTAAACCTAGGCTTTCCCTAGCATTGAGATCCTGTGAGCACATACACCGTCTGCTCACATAGTTCATCTAGATCTTCCTTCTAAAATATAAACACCTCCTGTCACTTCAACAATCTTGTTTTTAGTGATTCTTGCCACACATCCAACACTTCAAATGGAAATACTTTTCACTTGACTCTCCAACTAGTGACTTCATCTCACCACCCATGGAAGTGCTCCAAGACTTACAAGATCCCTATAATGACTCTAGAGTACCCTTCCTTCCTTGGTCACCCACTAGCTTCCCTAAAGACTTTCTCAACCCCTTACCAATTCCACCCCACTTGGATGCGCAAGGGTCCAAGGTGTTTCTGGATCATTTACTTCACTAACATTAGACACTCCATGGTGAGAGAGCTCCCCCTGAGCCCATGATTGAAGACCATGAGTAAACTAAAATAACTCATCTACCTATGACATGTCGGTGGCCTCCAACAAAAGTCTTTGGAAAGCATAGATATACTCACCCATTCCCCCACTTGCTTTAATTGACTCAACTTGGTCCTAGCCAACCATGCTGCATTACCAGGTCAAAAATGATTGCTAAGGGCTTCCTTTAGATCCTCCCAAGAGTCCAACCACCCTGCTAAACTCCTTGATGTAATGTCATTAGCTAAGGTTCTATAACAAACCTTTGTCATACCTGTGAGGTACCTTACTACAATACATATCTCTTGTGTGCTTTACAGACCCCCTAACCCTACTAGGAACTCCTCCGTGCTCGAGAATAAACTATCTAGAATATGGTGATCTCTCTCACCATCATATCACTCTGGTTCCTTCAACTTGAGGAGCTTTAAGACTGAATAAGAACTAAACCCTAATGCTTTCACCAAACCTGATACCATTGATTGATAGAAAGCCACTTCATCCTGTAACTCTATTTGGAACATCAAACCCTTCTCCAATGTTATATTAAGTTCCATGATAGTCTGCCCCATAGTAGTCACCTTCTCCTCAATCTCATTGAATCTCATACCCATACAGTCCCACATCACTTGGAACTAGGCACCAAATCACTCAACAAGGCCTTCACCCACTACAATAACACTTTTGCTACCAACATGGCAACTACCACCACCTGCACCTTCGCCTCTACCTTGACCCTGCTCTCGACCCCTATTAGTCACTTCCTTGAGTAACATCATAGATAGATCTCCTACCATACTAACTTAGACACAATAGACACAATATTGGACTAACTCGATAGGGGAAGGCAAAAGACTATTTAAATTTAGGCAAACATAATCCAATAAAACATAAAGTGTGTGCTCTAATACCAACTATCATGGGGCCAGCTCTCTGGAGCTAGTGTGGCTGTGTAGCACCGCTTGTCATAACCTAAATCCTTTATTGTGATGGGATCCTACAATAACTATAGACTAAACCTTCAGTGTTTACCAACACAAGTATCCCATAAACATAGTTGACAATAACTTGTATAAAGAAAAATTAGCAGTGGAAAGACAAACACACACTTGCAAAGATCAAGAAATTGACACAAAACACATGAGCATTGACACAATGAAAGAAAACTAGGAGTAACATGTATTTTATTAACTCTTCAGGATAATCCAGTCCAAATTACAATAAATGGGGTAACTAGCCAACAAACATAATAACCATCAAGTCAGGCTCAGTCGATAATGCTTAGAACCACTTGAATGATTATAATGAACAATTCCCTCCCTATGTTTGATTACTCTCTATCTAGGATAACCCAGCCCTTGAATTACAAAATCTGAGACCATAAAACTAATCACAAACACCCACATGATGCTTTCATGAACACGTGCCCATGGTCCACATAAACTTGGGACTGACATAGACTTGTTTCATAGTGATTCACTTTTCACGACTTTGACAGTTTAGACTTGCATTCACCTAAATCACTATGCAGAGAAAGCTCACCATTCATTTGATCAAGGCAGACCAAACCTGTGAATGAAGTTAGGGATGTTGAAGCAACACATCCCTCATAGGTAGCATATACGCATATGAATCTATGCTTATGTATAGAAAATAGTAGAAAGTGGGGACTAGTCAAGTAATGCATGCGTGGTGGTCCTGACTCTCACTTCTCCTTGTTTAAGATATTTGTATACTCCACTAGGCCTATATCCTATGGGTACCTTTCCCATTAATTTTTTGGGGATGTGTACTTGTGAGTAATAAAATTGATCTAATTTCATCATATGGTTCACTTTTTGGTTTCACAATCTTGAAAACTTCTTAAACCCAAATAAAATAAAGCTATTTTAGTTAACACCGTTTCAATGACTATTCTTTTGAAAGTTAACATCATGTCATTAAGTTCATATAATATGTGGTGGGAAATGTAATGATGCCATATTGATATACCTTTCTTTCAGCGCATTCAAGGATGCAACTCAGTGTGTCCATGTGAGCCTCACAGTAGTCCATAGTCCTTTTTAGGCTTAACAAAGGTTTGGTTGTTTTTGTAACTTATTTTTTTGACTATTTTGAATTGGTTTTTTAACTCCATTGATAAACTTCAACACCTTATGTTGATTTTTTGTGTCATCGCATAGATGCACAATGTAGTTTTTAAACTCATTTATGTAATTTTGGACTGATTACTCCTTATGTTGATGAAATTAATCTCAAATTTCACATACTCATCTTCTTATCACTTGAAGAGGAAATAATCATTTTGTATAGTGCTAAGAAATGAACTCTAAATTTTAATAAGATTTAAGTATTTATCGCATTATATGTTGAAGGTTTTCTAGTAGTGAGACACTAAAATTAACACCGTCAACAATTAAAAGGTGATCTTTTTTGATTCATTGAATAAGTTCACCAAGAACTGTAACTTTAATAATTAGTGTATTGTTTTTGGAGGGCAGCCCAAATAAATTTATAAAAATCTAATAATATTTCAAATAATTTCTTAGGGGTGTTAGCCATCTTGTTCTTATTATGGTGTTCTATTGAATACTCTAAAAAAGAATTAAGTGTTTATCCTCATTTTTCATGTTAACATGATGAGGGATGGAGAGGGAGTGATGAGGGAGTGATGAGGGATGAGGAAGGACAAGGATTGAGTTATTAGGGATGATGAGGCATAATGAGGATCAATGAGAGAGTAATCAAGGATCATGAGGGAGTGATTAGAGATGACTAAGGACAATAAGGGTTAATGAGGGAGTGATGAAGGATAATAAATAATTATGAGAGAGTGATTATGGGTGATGAGGCATGAGTAGAAAGTGATCAAGTATGAGGGAAGGATGATGAATAAGTGAAAATAACATAAAGTGGTTATTTGATATGTGTAGGAGGTCATCAATGTGACCTATGTTACACCAATCACACCACTTTGCATCAATTTTAAAGTGATTCGTTTGTAAACTTTAATTTTGACAAATTTGATACTCTTAGAAATAATAGGAATCAATTTAGAAGGCACAAAAACATAAAAAATAACTATATGTTTAACAAATATGGATATCAATTTAAGTTATGTCCTAAAATCCCTAGGTTTAATACTTAGACCCTGAAAATGCCTAAGTACTAAGATAATTGGATTTTGAAAAACTATTTTCCAAATAATAAGGCATGAAACTATGAGACCAACTCTATCATATGTTGAGTGACCCTATTTTATTATATTTACTAAAATAAATCTAAATGTAACAATATAAATGTAAACTTATACTTTAAATTTAGAAGAGTAAATATAAGCTTATGAACACAGTTGGATTCACGTACAACTCCCAAATGCTCATGGAGTTAGTTTTGGACTTATAACAAAGTAATGAGTATGCATTATATAGTGCACTATATAGCACATATGTGTTATATAATGCATACACATTTTTTACATTTAAAATAACACGTATGTGTTATTGTTTTTTCAATAACATGTATGTGTTATGGCTAAGTAATTACCAAGCCATAATTTCAATAACGTGATCATGTTAACTAAATAATGTGATCATTTTACCTAAAATATCCAAGGAATTATCCCCCAACTCTATGCACATACCTTGATATTATTTGTGCAGTAAAAAGTTAACCTACAAGAGAATGACATGTACTCACCCTTGGGGGCGAAAAATATATTACCTTCACCCACTCCTATTTTACATATAGATCCATGAAAAACATGATCCATGGATTTGAAAATGTATTATTTACCTAAAATTCATCACAAAACATCATAATTATTGGGAATGGTTCATCTAACAAAGATGCAACCAATTGATGGGATACAACTTATCCTTTTATCAATTTTTGGCATATAAATTTGATGTAAATTTTTTTAAGTTGCATCACTTATTTTGTGATGAAATGAATGATGTATTTTTTTGTTCATAATAATATTTAATTGGTCTTATTTAACTATAACTTGGACCTCATTGTTGAGTAAATAATGTTGTAGTTTTTGTGTAGAGAAAACTAGAGATAAGCATAAATTTTCAAATGTTATATCCATTCATAATCAACTAATTACTGACTGGTGTAATATATTGCCTATTATTTTTTATCATCATTATATTTTGATAATATAACTCTAAGGTCCCTATGAGTGGCTGAGATATAGAGCAACGATGGACTATTTGGAATAGGAGGCATGGTCACTAGTGGTTTTGCTAAATATAATTTTATTTTTTTGAGACTTTGTTGAGAAATGTCATCCCACGTAAATTTTGCATCATTTTTAGCAAACATGTGATATGAAGTGTTTTATTAGATAATTGAGAAATGAAGATTTAGATAGCCTAAATTATACATTGTAAACATCATAACTATTTTAGATTAGTTGGTAGTGGCATCTCGACAATAGATTTTACCTTTTTGGATCAACCTCGATGCATTACTAAAAATAATGTACCCAAGAAGATTTCCAAATGACACTCTAAATACAAATTTTGGGGGATTTAATCATACATTAAACTTTCACAATGATTCAAATATTTGACATAAATCAGTTGCATGATGACATTTATATTTCTTGAGTAGACCATTAACATATCCTTAATAGTTTTGTGAATAAAATCATGAAATATATGAGTTACAGATGTTTGATATGTTGTTACTACATTTTTTATTCCAAAATGAATAACCATATAACAAAAATGTGCCCCATAGAGTAGTAAATGTTATCTTTTCTTGATCTATTATGTAAATTTTGGTTTGGTTTTATCCAATAGAACCATCCATAAATGAAAATGTCTCTTATCTAGATGTGGAAAATACAATCATGTCAATGTTAAGTAATGGAAAATCATCT
Source organism: Torreya grandis (assembly GCA_037957365.1). NCBI lineage: Eukaryota > Viridiplantae > Streptophyta > Pinopsida > Cupressales > Taxaceae > Torreya > Torreya grandis. The sequence continues at coordinate 1,034,986 of JARHVA010004587.1, forward strand.
TTTAGATAGGCCTTATTTAAATTGTGGTAATACTTTTAAAATCTAATGTCTCCATTAGGATTAATAATAGGTATAATGTTAGACACCCACTATGAATACATATTGGATATTAAAAATCTTACGTCTAAGAGTTTTTTAATCTTATCATTTACTAGCGAATCCACTTTTGGATGAATTTTTTGAATCTTTTTTTTAATAGGTTATGCATCTAGATATAGTAATATATTATACATTTCCATTGATGTATAAATCCCATCCATATATAAGTAATCCCAAGAAAATTGTTTTGCATAATCATGTAGGACCTATCTATAGGCCTTGATTTCATCATCCTACATCATTGTAGTAAGTAATACCATTCAAATATTCTTATCTATTCCATAATTATATTATATTATTTATTAATTCAATAATATGGATCATTCAAAAATAAATGGCATGGCAAGAATATTATTATGTGCATCATGTTATACATTAGTATCATCACTCTCACCAAATTCAACATGAGTAGAGGTGGCATGAGGAAACATATTATTATGATATAAGGAAGGGAAACTCTCGTGTGCCATGAAGTATTAATGTAAAGACTCATTATTTTAGAACTTATATATTGTACAATTTATTTACGAAGAAATTTTATAAATAATATGACAGTTGAATAATTATAGACCCATTTTAAAGGTATTTATACATTCTAATTTGGTCTTTTAGAAACAAGGCTCAGTATGAATAGATGGCTTATCACTTACAGATTGTCCAAAGAAACCTAAGACATGCCATTTTTTTTAGGGGAGATATTTTGAGCTATACCTTACTCATGTTTTCCCAAACCTTATCCTTTATACCCATATCTAATCAACAACCAAAACCATGATTATAAGATTGTGGTGTAGCACTATCTATTTGTTGGACCATCATACAATGTGTGAAGGAATCAATATCCATTAGACAAGTGTAAGTAGATCCCTAATAGATAAATTTTAAAAAAAATATTTAAATTAGAGAGTGATGCATATATATCATGTATCCAAGGCCATCCCAAAACTATGCTATAATTCAAATCATTTGGCATTACTTCGCACAAATTAGGAAATATATGAGGTCCTACAAAGATATTTATGGATATTTTCTCAATACTCTTTGTAAAATGTTATCAAATCCTTTAATTCTAATATTTTAGGGTTTTAAGTCTTTAATTCCAATTTCAAGCATATAAAGAATGGATATGTTACAAAATTTGAACCATTATCCATGAGAACTCTTTTAACTATTTTACTGATCACACATACCTAGATGTATAGTAGTAAACAATAATTTGTGATGTCTTGAGGTGGTAAGTCTTATTTATTTAATTAAATACTATATTCAGTCTGTTTTATATATTTTAACATATAAGCTACACATGGAGGCTCCGCATTACTTAGTAAAAAGGTCACGCATAATGCACCCAAAAGAATATCCTTATAATGTGAAGAATGATGTAATAAGTCCAAGAGTAAAAGTTTTAATTGTAATATCATTGGAGAGGTTGTAATATGGTGGGAGGATCAATCATGTTTCATGAAATCTCCTTGGAATTTTTTAGTAACAGGTAAAAATTCACTATAAACATTATGGTAGTAAGAATTATGCAAGAATGCATTAAATTTGAAATGACTAGGTTTTTAACTCCATTTATATTTTATTGAATTCAACATGCATGAAACATTAAAAGTAACAACTATCATGATGTACTTTAAGGTGAAGTAGCTAAGAGATATATTGATATTAAACATGGTTGCATTAAATGGCAAATTTAGATTTTTAAATTTGGAACACTTTAAATTAAGAATTCACAAAACATTAAATTAGGAAAAACCTTATATCATTTTTTTTTGCATTTGCATAAGCCATGTTCACCAAATATTTAACCCTAATTATATTATCAAATATATGGTTAAATGGGTAGAGGTAGCATAAGGCACAAGGAAGAAAAATCATCTCTATAGTAGGCCAATTAATTTGTAAACTTAGATAAACATATACAAAATTTATTATGTTGATAAATGCTAAAAGTAAAAGTATAGCTATGCTAGATATTGAAATAAATTAAAAATAATGGTACTTATCTAGTTATGATGCTAATATAGATATGGATTTGGAATAGGCTAGAAATAAACTAGATCTAAATTCTAGATTAGTCATTAGATTCTATAAATTGACTTATGTGATCTCATAAAGTTGCATTGACACTTTTATTTAACCTAGACATAGGTGTCTTGTACTTAAAACCTAGTGGATGTGGATGTAACCACCTAGAATATTTTTATTTCTATGTTTCTTTCACTCTAGTGTGCTCATATCTAGATCATAGATTGTTGTTCCTCATAAAATATTAAAACCCTAGTTCTTCATATTCATATAGACTAAGAAATATGGGTTAATAGGCACATGGTTTCAAGATACCCAAAAGACCCATCTATAAATGAGAATTGCTTACATATCCAATACTATGAAAAGGGACTAAGACTTGTGTATTTATCCACTATGTATTGGCTTGTGTGTTCATAAGGATGTAATGTGTGATAATTAATTATATAGAGTGACATAGCTTGTAATGTGGAAACTATGGCTCATGGGATGCTCCTTTAGTACTTCATACCTATAAATGTGTTGTCCCTATGAATTATATATAAATAGGAGAAAATAAGGAATCTTTTTCACTTGAGTGCTTGATTGAATGCTTTTGGTAAGTTTCCTTATGATTTATTTGATTTCTCTAGGTGAATAATGAATGAGGAGTGATCATGCATATATACCAATGATTTTGGACAATATCTCACATTAAATCACTTAGGCCAACAAAAGGGATAGGTTTCTTTTGTAAATTAGATGAGATTAGGGAATTAGAAACTTTTGGTGGGATTGGACATAAATGTCAACATAGGAATTTGATTGGGACACAAGTATCCTTAAATCCATAAAATAGGCACATGTCTAAAACTTATAGAGACATAAGATGAACATGTTTGTAATATTATGAGCATGTTATAAGGTTTGAGTCATTAGAATAACATTTTTTGGAGTAATAAATAATCAATAGGCATAGAGAGATAGTGTATGTGATCCTTTTAGCAGTGAGAAAGGTCTAGAACTGAGGAAAACCCAAGGTATTTATTTTCTAAGTGTACAAGATGGAGGTGTTATATAATTTAAAAATAGTGTCTACACCTACTAAAACTTAATCAATCAACTTCAAAACCAAGATAGTTTTCCATATTCATCTGTATTTTTATATCTATCATAGAATTAGTCATATAACATGTTTGAACCATTCAAATATCATCCCATGAGAGATATTTTATAGATTTTCAAGTTAGATCACTACATGCATATTCATATATTATATTTCACCGTTGTGCACATACATTACAACACATAAGTGAAAATTAAATAAGTCTGAGGCACTCATTGGAGTATTGGTTATGTAGGTAGTATTCAGTGACATAGTGGTAACTAAAGTAAGCTCGACACGATGAACCCATTGACACATTTCAATCAAACTCATTCTAAGGGTGAATAGGGGTGAAAACCTAAGGTTTTATTAATTTTCAAAGAGAGACAACATGTATCCCACATAAAAATATACTAGCACAAATACCACATAAACCCAAAATAATAAAGTTGGTCGCATTAAGATCCAAACATTATTCTATATTAGACACCTAATCACAATTAAATACTAGCTTCGATGGTAGTGTCCATATCTGAAATTAGTATCTTTAGCTATGTAAGAAAAATTTATAGAATCTAATGACTAATTTAGAATACTTAACTTACATATTATCTACATGTTTCCAATCTATATCTACTTACAGATAATAAATCTAGGTAAGTATCATTTTTCTTTGGTATTTCACACAATTGAAGATCTTTTAAATTTTATAATTTATATATTTAACATATCTCAACATTATAATTTATAATATTAATTTATTTGAGTTTAAAATTAATTGGCCTACTATGGATTATTTTATCACCCTTATGCTTGGACTATTTATATATTCTTAGCAGGAGAAAAATGTAAGCAATTCTATCTATTACTAATTATGGATAATTTTTTAGTCTAATTCTTATTTGTTTAAAGTAAACAATTTTATATGGATTGTTTTATGAGAAATAAATCAATATCTAGTCATCATTACATGCATGCCCCAAGTTTAGAAATTCACATCAAGTTCATGGAGATCCTAAGAGGGTTTTAAATGGTGCACCCACTAGTGGGGGTAGGATTTCCAATGAGTTGGGACATCCATTCTATGGTTTCTAGTATTCCCTAATGGAATGTCAATGGGTTTTTTTTCTTTTTTTCTTCTGTGTATGGATGTAGATTAGGGGTCAACATACGTATTATTAATGATGTTGTTTCTATTGGAAATGCTAATTTTAATAGTCTTATCACATTTATATAATACTAGTATTAGACCACTTTTCATCTACTTTATGATTTTTTCTATGTTCTATATTTTAACAGGAGGGGGTAGAGTGAAGCCAAAGTGATGAGGATGATAATGACCCCCACAATGATTTTGTATTCATAAATGTATCTTAACCATTGGGTGTAATTATTATTTTTTCCTTTATCAGGTTCATAGATGCTTATTTTTACCTTACTATACTATTCAATATTAGACCACCTCACATCCACTTCATGATTCTCTAAGTTTTTTTTAAAAAATATTTTAGTGCAAGGGGGGTAGAGTGGAGCCATGGTGATGAGGATGATAAAGACCCCATAATTGAGTTTGTTCCCAAAAATATGTGCATTGGTTGTAATTATTCTTTGTTCCCTCATATTGCTTATAAATGTTTCTTTTTACATTTATATAATAGTTAATATTATACCACTTAACATCCACTTTGTGATTTTTTATGTTATTTTTTTAATTTTAATGTAAGGGGTTAGAGTGAAGTTGAGGTGAAGAGGGTGATAATGAACCACATGATGATTTTCTCCCCATAAATGTAAGCATTAA
>JARHVA010004587.1:1047500-1082500 GCA_037957365.1 Torreya grandis
TTTTGTGTTAAACATATAATAATTAAAAATCCAAATGATTTTCATAATAAATCTGTATGTTTGACATGAAAACAAACTCTAATTGATAATAGTTTGGATTAATTCCATGTTTTAGGGAATGAATGAGTCTATCTCATTTTAATCAAGCATGTTATTAGTTATTACTTTTAGCTTTTCAATTATATAATTTTTGATGCATATAAATGAGTAGGGCTTAAGGATTTATAAATTAAAGTAGTGTAAACATAGAGGAGGGTGAATATTCTAAAAAATAAAATAATATAATCCTCAAATGAGTCTTTTATGTTGTACCTAATTAGTTCAATCTCATTCATTCCTTAAATTTCTAAGAGTCATATTTTATAATAATAATTATGCTTTAGATAGCGAAGATTATCTAGTCAAGTAACTAGAGATGAAATATAGTAGGTGAACGCTTTTTGTATAAATCTATCAAAGCATATACCTCTAGTATAAATGAACATATTATGTTCATCATACTTAAATTTATATTAAAAGCTATATGATTTTAATAAATTGTATTAAAAATTTTATTTTTTTGATTTGGGCATTCCTCAACTATCTATTATCAAGATATTTGAATGTAATTTCACATCATGTCATGTTTAATTCCAATATTCCATGATGTTAGTTAGTTGCTTAAGATAATCTTTATATTCATTTGGATTTTAGGTTGATAATTTTGTGCTATTAATATGGGTACATGTTACAATCTTGTTTTCTTTTTTCCCATAGAATGAGGGAGTCTTGGATACCATAAACTAAAATTATTAAATGTAGTGGAGGTGAAATAAAAAATAATACAAGAATATGGAATGCATTGATATTTATTTTTTCTTTGATATTGTTAGTAGATATTAATAGATTACATAAGAAAATATCTTATTTGGCTTACTTTTATATGTTGTATTTTGTATATCCTAATTCACATAGTTTTCATATGTCATAAACAGGATATGTTATTTTTTACATATGTAGTTTGTATTTTGATTGAATGTACTATTTCAAATAACCATGTATTTCTATAGGGATACTTAAAAATGAAGATGATAATGTATTTTGTGATAGAAAAAACTGCATGGAAGAGATTCTTAAAGTGATGATATGTTAGGTTGTTATGTAAGTGACATATCATGTTGGTTATAATCTCTCACTAGTGACACTAAAAAATGGCTCTCTCAAAAGGGAAAACTAGTTGTTGTCTGTCCTTCTTCAAAGTATAAGGATAACCATTAAGAACCCAGAAATTAAACTAGCTTATAATAATAGTGGATTGGATAATTTTATCATGGAAATAAAGGATTTACATCGTACAAATGTTGTACTTAGGGGCAATAAGTTACAACTTGAATAAAAGTGTGCCAATATTTATACTACCAATGCATACAAAAAATCACTTCATGATTGGAGGGGAGTGATAGTCAAGTGACTACACATAAAATAAAATGTAATAGTTTCCATTTTTGAATAAGATATGTAGTATTGGAAGATAGAGTGTTAAAACATTTGTGTGAAAACCTAACGGATGAGTCTTATAACTTGTGGCATTTATAGGAAGAAAAATTAAGAATAATGATGTGGATTTACTTTTGAGACTTATATAAATCTTGATCAAATGTTGTCAAAGTGAAATAAAATAACTATGTCTTTCAATATTGTGTAATATTGAACATTTGTGTATGAGATTTTGTTTGGACCCAAAATCCCTTCTAATCATTCCTTTGATCATTTTGTAAGATTGAGAATTCATTGGTATAAAGTGTAGGGATATTTAAATGCTTTAATAAGTTCAATTGAAATAAAATTATTCAAGTTTAAATTAGATAAGAAGTTGTGTTGAATATAATTGAGAATAACATATTCCTAATATGTCAAAACCATTGGATAGAAGGGTTACTGTTGATGTTTACATGTCCTCTTATTAAATTTTTCCCAAGACTAATATTCAATAATCAAGAAACATAGGTACTGCAACAAAGGTAGTGCATAATAAATATTAAAAAAATAGTATCTATTGATCTAAGTTTTTCTACATGATCGAGAAACACTATATCATTCACTAAAAAATAGCTCACCTCATACATTAATAAAATTATTGCATTTACCCAACATATTGGAAAACTTGTATATAAGATTTGGTGATGTTAAATGGAGAGTTTTTAATTCAAAATTGGTATATTTTAGGTAGTATGGAAAAAAAGGGATTAGCAACTAGAGAAATAAGGATACTTTTCAAACTCATCCTAAGCATGAAAATAGATACATATAATTGAAATAAGGTTCAATCCTTTCCTCCTATTTGAGTCAACACAATGCTTGTATAAGAAATAAAAGTGTGTTTCCAAACATGAACACTATACTTTCAATAGTATGGCTTATAAATTTCCATTCTTTTGAAATTTGTATTTCAAATAGAAAGAAGTAATAATAAGCCTCTTTAAAGTGGAATCCAATTAATATAAACAACATTTAATGATCTCAATCTAGTCAAATTCACATTTTAGTCTTTGCTAATGAAATGAATTATTTCCTTATGTATAAAAAAATTGTAACACGTGTTGAATAAAGTCAAAATATTTAGAAAGCTGAGTCTGAAAGAAAATTTTTGGTCTCATCAATTATTGGACACCAAAAAACAACTAAAAATTTAAGTGTTACAACTACAAAGTCTTCCTTATGTTATAATGTCATACTTTTTCTACACACAATTACCTAATTTTCAATATCTATTATCTTGGGTTGTGATTTGTCCATGTTAGTGTTTATTCAAACGTACATCATGTGTTTTCTTATGAGATGTATTTTATATTGAGTTCAAATTTACCATTCATGTGGACATCACTAATATTATAGTACTTAACACTCTTTTTCTAGCCATCACTAATTCTACAATACTTCACACTCTTTTGATCACCATGACTAGTAATATAGTGGTATCTTATGTGTATTTTATGTGTATTATGTCTATTTTATTTCTCTTCTACTTTTAAAAAAATCATCACATTCTCTTTAGTTTGGCTATTTGGTCTGGCCACCAACATCTGATCTTGCCTTAGTTGTCTATCCCTAGCTTGCTGATAGCCTATGCTTTCTATAGTGTTAAGATACCATCACTAATATTACAGTACTAAATACCCTTGTTATAACCATAATTAGTAGTATATTTTCAATTTTGTCTACCATGTGTGTATTTTTTATCCCTTGTGCCTTGTAAAATTTATTTTTACACATTTTTTATAAGTTTAGCAAGTTGATAGTGGGTCCAATATTTTAAAATATCCTAATAACACTATGAAAAAAAGTATAGTTTTTATGGAGTTTTAAAATGAACATAATGTCAATTTATGTTGAAAACCATTCAACATGATATGATTGTAAGCATACACCATTTCCAATCAAAATGGGATTCTTAATCATTTTCACTTTAAAAATAAATCTTTCTCTTAGAAAAATCTACCATTCTATGTATAGATGATGCAATTATGAATTACATTATAACGTATAAAATAAATATTTACTATGGTATGTTCTAGATCGCATTAAAATTATATGAAAATTTCTACTTAAGATGGTATGTGTTAAGTTTTGTTAACTTCCATATGCAAACTTCCATGTAGTTTAGTTTTATAAGATAAAAATGGAAAACTAGTGATTCAATGTCACAAATGCACCAAACCAAACTAATGAGGGAATTTATGTAGAGGGTGTCCTAATTTACAAAACCAAATATTAAATTTATGTACATAATATGGTCCTACCAAACATGATGATGACAATAACAACCAAAAAGAATGCCAAACATGGTAAATAAAAATATAATGTATACTCAGTATTTGTTGTAAAGGAAGCTAAGAAAAATAATTGGACATGTGAATCAAAAAACAAAGAATGTAAGATGTTTTGTAAGTTGTAAATGATACAATCCATCAAGCTTTATGTTGTGCCACCTAAAATAAGACTATACCACCCAACCAATGTGGGGATAAAATCAAGGAACGTGAATACAATAGTCCAATATAATAATTAGTATCATTAATATATAGAAGTTTGGTTATAGTAGAAGTCACATTATTGAAGGATTGATTATGGTAACTAGAAAAAGAACATAATTGAATAAGATCATATATGTAATATAAATTTCACAAAATCCTGTTCGCATACACTTTGTACTATTTTTTCATTAAAACCTCTAATCATCTTCAATAATGAACATGGATAGGAATGAATGTTTCTAACTTTTTTATTTGTGCCTTTTCAGATGTCAACGACAATGGAATAAAATTTTACATAAGATTTTAAAAGGGAATTAGGCAGAGGATTGCCTTTACTATTGGACATTGTATCTGATAAAGAAAACTAAGTAAACACAATAACAAGCCAAACTACAAGTTACTCACAAAAACATAAACCACAAAAGAAGCAACTTTGAGTGTACTTGTACATTAAAGAACACTTGGCCATTGGTAGATGCAACCCTAGACATATTGAGGTGAGGAAAGTTGTAGTTAATATATAACAATGTTTTTGTCCATTGAAGGGATGAACTGATGAATAATGTCCACAAGATGAAGGTTAATTGTAACATTCCCACATCATACCTATTGAAAACCTCTATAAAAAGGAATAAAATTTAATATTCCACCTTTATCATCATTATAAATCCATCAATATTAGATTAAACAAGAAACTTAAAACATAAAATGTAAATGGTGTAACCATTGAAAAGCTAATTTTCAGGAATTGAAATATGTGTTGCTATTTTAAATAAAAGAATAATAACTCTCCAAAAACTCCAACAATTTTTTCTTACCATTCAAAAGATAGTTTCCAATAACTCAAACATGTATTGTTGTTTTGAATTTAAGAATACTATAACATGAGAATGCAATGATATATGAATGCATCTAATATTTACTACTAACTTATACAATGTAGAATGTATATCAAATACATAGATTTCTTAATTCAAAAGTGTGATATACATATGAAGAAGATAGTGAAAAATTGAATAATGTATCAATCAGAAGCATATTCACAAAAAATAAACAATTATTTAAATTATTGAAATATTTTTTAATTTTAGGCTTGATTTTACATATCTCTTAATCATATCAAAACCAAAATTTATAACCTTACAATTACTTCTCAATTCAAAAAATATAGGGACACAATTAAATTGCATTATCTCAATCACACTTATATGTATCTTGCTTTGTTTTAATTTTTAGATTATCATTTCAAAATTTTCATTTTTGATTCTTATTAGGAGGGTTTAGAAAGAGGGTTATATCATGTGACAAGCTAAGATGTCTTCTTTGATTCATATTTTTGTAAAGTATCTCTTTCTATGAATGGTATTGCTAGGCCCATCATGCACTTATTGGAAAAAATAAGTGATTGGATGTTTTGTAATTGATACTAACCTACTATGCACTTTTTTGTAAAAATATTCTATAAAATTTTGGAATAATGATAGTGTTTCAAAGGTATTTATTGTTATCAAACATTTCTCAAAAATCTCTTAATTTTCACATCTCAAGGCATCGAAATCATAAGCTTTCCCACTAACTAGAATATGTTTGTAAAATGAGAAAAATCTTGTTATAAATGGAAGGAATATAAAACCAAATGAGTATTCATAGATACATGTCTTACATTATTATCCTCCCTCTGCTGGTTCTCACTATCATCCACAAAAAAATTTCTTCACCTTCATCTAGATGGATTTATCCTCTAATATCCATACATGATTCAGCTTCATATAAAGGGTTCGCTCCTTCAACATACATATCTATTATTCCTTCAATTACATTTCCTACTCCATTATCTATTCACTATGTATTCAAAACATATTAGCGAATTGAGACTCACAATAAACTAGTAAACACAAAAAATATAAGTGGAAAGAGTATTTACATTGTACTCTGTCATTTTTGTTGATGGGATCAATCACACCATGCCCTACAACCTAAAAAACTTTCTCTTCTTTTCTCTCTCTCTCTCTCTCTCTCACCATCTCCACCTTAATGACATTTTTATAAGTGTAGCCTTATAATGATAATGGGAAATAGCACATTGGCATGGATGGCATTGCAATATAGTTATGATAATGCCATGTCTTGTCTATCTGATTCTCCACCGAAGTTATACGAGTTTTAATACTTTGAAAGGTGACATGGTAGTCTAGAATCTATAAATCCTTAACCTGTGAAATATTTTTAATTAAATCAACCTTTAAATTCATGTAAAATCCATTGTCCTTACATGATTGTATCCACTAGTAGTATATATAAATAATTGTGGTTTGTTGGAAAACTAACTAATCCACCATACAATGTGTATAAGTCCTTATGGTGTTGAAGAGATGAATTTTTAATTATGATTGATATGATTATATCTAGGGTAAATTTTAGTGTAAGATATTTGTTAATTCATGAATATTTAGTCTTTAGGAAATTATATTTGGTAATTATGGATGAGTAGTACATAAGACACATTTAGCGAAAATTTTGGGATGTAATTTTTGTATTGGTCATATCACCAATATTTTAAAATAAATATGGGGTAATCCATTTAATTTACATCCAATATCTAGTACACATGTTTATAGTGGTTACCATCCAAAGCTCATTCTTTACCTCATTACCAAGTTGAAACTTGAGGGCCCTAGACTCTATCCTTGCATTCACCCAATTACCAGTAACTAATAAAATACCTATAATTACCTATATACCACCCCATTGAATATATTGATTCCAAATAAATATTACTTGACTCCACCTTAGTGTTACTTGACTTCTATTTCCTGACATCACCTTACCCCTATCTAATTATTTTTGCCTATCTATGTCTTGAGACCTACTGCTACCGACCTTGTTCACTACTTGATTTATCCCTCACACTAATGAGTTACATATTTTTTATGTTATAATGGAATCAATTGTTAAGTTAAAATAATATAATAATTATCAATAAAATGGAGCATATTATCTCATTTTATAACCCTAGGAAAGTCAACTTTGTAAATGACATGCACTCAAAATACATGTATTTTTTAACTATTTTTAAAAAAATCAATATTTTTCTTTTTATTTGTGGAATAATATCAACATCCATTTACATGAATAAATCCCCACATATAATGATACTATTTAATTATAAATAATTAATCACAATAACATATCATCACCTGAAGATTTTTATTAATGACATGCGACCACTAGAAGACACTCCTTCGTATAATTTATAAGAGATTTATAGTTATCATCAAACACTAGATTTAGTTGAAAATTCCACTCAAAAATATCAATGGAGGAAGAGAAGTACATGGAAAATTGGAATGTATTTTTAGGTTGAGTGGGTAGAAAAATATCCCTTTTTAAAACCTATAGAACTAGAAAATGGTAATGAGACTCTAACAAAATGTAGATGTACAATATGTACTTGGAAACATGGAATAGAAAATAGAATTCAACTTACATTAAACACAATTGAGAAACAATGTGAATATATATACATATATATATATATATATATATATATATATATATATATATATATATATATATATATATATATATATATATATATATATATATATATATATATATATATATATATATATATATATATTTGAAGCACCCAGATGGACAAACAATAAGAACATATAGATGTAAAAATGTAGAAGAATGCATGCATGCGAGATATGCACAAAAATATGAAAATGGTCAGAAATGACAAATAAATCTTGTTAAAAAAGTGGGAACAATCAAATCTCAATTGGTAAATAAGTTATGCATCCCAATATAAAGGAAAATTATGTATGTTTCTCTAGTATTTACCATATTTTAAAAAAGGGTAGACCTATTTATATATTTATAGATTATAAGATTTTGTTTCAACATAATTGGTTTCATGATAATTCACAATCACATTGATTGGATAACAATGTTTGTGAAATGGAAAAATATGTATCAATGGTAGAGAAGGAATATTTGAAAGAAAAAGTTAAAAGATCACTATTTATCTCACTGTCCATGGATGAGGTCACTATATTTGACAACACATCATGGATTTACATGCATGTTTATACTTTTGAAAAATGTTTAAGGAAAGATCATTTATTATTTATGCATTAAATTGTAGAATATTGTTATGTAAAAAACCTTCACAAATTGGTTGTATCTATTTTGAGACATAAAACTAGGATTGATGATAATTCAATAGATACAATGTTATTGTGTGTTGGTGTTGATAGTGCATCAGTAATGTAGGGGCATAGAAGTAATATTTGTGTTTGACATCAAACAATAAGTGCCTCATTTATGATTTTGTTTCATTTCATGGCTCATAGGATTAATATAATGTACAAAAATGTAAGCACATTTGGTAATGTTGAAAAAGTGGAAGACCTCGTGACTTGTATGCTTATATATCAAGCAACCCAAAAAGTTTTTTGGAGTTCCAAGAATAAAATTTTCTGATGATTGATGGTAAAAAAACTACTAAAATATGTTGATAAAAGAGAGATTTACATGTATGAACTGGCATGTAAATATTTTTAAAAATATCCATATTTAGTAGGTTTTATGTATAAAGACCATAGGGAAGCTGACAAGGCAAAATATTTGTTGTACCATTTAATATATTTAGAAACATTAGTGACATTATGTGGTATTTTACCAATATTGAAGGAAATCAACTATTTAATGAAACATGCCCATGAGAGATCTATATATATTATTGACTTCATACATTTGAGAAAATGAGTATGCCAATCTTTATATATATTATACACATCAAATGAAAGCTTTCACAAACCTATTTTTAGAACTTGGCAAATTTTGACAGATTTTAAGAATCCTAAAATTTATTTGCAATTCAATATCAATGATCATCTTTGTTTGTGGTAAATGATAATGAGATCCTAACTCAAACTTTCTATAAAAGATTTGAAGTTGTGGGAGTTGAACCTAAAGATTTACCTATAACACATCATCTATACAATATTTTTTTAATCTAAAATGTGAATTAAATTAAGTAAAATCTTGAAAATCTTATCAGCTAAGATTAGAGAATATTGTGAAAGAGATGAGTTTTTGGAGGGCATGGGAGTTGTGAATCTTATTTTTTGAAATATTATTAACAGTCAACAATAGATTAACACTTTATTTCATAGATAGATGGGTTCCCTTAGTCAACATTTTTGTCAATCTATAAGGTAAATAGATTTTAAATTAAGTGTGGTTTTTAAAAATATTTACTGATGTCTTAGTCAACATATTTAGGATTTATAATGATCGATCAATTTCAAAATCTAATTGAGCCAAGTGAAACTGGTGCAATTACACTACTATTGGAAAAACATTATCCTAATAGCATCTTACATGAAAGTATTAGTGAATATTTAATATTATATGAACATTGTCAAATAATGATTTTGGGTTGTATGGAAGATGAGATAGTATTTATTGCATTATATTTTGTGAAGTCAAAACTTCACAATAGATTGGATAAAAATTTAGAGTCTTCTTTAAGACTGTATGTTTCAAATTATTCTATGGATAAGTTTCCTTATGAAAGAGCACTAGTAACGTAGAGTTCTCTATCTGAAAGAAGAGGCATAATTAATATAGTAAGTGATATAGAGGATGCAAATACTTAGGCTGAATTTGGTACTAACATGGTATATGTAAATATCACTTATAATGAGCAAGCTTATCAAGGATTATTTTAAACACCCAAATTTTAGTTTGATATGTATGGTAATTAATTGTTTTTGAAATATTTCATTTTTTTTTTGCTTTTGTAAAATATTTGATAGATTAAGTTTAGTAGAATTATTGATATCCTTATGATTACATTAATAGATATTTTTGTTGCTCATTACAAAAAATTAACTTAATAGATTTTTTAATAAACTCTCTCTATGGATTAATTGAGACATAATTAGAACTCATGTCTTTACTTTCACATAAAAATATGAAACACCTTTGAGACTATCAAAAAAATAACAATACTTCTTTAATAGAAAGATTTAAACTTAAGACTTCATTTTTTGTCCTATTATAACTCCATGTACACAATCCAATTTTATGAGATTAATTTTTTTAAAAATCACCTTGAAAACTCCTTTAGACACCATAGAACTAGGTCGCACATATTTCTATTATCACCCAGTCACGCCATGTAACTAGGCAAAACCTCTTGTCACCCAGATGCATGATGCAACCAGGGGGCAGTTAATACTGCTTGGATACATGATGAAGCCCAGTGGTATAAAACACCACCTAGATACATTGTGAAACTAAGCAGTGATAAGTATCATCTAGTTGCATTGATGAAACTTGATGACATCAAGGTTGTTGGTGCCTCTCATTTACTTTATGTATACCCTAAATATTTAATCCATGTATATTATTTTATTCTTAATTATAAAAATTATCTTCATATCATACTCTAAATAGAGAAACCACTCATGATAATAAAATTTACAAGACTAATCTATTCAGACATGCCATATAAATATGGAGACAATAAAATATCAATAAGATCATATAAAAGGAAACAAATAAATGGGGTTATTACTAGATGAATATATATTATAATCATATAGGATCCATAATTATAAATAAAATAAATTATATCTTTAGTGCCATATTAAATGATGCAAAACACCCAACAATATAACTGGGTATTCTTTAATGTGAAGTGAGATACACAATTGAACCAAACATTCAACCTTAAAACATAGACTACTACATCTCCATGGAATATTTAAACTTGACAACAATACATTTAAGATCTTAAAATTATATAGAAACTGATCATGATTGTACCAATATAACTTGTAACCTTACTTATATATTAAAGAAAAAAAACACACATTATAATTGGGTATTCATTAAAGTGAAATGAGATATATAGTTGAACCAAAAATGCATTCAACCTTAAAGTATAGACCACAATATAGTTCATTTAGTCCATAAAATCAATATTGACCCAAGTATTAATTAAATACTACACTACTATATCTCCATAGAATATTTCAACTGGACCACAATACATTTAAAATCTAAAAATTACAAACCAAGAGAATTTCACACATAATAAAATGTTTAAAATATATCATTAACAAGTAAAATGTATTGAATAAAATAAGTTTTTTTCAAACATAATAAAGTGTTTTTGAAATAAACATAATAGATATCATTATCATTCAATATAAACTATTTTGGAAACAAACTAACAATTTTTTGTAACATACTTTTCTCCCACTTGCTACATGCCACTACCCTCCTTTGACACACCCCACTCCTCTTGACCTCCATGTGTGCCCTCCTTAATAACTCCTTCCTTAAGAAAATCATATATACTAGAATTTATATTTATAAGATTTTCTCTCTGCCTATTCATTGCATTGCCTACTAAAAGCAGATTCAGATCTAAACCTATTTTCTACTTCACTAAAATATACGAATCCATCTCATACTCTTTAATAAATTTATTCAAGGTGTTATTATGTTTATTTGATATAACAAGTTTTTCATTGAATGAAATAGTTTAATTTATACTTTTGCTAGCATATTTAAAATTAAATTTATAAGTTGTGATTCTTTCTTCAAATTTTCATATTTTTTCTACAATTGAAAAATAAAATATATGTAGATAAAAACTATAAAAACAAGAATATATATGATAAAAGTAATGAAAAATAACTAAATATTTTTCCTTCTCTACTTTGTCAATGACACAAGGTTTATATCTCTTGCCCATTTTTTGAAATAAACTTGGGCTTCTACATTTAAATTTTCCAACCTATTTATCATAATGCATAAAACATTGTCATTGTGAACATTGTTAACTAAAATCAACCTAGATTGAGTTTGATTGAATAAGGCACCAATTTTTGAGGGTTTATTTTGAACAAGTGAAATCAAATTCAGTCTTAGGGGGTTATTATGTAAATGAGTGTTAATTTCCTTTATAATTGATTTTGCCCTTATCTCCCATTATTTTAAAGCATTGAAATAGTCAATAACACCCTCCTTTATATTAGAAATTATATTTTTTGACACTAAATTATCCAAAAGAAAATAAGAGATAGAATCATCAAACATGTTCAAATTATTGATGGTGGGTGGGGTAAAGGGGGAAGAGGTAGAAGGCACTTCTATTGTAGGCACATTATAAACTTGAATAAAATCATGTGGATTGAAATCACCACCTATCAAGGTCCTACTTTTGATCCCAAGATACTTTTCATCCAGATCAATATGTTGCAACCATGTAAGTCACTATGCACTAGAAACACCACCAATAGAGAAATTTGGGAATTCAAATCCTAAAAATTATAGGGTTCCTCTGCTTTGTACATAGAGGTAGATATTATTCCCTGTTCTTTGAGTCTTGATAGGTGGTAGGGGTCATGGCATACTTCACCTCACACATGTAGGGTGACATAAAAAATAAAAATTTATTGAAATGGTAAATTTGAAAACATAAATCAATGCTAATTAAAAATGTAATAGTTATTACGCATAGTCAGGGAGTTTACCTCTTCCATTCTATGTGTCTAAGTTAGAGTGAGAGTGGTGGTTCCAACTATAAAAGATAAAATTATGATGTTAATAAATTATCCAATAGAAAAAACTTCAATTGAAAAAAAAATTGTAAGGTAAAAAACAATGGAAGTGCTTTTGAGACTATTCTTCAATGGAAATGGCTCGAGACTCCAATTCAAAAAGTAAAAAAATTAATAAAATAATATGAAAAATAAATTTTATAAAATAATACATGAAATAAATAATCATGAAAAATTGGGAGGATAATCGTCAAGGGGAGATGATATCAAAGAATGCCTTGGGCATTATAAATTAAATATGATTTAAATGAAGACTCTATGGACTCAGTGGCACCATAGCCCTCAAGAACACAATGACCTTTTGATGTTGCCTATCTTATTATGTTGTATGCATGCATTATTATCTGTAATAAGCAAATAAATGTTACAATTTAAATTTTCAAATATGTATAAATTAATAGAGTTGATTATTTTGAAGGCTAAATATACCTCCTGATCCTCGAGGGACAAAGAATTAGTGGTCATTTTTGTATGTAAGGTAGTTAGAATTATTATTTCTTGTGTATATCATATAAGGAATCATAACATAAGTCCATAATAAAATTGGGTGATGAAATTTTGGAAGTCTCATTCATAAAATCATATTAGATATATATGTGCATAAACCATATTTTAAACCTGATAGATAACAAAGATTATAGTAAACAACCCAATATGGAATGTCCCTTGGTCTTCCCTATCAAATTGTTTTGACTTGGAAGAAATGCATAAAATTTTTCAAAAATAGATTAGATATTTTATCAACGTGGATTCCCCTTCTAAGCTAACTATTTGCAATGAAAAAAATGAAATTGGGACATTAGACTCAGTAAAAAACTCATGAATTATAAAAACAAATATAAATATCAATAATAAATTCAATACTTACCAGTTAGTTTGATGTCCAAATTATACAAAATCCCCAAATAATTTTTCTCTTCATCACATAAGAGGGTTTTATTGTTAACAAGGTTTGTGTTGTAGTGGGGAAGCCTTGTAGAATTATGGATATCCAAAAGAGAGGTGCTAAAAGATATCAATTTCATGTTAGTATGGACATGGAATTTAGTCTCACTTTGGTCATAAAAAGCCATTAGAGATTAGAGCATGTGTGTTTTGGTATCGTATTGAGTCATGTCAATCAGGCATAGAAATTACATATACTCATCTAATCCACATACATGTCAGGGCGCTTCACCATTTTGAAGAATCCCAAACACAATAAATTCTTTAAAATATACTTTCTGATGATACCTATGTTTGTGGAGGTTGTAGTTACTAAGGCCATTTGGATGTATATTTTGTGTTCATTCAAAGTATAACTAGACATAATTGGATGAAAAAACAAGTCAATAAAGTGTTAAAATAATGGAGAATGAGGGCATTTATAGGTTCATGGTACAACAAAGGTAGTTGGTAGATGGGATCAATGGTAACTAGTTATGCATTATTGTCATCCAACTAAATCATTTAGTTGGGTGACACCTACTACCATCCAAATGTACCATGCAATCGAGTGGTACCTATTACTACTAGGTGGAACTATGGAACTGGGTGGCAACAAACACTCCCCACCAACACTTGCAACCAGGGAGCAAAAAATGTTGCCTAATTGCATGGCATGATTGAGTGATACCATGTGTCACCTGGTAGTATTATAAAACTAGTTAGTGGCATGTGTCATCTAGTAACATTGCAAAATTAGATGAGGTCACCAGACTGTAGTGTGAAAATGGGTGGTTGTACAAAAAACATGAAAATGAAAATGAAATTAAAACCTAAGTGTGTTTGGGATATGGGATCTTAAAAATTTAACCTTATTATATAGCTATATTTTTAATTTTCTTACAATGTTGAAGAGTATGACAACATCTCAACCACATTCTAACCCTATGATGTCAATGTTGCTTCCAATATTCATCAAAATTAGCCTATGTAGATCAATAATTTTATACAAAATTTATGGAATTCTTTTCTACCATGTATTCATCAACATAAAAATGTATCCCAATTCACTTAACATCATATGTCTTACATCATATTATCTCACCTTTGCTATCAAATTTTTTAACCATGCATGACACACATGCTAACTGTTTAAATGAACATCACAATTGAATGTTTCCTTGGATAGCATAATAAATTCATAGCATTTTATAATATAAAGTGACAATGGTTTATATGCACTTTAATGTAAAAACTTCATTATGTATATAAAATTAATAAATATGCACATAATTTCTTTGATTTCCACACTAGTATCATCTACCATGAAGGCTTTCATTTTCCACTCAATTTATTTCAAATATACTCTATGTATAAGTATTTATATACATTGGTTGATGTCATTATTAATGACTATGACAGAATCATCCATGCTATTGGTAGTCCTTGGTGTCTTAAATCAAACACCAACAATATGTAAAATTTAAACTATACCAAAATATAAAACACAAAACACAAATGATCTTGTATGCTAAGAAAGATCTATATCTTCTAATACTATAAATATAATTAAAATCATACCTTCATTCCATTCATTCCAAACATTAAAAACATCATTAATAATTTGTCCTTTATGAATTTTAACAACCAATCTTTTTGATGTGTGAGTTTGATGCCCAATATGAAGGGGATTTATCCATCCTCATCAATCCCTTCATCATTGTATCCTTGATAGACAAACTATTTATTTGGATTTTCCATTTCCCAATCTTGAACCCTTTATGAATAATTAGGACTATACACATCTTTCTCTCCTTTATTTTTGCATTCACTATTTTATATGTCATCCTTTCTTAGGAAACAATTTTGTTGTGTTTCACCATTGAACATTATAACTTTATCCTGCACCATATCATAGTGTTTAAGATGGATAGCAAAAAAAAACATTCATAACAATTTTATCCTATGGACTTATTCATTTAGTTATATGTTAATCTAAGGAGAAAAAATAAAATTCTTCCCCTTGAATTATTCATATTATTTTCATCATAGTGATTGATGTGACTATTTATATGTTCTACTTAATTGTAGATGAACAACACATGATTAGGTCTAATGACCATTTATCACATGATAAATTGACATTGATAACCACACATTATATGTTTTCAACCTAACCATATAAATTTTCCCATATTTGTCACTATGGACTTATCTTTTGGCATGGCATCTATTTCAAGGAAACTCTCAAGACCATATGAACAATAATATATGTACAGATATATTAAAATTATCAATTGTATGTAAATTCAAATTTTGATACATAAATGGAATTTGATCAAAACATATCAACATATGAATACACACACACTTAATATCTAAAATGGGGTGGAACTTACATGACATGTTCTAAAGTAACGTTAATCCTTATCTACTTTCCAGGAATAGGTGATAGGTTTTTGTGCAATGTGACACAAGAATTTTTTTAGGGAAAGAATTATTATTTTATTCTCCTTCCATAAAGTATTCAACTCTATCTCCATCAACCCAATCAACCCACATCTCTTATCCATCAATGTTAGGAAAAATTTTCCCCTTGGTATTCTTCACTCAAACAAACCCTTACTTGGTTTTTGAAGTGGAAGTTATAGAATTCAATCCCTCCTTTTTGTGTCTGATCCAACATACAATAAATATGTTTCTTTTAATCAATACATAGTAAACATTTTGAATGATCAAATATTACAATCTATGAACAAAAATGAAGTAATGATACCTACAAGAATTGTGAACAACTATTATATTTAAATAACTATAAACAACATCTACATATCAAATACTTGATAATTAGTAGTGTGATATATTTTCATAAAGGAAATGGATTAAAATTAATTAAAATTCTACTCATCATTGCATAATTGGGATTTATCCCAGAATAGTTATAAAAATAACCTTATAGCATATACTCATCCTTGCATAATTACATAATAATCAAAAGATCCTTACAACATATGGTCATCATTGTATCTAATTATTTAATAAATGTTTGTTTTATTTAAAAATAATAAAACATGTATCCCATAATAGTGTTTATGACATATAATCAACTTTATGTCACCTCACCATAAATAGTGGAGACTATTAATACAAAAAGAAACATAAACATTGTATTGTGGAAAAAGAAAAATTGTTGCACAACAATGACAATGTTATGCACTTAAAAATTAGATGTAATATTAAAATATTGTTCTAATTAAAAATAATATGTAGGTGTATATTCTAAATCAAACATGTCCAACTGATCCCTACTCATTTTACCTATTTATTCCCATTCCTCATTTGAGGCTTGTTGTTTGGGTTCTTCTTTTGCATCAAAGATCTCAATATCATTAAAATAACCATACAATAAAATGGCATCCTCATATAGTTTACTAAATGGTTCTCTTGGAACATCCATTTCCCATTTCATCTCAATAGTAACTACTTTATAGCACCTTCACATAAATACCTCTTTTATCACACAAGTGGAAACATAAACCCATCCTATGTATCAATGCAATACAACATGCACAGTGTAGACAACCCTCATTAGCTAAAAATTTACCATAAGCTACAGTTTGATAATATTTTATGCACATAATAGCATATTTTTTATATGAAAAAACCTTCCTTTCCATTGGGCACTAATCAGTACACTTTTTTTATTACACATACTATAATTGTTAGAAATACATTGTAAAAGCATCAAAAGATTAGAATTTAAACTGCTTTATGTATAGACATGCATTGGTTAATCGTGCACATCAAAAACATGAAACATCAGAATCCCGCCTTAACTTATTTTTTATGTATCTATTGTTGAATCATATTTTTTTTTGCATTTACTCTTTCCTTTCACCCCTTTTACATACTAAAAATACCCTATATAATGCAAATTGAATGTCACAAGCATATACGCTTGGACAAACAAAGACAAAAAATAATGTTTACATGGCTCATGGTGCTAAAAAGTCTAATCCCTCAAAAAATGATACCACGTATCTAAATTTTAGTGATATATTACAAATAAGTCACTTGATATGCTTATGGCATGAGGAAATTATTGATAGAGATGAATTTTTTCGTTATGAAGTTATTAAATTTATTTGCACAGTCCATATTTCATGTTATCTGAATGTTAGTTATATACGATTTACATAGATATGAAAGTGGGGTTTGGATCTATACACCAATGAATAAGGCAAGGGTGCCAACTAAATTAAGTTATTCAAGCCATTAATATATTTTATACTTATAGTATATAAAATTAGGTATGAACATAAAGTTGCAAGTAGAAGTGAATATTGTATATGTAGTACACACATCGTAATTTTGGATAAGAGGGTATTATTTTTTTGATGGAATCATTTGATTTGAGATTGGTTTTTAATAGCCTAATAGACATGTATGAAAATTGAGGAAGCATACAACATACATGTCAATTGCTTGACAGTGTATGTCATCTAAGGGTGGTCTCATAAAATTTAATGATGGCAGGATATGTAATCCATGACTATAGAAAAGATGTTTTAAAACACATTGAACTAGTGAAACAATTTGGAAGCAACCCAAATCATTCCCCGTTTGTGTTTTTTTTCCTATAGTTATGTTATTCTATCGAATGATTGTTGTAAATACATCAATTCAAAGATGGATTAAATAAGTAGTAAAGTTTAATTGGATATGGATAAAACTAAGTGGATTATAAAATCTTGCTAATCTTTACACATTACAAATATATATCTAAAAACCAAACATAAAATAAGATTGAGATGCGAATTATTTGACAATGTACGTCACCTAAGCTTGGTCTTGTAGAATGCAATGATGGTAGGATATGTAATACATGACTATAGAAAATGTGTTTTGAATCAACAATCACAATAAATTTAATGTGGCATGGGCTAAGTAAAGAGTATATGACTGATAATGAGAGAATGGGTGTAAAATAAAGAGATGGATTTAGTTGTTATACAATATAGTTTAGAGGAAAACCTAGTAGTATAGTGTAGGTTTCATGCATGCTCCAGTTATGTTATTTGTAATGTAATGGGCAACAAACAATTGAGGGTAGATAAATTACCAATATAGTGTTGATTCATACTCCGTTTTTGTTTTTTTTGTAAATGACCCTTTGTTGAAGGAAGAGGTTTTGATCAATTGATACTACCAAGTTGATTTTCCTCGCATTGTGGTTTCTAAGATAAAATCCTTTGTGTTATGGTGTAATTTATTTGTTTCCTTTTAGATGTTCATTGTTTTTGTTTAATTGTACTTACAAAATCACATTCTTTTAATATCGTGCACACTCAAAATCATTTCCATTTTAGGGTAATTCATGTAAGAGCAACATGTATTGTGTTTTTTCACATAATTTGAAGGATGGATATATTAAATATAAAAATAAAGTTACAAGCCCACCATTTCACACAACGAAAGTTGTTAGAAAATAGGGTACACAAAATTCCAATTCAAAACAAGCCAAAGATCTATGGATGAAAATAGGAAACTAAATAAAAAACTAGGTATGTTTTATATTGAATATTTCTATTTAACTTTTTAATAGTCTCATTAATTAAATAAAAATTATTCCAAATCACTTTTTTATTTGGTAAGTCTGTATAAAATATTTTAATTGTTTAATTTTTTTTAAAAAAATATCAATCTATAATTGTATAATCAAAAGTCACTCTCACACACACACACATATATAATATAATTTATTATATAAAGATATTTATAATATTAATAATAATTTAAAATAAGTTGGAATTTTTTGGATGATCATATGAGATGGAAAGGTCAAAATATGGAATTCCATCACATCGAATTCCATCATAGCTTTGTTAATTTCACAATTCTCTGGAGTTGGGGTTCAACTATCAACCAGAAAAAAAGAAACTTTACATGCGTCTTTTGGAATGACTCGGGCCTTCAGTTGATTTAACAAAGTACCAATACATCTGTCATGGCTGTGCTGCATTATTGTTAATACAAATTCATGAATTAAATTCAATCCATCGTAATGACAGGGCAAAAGCAAAGCATCGTCCACACAGTAAACTCCAAATTTTATTTTTTATTTTTTCAAAAAAAGGAGTCAAATAATGTCTTTCAAGAGAAATGAAAGGTAACAATAGAGATGCAGTACAATAATGTTATAAGTTTCAGGGAATCTACTTTCACATTAATTTAAATTTGATGGCATCCAATTAAGAAATGATTTTGTGACTGTTTTAATTTCAAATTGACTTTAATTTTAATGTACATATACCATTTCATTATAAATAGATGAATGGGGAGAGGTTTAATTAACTAATATAGTAGCCGAGTAAAAGTTTTTTTAATGAAAAATAGAAGTTAAAGTGTGAATCATCTTATACACAAATTTAAAGATATCTTTCATTTAAAAGAATTATAACTTTGTACACATAAATTATTTCTTCTTCCAGTATATATTTATCGACTCCTAAAATATTCCCATATTTTCATAATTTTTATATATAGAATTATTTCAAATGTTATGAAATTTAATGTTAGCATTTTCAACATTTAATTTCATATTTTTCTTATTATTGTCTTTATACCATTTAAAATGTATTTATTTTATCTCACAAAAATGTTTTCATGTCTACTTTCTTGCACACCTAAAAATTGGTTCTGCACCACCTCTTTGTCTGTATTTCTAATTTTGAAAAAATGTATTCTAAATTACATATTTAATAATTTAATTAAAAAATTAAAATTATATTATAAATTTTAAATTAAAAATTTTAAATTATAAATTAAGTATATTTTATATTGAATTATTTTTATTTAACTTTTCAATAGTCTCATTAATTAAACAAAAATTATTTCAAATCACTTTCTTGTTTCATAGCTCGGTGTAAATTTTTTTATATTTTGAATTATTTTTTTCATATCAATTTATAATTATAAAAAATTAATTAAATATGTACAAATAATTATTTATTATAAAATTAATTTATATATAAAAAATTATTTGTAATATAATTTATAATAGAAAGGTACTTGTAACATTAATAATAATTATTTTTTAAATTAAAATATATTATTGTTATAAAACTAATATAAATTGTTAAAAAAAATTTAAGAATTTGTCTCAATATATTACACAACTTTTAATCCTTTTTATATAACTGTAAATCTATATTTTTTTGTATAATTATATTATAGTTATGTAACCTTTATTATTTTAGCATATTGTATTTTGCTTGTTTATGATCTCATTCTATTTTAGATCACTTTTGAATAGATTTATAATTTACTAAAATACGCTACAATACATAAATGTATAACAATATTAATTATTATGAATGTCAATTAAAAAACAAAATTATGGAAATAAAAAATACATAAATACTTATATAACTATAGAAAAAAATATAGTATGTTATCAAAACAACAAATACAAATACTTTACTTCTATCACTAATGTCATTTTCTCTTACAACTATGAACAAACAAACAGAAAAAAAAAGGATGAAAACAATAATAATCATTATAATTAAATTAGATTAAATAACAATACACATTTACAACTCTTCAATTACAATCAGAAAATAAAAAAATTCCAATCCCATCCATGAACAATCTCAATGGGGTCAACCTCTCATCCTTACAAGTTATGGATTTATGCCATGTGGTTAACGATCGATAATTTTGTGTGTGTGTGTGTGTGTGTGTGTGTGTGTTTAAATTGATATTTACACATCATAATATATGCCACGTTTTGTTTACATGGAAAAGAAAGGAAATTGTGACTATAAAGGTATTGCAGGCTCGATATGGTAGGAGATCAAAATGATAAGTCTATCAATAGTGGTTTAATTAGTGATTTGTATTTCTCTAATGGCAACTCAGCATGGAGCACCTACCTCTAAAATTGAATGAGGATTGATAAGAATCTTGAGATTAATTTTTTTTAGCATATTTTCAAATAAACTTATTTAATATATTTATATTTGTTATGTAGATAGACGTTTTACAATAATAGTGAGGGAGTGTAACAGATGAATTATTTTTTATTATATTAGATTTTAAATTTGATCTCTATTTGATTGTCATAATAATATTTCAACATTAAATTTGATATCCATTTGTTTTTTATTAAGAGGTTTTTTCTTTTTTTCTTGGAGAATTCAATAAAAAAATCATTATATTTTAACCATACAGTAGAAGTTGGAGCCCACTTTTTTTTCATATAGATTTTTTTGATAGACTGGTGTAAACTAAATGATGTCATTTGTCTTTGGTCAATAATAAGTTGGTAGAGAAGGTAATGAAATTATTAATTGATATGGTATGTAAAAAATCTAAGATACAAATCTTAAGATTGATATCTCTCAGTGTATTTCAAATAGATGTATTTAAAATATCTATACTAGTTAATATACAATAACAACTCTATTAGATTAATAAATTTATAAAAAAAAAAAAACATGAAAGTGAGAAAAATAATAAAACATAAAATATAAGAGTTAAGTTGAGATCTGTCTCATATAACAACTTATGAATAGGGAATATAATAATGGACCTATTTGCACTTATAAAATTAAAGTTGAAGAAAAAAGTTTTAAAATAAATCATGAATCAAAAAGTCTCAATAATGGTGTACCTACTAATGGTGGAAAATAGATTTTGTTCAAATGTACTCCATTGATAGAACATATTGGTGTGTATAAATATTAAAGTGTACTAGTAGTAATGCATGTAGTATCTAATATTTGTTCAACATTTCCTTTATTAAATTAAAAGTAATCAATCACATCTTGACAAGTATAACTCAAGTATTGATACTCCAAAATTTAAATTTTAATCATAAATTTAAAAAGTATATTTTATAACTCTTGTGTAAAATTCAATTATATTGTAAAATGTATAATAAATTAAACATTAAAATTGTAATTATAAAGAATTAAGACAACTCGATTATATTATAAAATATATAATAAATTAAACCTTAACATTTTAATTATAAATAATTAAAGCAATAATTATATCATAAAATATATAATAAATGAAACTTTAAAACTTTAATTATAAATATTTAAGACAACTCAATTATATTGTAAAATGTATAATAAATTAAACCTTAAAACTTTAATTATAAATAATTAAGAGAACTCAATTATATTGTAAAATGTATAATAAATTAAACCTTAAAATTTTAATTATAAATAATTAAAACAACATATTAAAATAAGTAAAAATTTTAAAATCTAAAATGATGTTACTACACTTTACTTCACTTTCCAAAATTAGGGTGCATAAAAACTATATGTTGTATGCATAAGCATAGTCTAAAGATGGCTTTAGTAGTCAGTCACTCTCCCCTCTTATTCATACAGATAGGATTAACATTTTGTATTCTTTGCCAACTTGCAATTTGAGAAAGGTGGTGTCACAGAGCCAACTCTCTAGAGCTAGCACAGCCATGTAGTACCGCTTGTCCTAACTCAAATCCCTTATTGTGATAGGATCCTACTAGAACTATGGACTACACCTTCAGTGTTTACCTACACAAGTAACCCACAAACATAGTGGACAATAACTTGTATAAAGAAAGGATTAGCAGTGAAAAGACAAACACACACTTGCAAAGATTAGGAACTTGACTCAATATGCATGAGCATTCACACAATGTAAGAAAACTAGGAGTAACCTGCATTTTAGTAAATCTTTAGGATAATCTAGTTCAAAGTATAATAAAAAAACCAATTGGCCAACATACACAATAACTACCAAGTTAGGCTCAGTTGATAATGCTCAGAACCACTCAAATGATTACAATGAATAATTCCCTCCACAGGTCTGATTACTCTCTGCCTAGGAAAACCCAGCCCCTGCCTCATGAAATCTAAGACCATAGAACTACTCACAAACACATGCATGATGCTTACATGGACACATGCCCATGATCTACATAAACTTAGGACTAACACAGACTTGCATTCACCCAAATCACTGTTTAAAGAAAGCTTACCATTCATTTGATCAAGGTAGACCAAAATTGTGAATGAAGTTAGGCATGTTGAAGCAACACATCCCTCATAGACTCACCCATTTAAAAATTGGTGACATCCTCAGTGATGACATGAGTCTACTGGTAGGAACCCATAAGGGAAATCTTCTATTGAGACTCAACCCACAGCCAAAAGATTAACACATCCCTTCTTCAGACCCATTCCAAGCCAAAAGGCCAACACTTCAAATTTATAGGCTCTATCCAAAATCTAGAGTCAAGAGAAAACCATTCCCCCTTTTTAGACCCAAAGCTAAGAGATAAACACACCTCCTTACCAAGGTTCATTCAGAGTCAAGAGACCAAAACATTGCCCTTTTTAGACCCAAAGCCAAGAGATCACCACATCCCCTTTTCAGGCTCTCTTCAGAGTCAAGAGATTAACTAAACCCCTTTCCAGACCTAAAGCTTAGAGAAAAACATCCCCTCTTCAAGTTATATTCAGATTTAAGAGATTAACTCGCCTCATTTTCAAACCTAAACCCAAGAGATAAACACATCCCCTATTTAAGCTCCATCCAGAGTTAAGAGACTAAGGCCAAACTCTATGACCTTAACTTTGAGGGCTTCTAACTACTCCCAGCTTACTGAAAAACACCATTCTAACATCACTAGAAACTCTCTCTACTTTAAACTTCCAAGTAACCCAATGTATTCACCCCAAACTAAGGAATCCAACTGCCTACAAAACTAAGAAATAAACTAAATCTCTGGCAAATTTTGCACATAGACAAAGCTTTCCTACATAAGCTACACTAAACCAATGCAACTTGACAAGATCACCTTGATCTTACCAACCCCCAAACTTGGGGTGGAGGAAAATGAATCCTGATGAACCACCTCTTCAAGACTCTACAAATCCATCAAAGACTAAGTGACCCCATCGAACATTCCCCTAAATATTACTAAAAATCCAAACAATAGTATAAAAGGTAAAGATAACTCTTCAAAAATAACACCCCTAGCTCAATAATAGGAATGGAGTCCTTGCCAAGAACTCTCCTTTGGAACCAACATGATACACTTGATCAACTATCTTCTCTATGACACAACAAGATGATGTTTCAATGAGCATACCAATGGTTGTAAAGAACCCACCTCACATCAATGGGAAATAGGAACTTGTTGCTCCCCTTCAACATCCCAACTGCCATGAAGTAATACAAGATCCACTTACTCCTTGCTAATTCTTTCACTCTTCTATATACTCAACCCAACACCACATTCATCTTCCCAATCCCATTCCTTTTCTTATTCTTCACCCTACACTTTTGTAGTGGATCTGACACAAAGGAACTCTGAGATGGAGAAAAACTGTCACCTTACCCATCCTTGGTAAACCTTATCTCAGCACAACACAAATGGCTTGTAACTACTCTAAACCTACTTAAACCTCTAGACTATGGAAGCCACATTTCCAAGGCTACATTGGTTGACTTCTAACTATAGAATGTCCATGTCTTTGATTACTCCTTCCATAATAATCAACCTAAACAACTTACACACAAGCACCTTTGAACCTAAGGTTTCCCTATCATTGAGCTCCTCTATCTGCTCACATAGATCATCCAAATCCTCCTTCTAAACTAAAAACACCCCTATCACTTTGAACAATATCATTTTTAGTGATTCCCACAACATGTCCAACACTTCAAATGAAACTGCTTTTTGCTTGACTCTCCAACTAGTGACTTCATCTCACCACCCATGGAGGTTCTCCAAAATATCCAAGATCCCTCTGATGACTCCAGAGTAGCATTCCTTTCATGGTCACCCACTGGCTTCCTTGAAGACTTACTCAACCCCTTACCAATACCACCCACCTAGATGTGTAAGGGCCCAAGGTGTTTCTAGATGAATAACCCTCTCTATAATCCAAGAGATGGTCTACTATAGTAATTACTTCACTAACATTAGACACTTCATGGTGACAGAGCTCCCCCTGAGCCCATGATTGAAGACCATGATTAAATTGAAATAACTTATCTGCCTTTGACATGTCGATGAACTCCAACAAAAGGATTTAGAAAGCATGGATATACTCACCCATCTCCCCCACTTGCTTCAACTAACTCAACTTGGTCCTAACCAACCATGCTACATTCCTAGGTTGAAACTAATCCCTAAGGGCTTCCTTTAGATCCTCCCACGAGTCCAACCTCCTCTCTAAACTCCTTGATGTATTTTCATTAGCCAAGGTTCTATACCAAACCTTTATCATACCCATGAGGTACCTTACTACAATGCACACCTCTTGTGCACTTGATAGACCCCCTAACCATACTAAGAACACCCCCATGCTAAAAAACAAACCATCCAAAAGATCATCATCTATCTCACCATCATAACACTCCAGTTCCTTCAACTTGGGGAGCTTCAATACTAAAGAAGAACTAGACCTTGATGTTTTCACCAAACACGATACCATGATCGGTACAAATCCACTTCATCTTGTAACCCTATTTGTAACATCAAACCCTTCTCTAACATTCTAGTAAGTTCCATGATCATTTACCCTATGGTAGTCACCATTTATTCAAGCTCACTAAATCTTGTACCCACATGGTCTCCCATCAATTGGAACTAGGCACCAACTTCCTCAATAAGGTCTTCACCAACTGCGGTAAATCTCAACTTACCAACATGGCAACTGCCACCACTTGCACCTTCACCTTTGTACCAACCCTACTCTCAACCCCTACTGGTCACTTCCTTGAGCAACATCCTAGATAGATCTCCTACCATACTAACTCAGACACAACACTAGATTGAATTGATAGGGGAAGGCAAAAGACTATTTAACTTTAGTCAAACATAATCCCAAAAAACATAAATTGTGTGCTCTGATACCAACTATCATGAGGCTAGCTCTTTGAAGCTAGCACGGCTGTGTAACACCGCTTGTCCTAACCCAAATCATTCATTGTGATGGGATCCTAAAATAACATTAGACTATGCCTTCATTTTTTACCTACACAAGTAACCCACAAACATAATGGACAAAAACATGTATAAAGAAAGGACTAGTAGTGGAAAGACAAACACATGCTTGCATTGATCAGGAAATCAACTCAACGCACATGATCATTCACATAATGTAATAAAATAAGGAGTAATGTGTATTTTATTAACTCTTCAAGATAATCTAGTCCAAAGTAAAATAAACGGGCCAATTGGCCAACATACACAACAACCACCAAGTCAGGCTTAGTCGATAATGCTTAGAACCACTCAAATGATTATAATGAATAATTCCCTCCCCATGTCTGATTAATCTCTACCTAGGACAACCTACCCCTTGATTTATGAAATTTGAGACCATATAAATTGTCACAAATACCCACATGATGCTTACATGAACACATGCCCACAGTCCACATAAACTTGGGACTAACATAGACTTACTTCACAATGATTCACTTTTCACCACTTTGATAGTTACTTCACAATGATTCACTTTTCACCACTTTGATAGTTCATACTTGCATTCACCCAAATAACTATGCAAAGAAAGATCACCATTCATTTGATGAAGGTAAACTAAACCTATGAATGAAGTTAGGGATGTTCAAGCTACACATCCCTCATAGGCAGAATATATGGATATGAATCTATGCTTCTATATAGAAAACAACAGAAAGTGGGGACTAGTCAGGTAATGCATGGGTGGTGGTCTTGACTCTCACTTCTACCCATTTAAGATATTTGCATACTCCACTAGGCCTATAGCCTGTGGGTACCTTTCACATTAATTTTTATGGGATCTGTACTCGTGACTAATAAAATTTATCTAATTTCATCGTATGGTTCACTTTTTGGTGTCACAATCTTGTAAACTTATTCAACCCAAATAAAATAAAGCTAGTTTAGTTAACACCATGTTCGTGACTATTGTTATAAATTTTAACATCATGTCATTGAGTTCATATAATATGTGGTGGGAATTTCCATGATGACATATTGATACACCTTTCTCTCAGCAGATTCAAGGATGCAACTCAGCATGTCCATATGAGCCTCGTAGTAGTCGATACTACATTCTAGGCTTAATAAAGGCTTGGTTATTTTTATAGGTTTTTTTTTACTATTTTGAATTAGTTTTTTAACTCCATTGATAAACTTCAACACCTTATGTTACTTTGTTGTGTCCTCGCATAGATGCACAATATAGTTATTAAACTTGTTTATGTAAATTTGGACTGATTGTTCCTTATGTTGATGCAAGTAATCTCAAATTTAACGTACTAATCTTTATAGAACTTGAGGAGGCAATACTTCTTTCAAATAGTGCTAAGAAATTAACTCCAAATTTTTATAGGCTTGAAGTGTTTCTTTCATTAGATGCTGAAGGTTTTCCAATAGTGACACACTAAAATTAACACCTTCAAAAATTAAAAGGTGATCTATTTTGAGTCATTAAAGAAGTTCACCAAGAAATGTACCTTCAATAATTAGTGTATTATTTCTGGAGGGCATACCAAATAAATTTCTAAAAATCTAATAATATTTTGAAGAATTTATTATGGGTGTTAGCCATCTTGTTCTTGTTATGGTGTTCTATTGAATACTCTAAAGTAGAATTAAGTGTTTATCCTTATTTTTCATGTTAACATGATGAGGGATGGAGAGGGTCAATGAGGGAGTGATGAGGGATGAGGAAGGACAAGGAGTGGGTTATTGGGGATGATGAGGCATAGTGAGGATCAATGAGGGAGTAATCAAGGATCATGATGGAGTGATTAGAGATGACAAAGGACAGTAAGGGTTAATGAGGGAGAGATTAAGGATAATAAATAATGATGAGAGTGTGATTAGGGGTGATGAGGCATGAGTAAAAAGTGATCAAGTATGAAGGAATGATGATGAATAAGTGAAAATAACATAAAGTGGTTGTTTGATATGTGTAGGTCATCAATGTGACCTATGCTACCCCAATCACACCACTTTGTATTAATTTTAAAGTGAGTGGTTTGTAAACATTAATTTTGACAAACTTAAGGCTCTTAGAAATTCTAGGAATCAATTTAGAAGGCACAAAAACCTAAAAAATAACCATATGTTTAACAAATATGGATATCAATTGCAAAAGTTATGTCCTAAAATCCCTAGGTTTAATACTTAGACCCTGAAAATGCCTAAGTAATGACCTGAGTGGATTTTGAAAAACTATTTTCCATATAGTAAGGCATGAAACTGTGAGACGAACTCTATCATATGTTGAGTGACCCTATTTTATTATATTTACTAAAATAAATTTAAATTTAACAATATAAATGTAAACTTATACTTGAAATTTAGAGGAGTAAATATAAGCTTATAAACAAAGCTGGATTCATGTACAATTCCCAAATGCTCATGGAGTTAGTTTTAGAATTATAACAAAGTAATGAGTATGAATTATATAGTGCACTATATAGCACATATGTGTTATAAAATCCATACACATTTTTTTACATTTACAATAACGTGTTTGCATTATTTATTTTTCAATAACATGTATGTGTTATGGCTCAGTAATTACCCGGCCACAATTTCAATAACATGATCACATTAACTAAATAATGTGATCATTTTACCTTAAAATATCCAAGGAATTATCCCCCAAATCTATGCACATACCTTGATATTATTTATGCAATAAAAAGCTAACCTATAAGAGAATGACATGTACTCACCCTTGGGGGAAAAAATATATATTACCTTCACCCACCCCTATTTTAAATCTAGATCCATTAAAAACATGATTCATGGATTTGAAAATATATTATACACCTATAATTCATCACAAAACATTATAATGCTTGGTAATGGTTCATCTAAAAAAGATGTAACCAATTGATGGGATACAACTTATCCTTTTCTCAATTTTTGGCATATAAATTTGATATATATTTTTTTAAGTTGCATCACTTATTTTGTGATGCAGTCAATGAGGTATGTTTTGTTCATAATAATATTTAATGGGTCTTCTTTAATTATAACCTAGACCTCATTGTTGAGTAGATAATGTTGTAGTTTTTTTGTAGCAAAAACTAGAGATAAACATAAATTTTCAAATGTTATATCCATTCATAATCAACTAATTACTGATTGATGTAATATATTGCCTATTCTTTGTGATCATCATTATACTGTGACAATACAACTCTAAGGGCCCTATGAGTGGCTGAGATATAGACAAACAATGGTCTATTTGGAATAGGAAGCATAGTCACTAGTGGTTTTGCTAAATATTCATTGATTTTTTTGAGACTTTGTTGAGAAATGTCATCCCGTGTAAATTTTGCATCATTTTTAGCAGACATGTGATATGAAGTGTTTTATCAGCTAATTGAGCAATGAAGCATTAGATAGCCTAAATTATACATTGTAAACATCATAACTATTTTAGATTTGTTGGTAGTGGTATCTCGACAATAGATTTTACCTTTTTGGATCAACCTCGATGCATTACAAAAAATAATGTACCCAAGAAGATTTATAAATGACACTCTAAGTACACATTTTGGGAGATTTAATCATACATTAAACTTTCACAATGATTCAAATATTTGACATAAATTAGTAGCATGATGACATTTATATTTTTTGAGCAGACCATTAACATAATCCTCAATAGTTTTGTGAATAAAATCATGAAATATATGAGTTATAGATGTTTGATATGTTGTTACTACATTTTTTATTCTAAAAGGAATAACCATATAACAACATGTGCCCCATGGAGTAGTAAATGTTGTGTTTTCTTGATCTGTTATGTTAACTTTGGTTTGGTTTTCTCCAATACAACCATCCATAAATGAAAATGTCTCTTATCTAGATGTGCAAAAGATAATCATGTCAATGTTAAGTAATGGAAAATAATCTTTTGGATAGGCCTTATTTAAATCATGGTAATACTTTCAACATATAATGTTTCTATTAGGCTTAATAATATGTATAATGTTATACACCCACTCCAAATACATATAAATCGTACGTCTAAGATTTTTTGAATATTATCATCTACTAGCAATGCCACATCTGGATGAATTTCTTGAATCTTTTGTTTAATAGGTTTTACATATACATATAGTAATTTATTATACATTTCCATAGATGTGTCAATCCCAGCCATATATAAGTAATCCCAAGAAAATAGTTTTGAATAATCATGTAGGACCTATTTATCGGCCTTGCTTTCATCATACTACATCATTACAGTAAGTAATACCATTCAAATATCCTTATTTATTCCATAATTATATTATATTATTTATTAATTCAACAAGATGGATCATTCAATAATAAATGCCATGGTAAGAATATTATTATGTGCATCATGTTTTACATTAGTATCATCACTCTCACCAAATTAAATGTGAGTAGATGTGGCATGAGGAAACTTATTATTATGATACAAGGAATGGAAATTCTCTTGTGCCATGAAGTATTAAAGTGAAGACTCATTATTTTATAACTTATATATTGTAAAAATTATTAGTGAATAACTTTTACAAATCATATGAGAGTTCAATAATTGTATACCCATTGTAAAGATATGTATATATTCTAATTTGGTTTTTTAGAAACAAGGCTCAATATGAATAGATGGCTTATGACTTATAGATTGTCCAAAGAAACCTAAGACATGCCTTTTTTTAAATTTTTAGGGGAGATAGTTTAAGCTATACCTTACTCATTTTTTCCCAAACCTTATCATTTATACCCATATATAATCAAGAATGAAAACCATGATTATAAGATTATGGTGTAGCACTATTTGTTTGTTGGACCATCATACAATGTGTGAAGGAATTAGTGTCCATTAGACAAGTGTAAATAGATCCCTGGTGGATAAATTTTAAAAATTTATTTAAAGTAGAGAGTGATGCATACATATCATGTAGCCAAGGCCATCCCAAAACTATGCTATAATTCAGATCATTTGGCGTAACCTTGCACAAATTAGGCAATGTATGAGTTCCTACAAAGATATTCATGGATATTTTCCCTAATACTCTTTGTAAAATGTTATCAAATCCTTTGATGCTAATATTTCAGGGTTCCAAGTGTTTAAGTCAAATGTCAAGCAAATAAAGGATGGATTTATACAAAATTTGAGTCCTAAACCATTATACATGAGAACTCTTTTAACTATTTTACTGATCACACATAACTAGATGTACAGCAGTAAAGAAGAATTTATGAGGTCTTGAGGTGGTAAGTCCTATTTATTGAGGTAAATATTATATTCACTCCATTTGATATATTTTAACATATAAGATATATATGGAGGCCCCACATTACATATTAAAAAGTTTAGACATAATGCATCCAAAAGAATATCCTTATAATGTGAAGAATGATGTAATAAGTCCAAAAGTGAAAGTTTTAACAATAATATCTTTGGAGAGGTTGTAATATGGTGGGAGGATCAATCATGCTTCATGCATTCTCCTTGGCATTTTTTAGTAACAGGTAAAAATTCACTATAAACATTATGGTAGTAAGAATTATGCAAGAACGCATTGGATTTGAAATGACTAGATTTTGAACTCCATTTATATTTTATTGAATTCAACATGCATGAAACTTTACAAGTAACAACTATGATGATGTAATTTACATTTAAGTAGCTAAGAGATATATAGATATTAAACATGGTTGTTTTAAATGGCAACTTTAGATTTTTAAATTTGGAACGCTTTAAATTTAGAATTCGTAAAACATTAAATTAGGAATAACTCTAGATCATTTTTTTAACATTTTCATAAGTCATGTTCACCAAATATTTAACCCTAATTATATTATCAAATATAGGGTTAAATGGGTAGAGATAGAATAAAGCACAAGCAAAAAGAAATCATCTCTATAGTAGGCCAATTAATTTGTAAACTCAGATAAACATATACAAAATTTATTATGTTGATATATGCTAAAATTAAAAATATAACTATGATCGATATTGAAATAAATGAAAAATAATGGTAGTTATCTAGTTATGATGCTAATATAGATATGAATTTGGAATAGGCTATAAATAAACTAGATCTAAATTCTAGATTAGTCATCAGATTCTATAAATTGACTTATGTGATCTCAGAAACTTACGTTGACACTTTTATTTAACCTAGACATAGGCGTCTTGTACTAGAAACCTATTGGATGTGGATGCAACGACCTAGAATATTTTGATTTCTATGTTACTTTCACTCTAGTGTGCTCATATCTAGATCATAGATTGTTGTTTCTTTTAAAATATTAAAACCCTAGTTATTCATATTCATATAGACTAAGGAATATGGTTTAATAGGAACTTAGTGTCAAGATACCCAAAAGACACATCTATCAATGAGTGTTTCTTACATATCCAATACTTTGAAAAGGGCGTAAGACTTGTGTAGTTCTCCACTATGTATTGGCTTGTGTGTTCATAAGGATGTAATGTGTGATAATTTAGTATATAGAGTGACCTAGCTTGTAATGTGGAAACTATGGCTCATGGGATGCTCATTCAGTACTTCAGACCTATAGATGTGTTGTCCCTATGAATTATATATAAATAGGAGAAAATAAGGAATATTTTTTCACTTCAATGCTTGATTGAATACTTTTGGTAAGTTTCTTTATGAGTTATTTGGTTTTCTCTATGTGAAGAATGAATGAGGAGTGATCCTGCATATATAACAATTCTTTTGGAGAATATCTCACATTAAATCACATAGGCCAAAATTAAGGATAGGTTTATTTTATAAATTGGATGAGATTGGGGCATTAAAAACTTGTAGTGGGATTTGACATTAATGTCAACATAGGAATCTGATTGGGATGCAAGTATCCTAAAATCCATAAAATAGGCACATCTCTAGAACTTAAATAGACATAAGATAAACATGTTTATAATATTATGAGCATGATATAAGGTTTGATTAATTAGAATAACATTTTTTGGAGTAATAAATAATAAATAGGCATAGAGAGATAGTTAATGTGATCCTTTTGGTAGTGAGAAAAGTATGGAACTGAGGAAAAACCAAGGTATTTATTTTCCAAGTGTACAAGATGGAGGTGTTATATAATTTAAAAATAGTGTCTACACCTTCTAAAACTCAATCAATCAGCTTCAAAACCAAGATAATTTTCCATATTCATCCAATTTTTTATATCAATCATATGAGGAGTCATATAACATGTATGAATCATTAAAATATCATCCCATGAGAGATATTTTATAGAGTTTCAAGTTAGATCACTACATGCATATTCATATAGTATATTTCACCCTTGTGCACATACATTACCACACATAGGTGAAAATTAAATAAGTTTGAGGCACTCATGGGAGTATTGCTTATGTAGGTAGTATTTAGTGACATAGGGGTAACTGAATTTAGCTCAACACCATGAAACCACTGACCCATTTCTATCAAACTCATTCTAAGGATGAATAAGGGTGAAAAACTAAGGTTTTATTAATTATCAAAGAGAGACAACATGTATCCCACATAATAATATACTGGCACAAAGACCACATAAACCCAAAATAAAGTTAGTCACATTAAGATCCAAACATTATTCTTTATTGGACACCTACATCATAGTTAAACACTAGTATCGATGGTAGTGTTCATATCTGAAAGTAGTATCTCAAGCTATATAAGAACAATTTATAGAATCTGATGACTAGTTTAGAATACTTATCTTACATATTATCTACATGTTTCCAATCTATATCTACTTACGCATAATAAATCTAGGTAAGTATCATTTTTCTTTGGTATTTCACACAATTGAGGATATTTTAAATTTTATAATTTATATATTTAACATATCTCAACATTGTAATTTATAATATTAATTTATTTGAGTCTTAAATTGATAGGCCTACTATAGATTATTTTATCACCCTTGTGCTTAGAATATTTCTATATTCTTAACCCTATACCAACCTTTAAAAATTTAGGGTTAAACTATGTCATATCATTCAATACATGTAGACTTTTATATTTTCATCGTGAATGCTGAAATTGAGTTCTTTAAAATCCCTATTAAAGTTGACATATAATTAGTATATGAAATATTCTATGATGGTTGATTTTTAAATTGCACTAGGTTTTATAGCCATTATATTATATGTTGTATGTTCTATCAAAATAATGACAAGTTAAATGATAGGTTTATCAAACTGATAATAACTTCAACATGGTGTAAGACATCTACCAAAGGTATGAAATCATCTTGTAACTATCTTATATAAATTCAAATAGTTTAAGTTATATGTTTCTTATCATTACATTTTTTATTTTTCTAGTTTTATGATGTATGATTCAGAAGGAAATGATTTCC
>JARHVA010004587.1:1090000-1095000 GCA_037957365.1 Torreya grandis
TTTTTGATTTTGGCATTCCTCAACTATCTATTATCAAGATATTTGAATGTAATGTCACATCATGGCATGCTTAATTCCAATATTCCACGATGTTAATTAGTTGCTTAAGATAATCTTTATATTCATTTGGATTTTAGGTTGATAATTTTGTTCTATTAATACTGGTACATGTTAGAATCTCTTTTCCTTTTTTCCCATTGAATGAGGGAGTCTTGAATACCATAAACTAAATTGATTGAATGTAGTGGAGGGGAAATATAAAACAATAGAAGAATATGGAATGCATTGATATTTATTTTTTCTCTGATATTGTTAGTAGATATTAATATATTACATAAGAAAATATATTATTTGGCTTACTTTTTTATGTTGTATTTTTTATATCCTAATTCACATATTTTTGATACGACATAAATTTGCTATGTTATTTTTTACTTATGTAATTTGTATTTTGATTGAATGTCCTAATTCACATAACCATGTATTTCTATAGAGATCCTTAAAAAAGAAGATGATAATATATTTTGTGAGAGAAAAAAAGACATGGAAGAGATTCTTAAAATGATGATATGTTAGGTTTTTATGTCAGTGACATATGATGGTGGTGATAATCTCTCACTAGTGATACTAAAAAATGGCTCTCTCACAAGGAAAAATTAGTTGTTGTTTGGTCTTCTTCAAAGTATAAGGATAACCACTAAGAAGTTGGAAATCATACTAGCTTATAATAATAGTGGATTAGATAATTTGATCATGGAAATAAGGATTTACATCATACAAATCTTTTACTTAGGGGAGATAAGTTACAACTTGAATAAAAGTGTGCCAATATTGATACTGCCAATGCATAGAAAAAATCACTTCATGAATAGAGGCGAGTGATATTCTAGTGAATACACAAAATAAAATATAATTGTTTCCATTTATGAACAAGATATGTAGCATTGGAATATAGAGTGTTAAAATATGTGTGTGAAAACCTGACAGATGAGTCTAATTATTGATAGAATTTCTAGGAATAAAAATTAAAAATAATGATATATATAAAAGTCTACATAAATCTTGATCAAATGTTGTCAAAGTGAAATAAAATAACTGTGGCTTTCAATATTGTTTAATATTGAACATTTGTGTATGAGATTTTGTTTGGACCCAAAATACCTTCTAATCATTCCTTTGATCATTTTGTAAGATTGGAAATTCATTGGTATAAAGTGTAGGGATATTTAAATGCTTTAATAAGTTCAAATGAAATAAAATTCTTCAAGTTTCAATTAGATAAGAAGTTGTGTTGAATATACTTGAAAATAACATATTCCTAATATGTCACAACCATTGGATGTATGGGTTACTCTTGAAATTTCCATGTCCTCCTATTAAATTTGACCCAAGACTAATATTCAATAATCAAGAACCATAGGTGCTGCAAAAAAGGTAGTGCATAATAAATATTAAAAAATTAGTATTTATTGATCTAAGTTTTTTTACATGATCAAGAAACACTATATAATTCACTAAAAAATAGCTCACCCCATACATTAATAAAATCATTGCATTTACCCAACATATTGGAAAACTTGTATATAAGATTAGGTGATTCTAAATGGGGAGTTTTTAATTCAAAATTGGTATATTTTAGGTAGTATGGAAAAAAAGGGATTAAGAACTAGAGAAATAAGGGTACTTTTAAAACTCATCCTAAGCATGAAAATAGATACATCTAATTGAAATAAGTTTCAATCCTTTCTTCCTGTTTGAGTCAACATGATGCTTGTACAAGAAATAAAAGTGTGTTTCCAAATATTAACACTATATTTTGAATAGTATGGCTTATAAATTTCCATTCTTTTGAAATTTGTATTTCAAATAGAAAGTATTAATAATAATCCTCTTTAAAGTGGAATCCAATTAATATAAACAACATTTAATAATCTCAATCTGGTCAAATTCACATTTTAGTCTTTGCTATTGAAATGAATTATTTCCTTATGTATAAAAAAATTATAACACGTGTTCAATAAATTCCAAATATTTAGAAAGGTGAGTCTCAAAGAAATTTTTTTGTCTCATCAATTATTGGACACCGAAAAATAATCACAAAGTTAAGTGTTACAACTACAAAGTTTTGCTTAGGTTATAATGTCATACTTTTTCTAGACACAATTACCTAATTTTAATTATCTATTGTCTTGGGAAATGTTTTGTCCATGTTAGTGTTTATTCAAATGTATATCCTATGTTTTATTATGAGATTTTCTTTCTATTGAGTTCAAATTTAACATTCATGTGGACATCACTAATATTACAGTACTTAACACTCTTTTTCTAGCCATCACTAATTCTGCAATACTTCACACTCTTTTCATCACCATGACTAGTATTAAAGTGGTCTATTATGTGTATTTTATGTCCATTATGTCTATTTTATGTTTCTTATACCTTAAAAAAATCATCACATTTTCCTTAGTTTGGCTATTTGGTCTGGCCACCAACATCTGATCTTGCCTTAGTTGTCTATCCGTAGCTTGCTTACATCCTATGTTTTCTATAGTGTTAAGATACCATCACTAATATTATAGTACTCAATACGCTCATTATAACCATGATTAGTAGTATATTTGTTTTTTATGTGTATTTTCAATTTTGTCTACTATGTGTGTATTTTTTGTCCCTTGTGCCTTGTAAAAATTATTTTTACACATTTTGTATAAGTTTAGCAATTTGATATTGGCTCCAATATTTTAAAATATCACAATAACTCTATGAAAAAAAGTATAGTTTTTATGGAGTTTTTGTTAGGTTAAAACTAAATGGATATAGATTTTAAAATTAACACAATGTCAATTTATGTTGAAAACCATTCAACATGATATGATTTTAAGCATACACCATTTCCATCAAAATGAGATTCTTAATCACTTTCACTTTAAAAATAAATCTTTCTCTTTCAAAAATCTACCCATCTATGTATATATGGTGCAATTATGAATTACATTATAAGGTATCAAATAAACATTTAATATGGTATGTTCTAGATTTCATTAAAATTATATGAAAATTTCCATTTAATATAATATGTGTTAAGTTTGGTTAAATTCCATATGAAAACTTCCATGTAGTTTAATTTTATAAGATAAAAAAGGAAAACTAGTGATTCAATGTCACAAATGCACCAAACCAAACCGATGAGGGCATTTATGTATAGAATGTCCTAATTTACCAAACTAAATATTAAAGTTATGCACATAATATGGTCCTACCAAACATGATGGTGAAAATAACACCCCAAAAAAAATGGTAAACATGGTAAATAAAAATAGAATATATACTCATTGTTTGTTGTAAAGGAAGCTTAAAGGAAGCTGAGAAAATAGAATTGGACATGTAAATCAAAAAATAAATAATGTAAGATGCTTTGTAAGTTGTAAATGATACAATCCATCAAGCTAATGTAGTGCCACCTAAAACAAGACTATACCACCCAACCAATGTGGGGATAAAACCAAGGAAGATGAATACAATAGTCCAATATAATAATTAGTGTCATTAATATATGGAAGTTTTATTATAGTATAAGTCACATTATTGGAGGACTGATTAGGATAACTAGAAAAAAAAACAATCACTGCAACCATCGAAACAAGTCTGAAAAATAATAAAGGAAATAAATCTCTTGATATTGGGAAGATATGTGTTCCTAAAATTGATACGAAAATAGGCGATATGATACAACCAAATGCATTGAGTGATGGAGGATTATTTTAAAAATATTAGCAAATAAAGTAGGGAAAATTATGGCCTAACCACCATTACCGAGAGATTATTTTGGGATAAAAATACCAAATCAACAACAAATTTCCCTACTAAGTATTATTATCATCCAAGAAATTATGAATGTAAAATTATTATTAAAATCAATATTTATAATTATAAAACAAGGAAAACATTATAAATCATTAAAATATAATACAAGGAGTCCCATGGTTGGAAAAAATAAAATTTATTCATAATTAGGAAGACAAGACAATTAAAATAAAAATTGGTAAAGACTAATTTATCAATGGATAAATTAAGAGATAAAATAATTGGATAAGATCATATATGTAATGAAAATTTCACAGAATCCTGTTCACATACACTTTGTACTATTTTTTCATTAAAACCTCTAATCATCTTCAATAATGAACATGGCTAGGAATGAAAGT
Organism: Torreya grandis; assembly: GCA_037957365.1. Taxonomy (NCBI): domain Eukaryota; kingdom Viridiplantae; phylum Streptophyta; class Pinopsida; order Cupressales; family Taxaceae; genus Torreya; species Torreya grandis. The sequence goes on from JARHVA010004587.1 coordinate 1,094,206, forward strand.
TTTAAACTTTTTTCTTTGTGCCTTTTTAGATGTTAACGACAATGGAATAAAATTTTACATAATATTTTAAAAGGGAATTAGGTAGAGGAGTGCCTTAACTATTGGACCTTGCATACAATAAAGAAAACTAAGTAAACACAATAAAAATCCAAACTACAAATTACTCACAAAAACATAAACCACAGAAGAAGAATCTTTGAGTGTACTTGTACATTCAAAAACACCTAGTTGTTGGTAGATGCAAACCTAGACATATTGCGGCAAGGAAAATTGTAGTTAATATATAACAATGTTTTTGTCCATTCAAGGGATGAACTAATGAATAATATCCACAAGATGAAGCTTAATTGTAACATTCCCACACCAGACCTATTGAGAACCTCTCTAGAAAGGAATAAACTTTAATATGTCACCTTTATCATCATTATTAATCCATCAATACTAGATTAAACAAGAAATATAAAACATAAAATGTAAATGGTGTAACCATTGAAAAGCTTGTTTTCAAGAATTGAAATATGTGTTGTTATTTTAAATAAAAGTATAATAACTCTCCAAAAAATCCAATAATATTTTATTCACATTCAAAAGACAGTTTCCAAGAACTCAAACATGTATTGTTGTTTTGAATTGAAGAACACTATAACATGAGAATGCAATGATATATGAATTCATCTAATATTTACTACTAACTTCTAGAGGACAAAATGTATATCAAATACATATATATTTTAATTCAAAAGTTTAATATACATATGAAGAGGATAGTGAAAAATTGAATGATGTATCAATCAG
>JARHVA010004587.1:1100000-1180000 GCA_037957365.1 Torreya grandis
ACTTAGGCTGAATATGGTACTAACATGGTATATGTAAATATCACTTATAATGAGCAAGTTTCTCAAGGATTGTTTTAAATACATAGGTTTTAGTTTGATATGTATGGTAATTAACATTTTCTGAAATATTTTATAATTTTTTTTCTTTTGTAAAATATTTGAAAGATTGAGTTCAATAGAACTATTGATATCCTTATGATTAACTTAATAGATATTTTTGTCGCTCATTATAAAAAATTAAATTAATAGATGTATTTATTAAACTCTCTCTATGGATTAATTGAGACACAATTAGAACTCATGTCTTTACTTTCACATAAAAATATGAAACACCTTTGAGCCTATCAAAAATATAACAATACTTCTTCAATAGAGAGATTGAAATTTAAGACTTCATTTTTTGTCCTATTACAACTCCATGTACACAATCCAATTTTATGAGATTCAAAGTTTTAAAAATCACCTTGAAGACTCGTTTAGACACCATAGAACTAGGTGTTACATATTTCTATTACCACTTAGTCATACCATGTAACTAGGCAAAACCTCTTGTCACCAAAATACATGATGTAACCAGATAACAACTAATACTACCTAGATACATGATGCAACCCATTGGTATAAAAGACCACCTAGCTACATGATGCAACTAAGTAGTGATAAGTATCATCCAGTTGCATTGATGCAACCTTATGACATCAAGGTTGTTGGCACCTCTCATTTACATTATATATACCCTAAATATTGAATCCATGTATATTATTTTATTCTTAATGATAAAAATTATCTTCATATCATACTCTAAATAGGGAAACCACTCATGATAATAAAATTTACAAGACTAATCTATTCAAACATGCCATAGAAATATGCAGACAATAGAATATGAATAAGATCATATAAAAGGAAACAAAGCTATGGGGTTATTACTTGATGAATGTATATTATAATCATATGGGATCCATAATTATAAAGAAAATAACTTTTATCCTTAGTGCCATATTAAATGATGCAAAACACACAACAACATAAATGGGTATTCTTTAATGTGAAGTGAGAGACACAATCCAACCAAACATTCAACCTTAAAACATAGACTTCTACATCTCCATAGAATATTTAAGCTTGACAACAATACATTTAAGCTATGAAAATTATATAGAAATTGATCATGATTGTACCAATATAACTTGTATCCTTACTTCTATATTAAGGAAAAAACACACACATTATAATTGGGTATTCATTAAATTGAAATGAGATATATGGTCTAACCAAGAATTCATTAAACCTTAAAGTATAGACCACAATATAGTTTATTTGGATCATAAAATCAATACTGACCCAAGTATTAATTAAATACTACACAACTATATCTCCATAGAATATTTCAGTTGCACCACAATACATTTGAAATCTGAAAATTACTAACCAAGAGTATTTCACACATAATAAAATGTTTAAAAGATATCATTGACATGTAAAATGTATTGAATAAAATAAGATTTTTTCAAACATAATAAAGTGTTTTTGAATTAAACATAATAGATATCATTATCGTTCAACATAAACTATTTTTGAAACAAACTAACAATTTTTTGTAACATACTCTTCACCCACTTGCTACATACCACTGCCCTCCTTTGACACCCCCCACTCCTCTTGACCTCCCTATGTGCCCTCCTTGATAAATCCTTCCTTAAGAATATCATTTGTACTAGAATTTATATCTGTAATATTTTCTCTCACTATTCACTGCATCACCTACTTAAAGCAGACTCAGATATACACTTATTTTCTACTTCAATAAAATCTATGGATCCATCTCATACTCTTTAATAAATTTATTCAAGGTGTTATTATGTTTATTTCATATAACATTTTTTTCATTGAATGAAATAGTTTAATTTATTCTTTTGTGAGCATTTTTCAAATCAATTTTAGAAGTTATGATTCTTTCTTCAAATTTTCATATTTTATTTGCAATTAAAAAATAAAATATATGTAGATAAAAATTATAACAACAAGAATATATATGCTAAAAACAATGAAAAATAACTAAATCTTTCTCCTTCTCTGCTTGGTCAATGACACAAAGTTTATATGTCTTGCCAATTTCTTGAAATAAACTTTGGCTTCTACATTTAAATTTTCCAACCTATTTATCATAATGTGTAAAACATTGTCGTTGTGAACATTGTTAACTAAAATTAACCTAGATTGTATTTTATTGAATAAAGCGTCAATTTTTGAGGGTCCATTTTGAACAAGTGAAAACAAATTCAGTCTTAGGGAGTTATTGTGTAAATGGGTGTTAATTTCCTTTATAATTTCTTTTTCCCTTATCTTCCATTATTTTAAATCATTGAAATAGTCAATAACACCCTTGTTTAGACTAGAAATTATATTTTCTAACACTAAATTATCCAATAGAAAATAAGAGATAGAATGATCAAACATGTTCAAATTATTGATGGTGGGTGGGGTAAAGGGGGAAGAGGTCGAAGGCACTTCTATTGTAGGCACATTATAAACTTGAATAAAATCATGTAGATTGAAATCACCACCTATCAAGGTCATACTTTTGATCCCAAGATACTTTTCATCCAGATCAATATGTTGCAACCATGTAAGTCCCTATGCACTAGAAACACCACCAATAGAGAAATTTAGGAATCCAAATCCTAAAAATTTTAGGGTTCCTCTACTTTGTACATAGAGGGAGATATTCTTCCCTCTTCTCTAAGTCTTGATAGGTGGTAGGGGTCATGGCATACTTCACCTCACACATGTAGGGTGACCTAAAAAACAAAAAATTATTGAAATGGTAAATTTGAAAACATAAATCAATGATAATTCAAAATGTAATTGTTATTACACATAGTCAGGGAGATTACCTCTTTCACTCTATGTGTCTAGGTCAGAGCGAGAGCGGTGGTTCTAACTATAAAAGATAAAACTATGATGCTAATGAATTATCCAATAGAATAAACTTCAATTCAAAAAAAAGTTGTAAGGTAAAAAACATTGGATGTGTTTTTGAGAATATTCTTTAATGGCAATGGCTCGAGACTCCAATGCGAAAAGTAAAAAAATTAATAAAATAATATGAAAACTAAATTTCATAAAATAAATATTCATGAAAAATTTGGAGGATGACCAGCAAGGGGAGATTATATTGAAGAATGCCTTGGGCATTAGAAATTTAAAATGATTTAAATGAAGAGTCTATGGACTCAGTGTCACCATAGCCCTCAAGAACACAATGCCCTTTTGATGTTGCCTATCTTGTTCTATTGTATGCATGCATTTTTATCTGTAATAAGCCAATAAATGTTACAATTTAAATTTTCAAATATGTATAAAGGAATAGAGTTGATTATTTTGAAGGCTAAATATACCACCTGATCCTCGAGGGATAAATAATTAGTGGTCATTTTTTTATGCAAGGTAGTTAGAATCATTTTTTTTCTATATCATATAAGGCTTCATAATACAAGGTCATAATAAAATTGGGTGATGAAATGGTGGAAGTCTCATTCGTAAAAGCATAATTCAACTTTGACTTGATCCTATTAGATATATACGTGCATCAACCATATTTTAAAGCTGATAGATAAGAAATATTATAGTAAACAACCCAACATGGAATGCCCTTTGGTATTCTCTGTCAAATTATTTTTACTTGGAAGAAATGCATAAAAAATTTCAATAATAGATTAGATATTGGATTCCCCTTGTAAGCTAACTATTTTCAATGAAAATTAAAAAAATTAAATTGGGACATTAGACTCAGTAAAAAAACTCATGCATTATAAAAACAAATATAAATATCAATAATAAATTCATACTTACCAATTAGGTTGATGTCCAAATTGTACAGAGGCCCGAAATAATTTTTATCTTCATCACATAAGAGGGTTTAATTGTCAACAAGGTTTGTGTTGTAGCGGGGAACGCTTGTAAAATTATGGATATCCAAAAGAGAGGTGCCAAAAGATATCAATTTTGTGTTGGTATGGACATGGAATTTAGTCACACTTTGGTCATAACAATGCATTAGAGATTAGAGCATGTGTGTTTTGGTATCATATCGAGTCATGTCAAGTAGGCCTAGAAATCACACATATTGATCTAATCCACACACATGTTAGGGTGCTTCACCATTCTGAAGAATCCCAAACGTAATAAATTATTTAAAATATACTTATGGATGATACCTATGTTTGTGGATGTTGTAGTTACTGAGGCCATTTTGATTTATATTTTATGTTCATTCAAATTATAAGTAGACATAATAGGATGAAAAAACAAGTGAATAGAGTGTTAAAATAAGGGAGAATGAGGGCATTTATAGGTTCATGATACAACAGAGGCAGTTGGTACATGGGATCGAAGGTAACTAGTTATGAATTATTTTCATCTAACTATATCATTTCATTGGGTTATACCTACTACCATCTAAATGTACCATGCAATCGAGTGGTACCTATTACTACCAAGTGGAACTATGCAACTGGGTGGCAAGAAACACTGCCCATCAATATGTTACAACTAGGTAGAAGAAAATGTTTCCTAGTTACATGGCATGATCGATCGATAGCATGTGTCTCATGGTAGCATTTTAAAACTAGGTAGTGGCATGTGTCATCTTTTAACATTACAAAATTTGATGATAGATCAGGTTGTCATACTATAGTTTGAAAATAGGTGGTTGTATAAAAAACATGAAAATGAAAATGAAATTAGAACCTATACATTCACCAAGGTTTTGAAATAGATTCGCTTAAGAAAACCTGAGGGGGTTCTGGATTCACCTAAATTTAAGAGTGTGACAACAACACAACCACATTCTAACCCTATGATGTTACTGTTTCTCCCAATATTCAACAAAATTAACCAATGCGGATCAATACTTTCCTACAAAATTTATGGACTCCTTTTTAACCATGTATTCATCAATTTAACAATGTATTAAATGTATCCCAATTTAATTAACATCATATGTCTTACATCATATTATCTCACCTTTTCTATCAAAGTTTTCAACCATACATGACACACATGCTAACTCCATAAATAAACTTCACAATTGAATGTTTCCTTGCATAGCATAATAAATTTATAGTATTTTAGAATATAAGGTGACCATGGTTTTTATGCACTTTAATGTAAAACTTCATTATATATATAAAAATAATAAATATGTACATAATTTATTTGATTTCCACAATAACATCATCTACCATGAAGGATTTAATTTTCCACTATATTTATTTCAAATGTACTCTATGTATAAGCATTTATATACATTGGTTGATGTCATTAGTAATGACTATGACATAATCATCCATGCTATGGGTGGTCCTTGGTGTCTAAAATCAAACACCAACAATATGTACAATTGAAACTATACCAAAATATAAAATAGAAAACACAAATGAGCTTGTATGTTAAGAAAGATCTATTTCTTATAATACTATAAATAGAATTAAAATCATACCTTCATTCCATTCATGACAAACATTAAATCCATCACTAATCATTTGTCATTTCTGAATGTTAACAACTAATCTTGTTGATGTGTGAGTTTGATGCCCAATATGAATGGGATTTATCCATCCTCATCAATCTCTTCATCATTGTGTCCTTGATAGAAAAACTATTTATTGGTATTTTCTAGTGCCCAATCTTGGACCCTTTATACATAATTTGTACTATACACATATTTCTCTCCTTTATTTTTGCATTCGCTATTGTATATGTCATCCTTTCTTAGGAAACAATTTTGGTGTGTTTCACCATTGAACATTATAACTTTCTCCTGCACCATATCATAGTGTTTAAGATGGAGAAAAAATAAAATTCATTTAGTTATATTTTAAAATAAGGAGAAAAATTAAAATTCTTACCCTTGAATTATTCACATTATTTTCATAATAGTGATTGATGTGACTATTTATATGTTCTGCTTAATTGTAGATGAACAACACATGATTAGGTCTAATGACCATTTATCACGTGATAAAATGACATTGATAACCACACATTATATGTTTTCGACCAAAACATCTGACTTTTCCCATGTTTGTCAATATGGACTTATCTTTTGGCATGACATCAATTTCAAAGAAACTCTCAAGCCCATATGAGCAATAATATATGTATAGATATACTAAAATTATCAAGTGTATGTAAATTCAAATTTTGATACATAAATGACATTTGATCAAAACATAGAAACATATGAATACACACACACTTACTATCTAAAATGGGGTGGCAGTTACATGACATGTTTTAAAGTAGTGTTAATCCATATCTACTTGCCAGGAATAGGTGATAGGTTTTTGTGAAATGTGACACATGAAACATTTTAGGGAAAGAATTATTATTTTATTCTCCTTTCATGATGTTTTCAACTCTATCTGCATCAACCCAATCAACCCACATATCTTATTCATTAATGTTAGGAAAAAACTTCCCCTTGGTATTGCTTCACTCAAACAAAACCTAACTTGGTTTTTGAAGTGGATGTTATAGAATTTGATCCCTAATTTTTATGTCTGATCCAACATACAATAAATATGTTTCATTTAACCAATACATAGTAAACATTGTGAATGATCAAATATTACAATCCATGAACAAAAATGAAGTAATGATACCTACAACAATTGTGAACAATTATTATATTTAAATAACTATAAACAACATCTACATATCAAATACTTGATAATTAGTAGTGTGATAGATTTCATAATGGAAATGGATTAAAAAATCATTACAATACTACTCATCATTTCATAATTGGGATTTACCCCACAATAGTTACAAAAATGACCATATATCATATACTCATCCTTGCATAATTACATAATAATCGAAAGATGCTTACAACATATAGTCATCGCTGTATCTAATTATCTAAAAAAAAAAAAAAAATTCAAAATAATACAGCATGTATCCCATAATAGTGTTTATGACATATATTTAACTTTATGTTACCTCACCATAAATAGTGGAGACTATGAATACAATAAGAAACATAAACATTGTAATGTGAAAAAAGAAAAATTACTGCACAATAATGACAATGTTATGCACTTAAAAATTAGATATAATATTAAAATATTATTCTAATTTAAAATAATATGTAGGTGTATCTTCTAAAACAAACATATCCAACTGATCCATACCCATTTTACCTATTTATTCCCATTCCTCACGTGAGGCTTGTAGTTTGGGTTCTTCTTTTGCACCACAGATCTCAATATCATTAAAATAACCATACAATAAAATGGCATCCTCATATATTTTACTCAATGGTTATCTTGGAACATCTGTTTCCAATTTCATCTCAATAATAATGACTTTATAACACCTCAACATAAATACGTCTTTTATCACACAAGTGGAAACATAAACTAATCCTATATATCAACGCAATGCAACATGCACATTGTAGACAACCCTCATCAGCTAACAATTTACCTTATGTTACATTATGATAATATTTTATGCACATATTAACATATTTTATATATGAAAAAACCTTCCTTTCCATTGGGTACTAGCCAATACACTTTTTTTATTACACATACTATAATTGTTAGGAATGCATTGTAAAACCATCAAAAGATTAGAATTTAAACTACTTTATGTATACACATGCATTAGTTAATCATGCACATCAAAAACATGAAACATCATAATCCCGCCTTAACTTATTTTTTATGTATCTATTGTTGAATCATGTTTTTTTGAATCTAATATTTCCTTTCACCCCTTTCACATACTAAAAATACCCTATATAATGCGGATTGAATGTCACAAGCATATATGCTTGGACAAACAAAGACAAAAAATAATGTTTACATGGCTTATGGTGATAAAAAGTCTAATGCCTAAATAATAATACAACGTATCTAAATTTTAGGGATATATTACAAAGAAGTCACTTGATATCCTTATGACATGAGGAAATTATTAATAGAGATGAATTTTTTTGTTACGAAGTTATCAAATTTATTTGTATAGTCCATATTTCATGTTATCTGAATTTTAGTTATATATGAATTACATAGATATGAAATTAGCATTTGGATCTATACACCAATGAATAAGGCAAGGGTGCCACCTATATTAAGTTATTCAAGCTATTAATATATTTTATAATTATAGTATATAAATTAAGTGTGAACACAAAGTTGCTAGTAGAAGTGAATATTGTATATACATTAGACACTTTGTAATTTTGGAAAAGAGAGTATTATTTTTTCAATGGAATAATTTGATTTGAGATTAGTTTTCAACAGCCTAATATACATGTATGAAATTTGAGGAAGCATACAACATATATGTCAATTGCTTGACAGTGTATGTCATCTAATTGTGGTCTCACAAAAATTAATGATGGCAGGATATGTAATGCATGACTATAGAAAATATGTTTCTAAACACATTGAACTAGTGAAACACTTTGGAACCAACCCAAATAGTTCTTAGTTTGTGTTTTTTTTCCTATAGCTATGTTATTCTATCAAATGATTGTTGTAAATACATCAATTCAAAGATGAATTAAATAAGTAGAAAAGTTTAATTGGATATGGATAAAATTAAGTGGATTATAAAACCTTGCCAGTATTTACACATTAAAAATATATATCTAAAAACCCAACATAAACTAAGATTGACAAGCAAATTATTTTACAATATATGCCACCTAAGCTTGTTCTCATAGAATGCAATGATGGCAGGATATGTAATACATGACTATAGAAAAGATGTTTTGAATCAATGATCACAATAAATGTAATGGGGCATGGGCTAAGTAAAGAGTATATGACTGATAATGAGAGAATGGGTGTAAAATAAAGAGATGGATTCAGTTATTATACAATATAGTTTAGAGGAAAGTCTAGTAGTATAGTGTAGGTTTCATGCATGCTCCAGTTGTGTTCTTTGTAATGTAATGGGCAACAAACAATTGAGTGTAGATAAATTACCAATAGAGTGTTGATTCATACTCCATTTTTGTTTTTTGTAAATGACCCTTTGTTGAAGGATGAGGTTTTGATCAATTGATACTACCAAGTTGATTTTCCTCGCATTGTAATTTCTAAGATAAAATCCTTTGTGTTATGGTGTAATTTATTTGTTTCCTTTTATATGTTCATTGTCTTTGTTTAATTGTAGTTACAAAATAACATTATTTTAATATCACGCACATTTTAAATCACTTTGATTTTAGGACAATTCATGTAAGAGAAACAAGTATTGTGTTTTTTCACATAATTTGAAGGATGGATATATTAAATATAAAAATAAAATTACAAGCCCACCATTTCACACAATGAAAGTTGCTAGAAAATAGCGTATATAAAAATCCAATTCAAAACAAACCAAAGATAAATGGATGCAAATAGAAAACTAAATATGCCCAAATCAATCTAATTTATTCAATTTTTATAATATGTAAATATATACTTTATTTAGCATCTAATATTCAAACGCAAACCTATTAAAATTATCACTTGCACTGAAGTTTAGTGAATATACTTGTACCAAATTTATTCCTACCAATAAGAAAAGCATCAAACCAACAAATATCAATGTATTAGACGTTTTAAGACTACCAAAAGAAATATTATAATAAGAGAAGAAAGTATCCTTTAAATATGTTAATGAAAACAATTCAACTAATGTTTTGAAGTAACGATTGCAAGATATGTAATGGGGAGAGCACACAATACACGAGAAAAATTATTGATGCGAGTCAAGGGGGTGAGCTTAACCATCATAGAAGACTCTGTAGGTGTATTTTCTTCGAATGAGAGCCTTGAATTTTGACCATAACAAGATAATTTTTCTCCTTCTTAGCCTTCTTCTACTTTAGTTGCAAAAAAAATGGGATTGTCGGGGATATCGTGCACTTTTCCGTTTCTATTGAAATGTTAATATGTAATGTCTTGCCAACATGGATGCATAGGCATTTGGGATGTCACATGGCTCATCAAGAGGTTATGATGGGTCCCGAGCAAAGGGACATCAAATAGATAATGACACCAGGAACTTCTCCATCCACATTTATTTGTGTTTATCATTTAACTGTCAAGGAGTCAACATTTACGTTGACAAAACTAACTAATGCTAGCATGCACTAAATTTACGTGTGTTGATTAAGCATTCCGATGGGAGTGCGGCCTTTGAAGGGGCCTTCGATGACACCCCAATCCCTGAATTTGAAATTCACAAGAGGAGGGCCTATTTACACCTCCACCACTTACCATGCAAATCCTTTTGGAAATGCAGTTCGAAATATGTCGTGAGAAGAGTCATACATTTCCTCGGATATTTTGTAGAACTCAAAGTCCTTTGGAAAGAAAGTTTGGAGTAATTTCTTGTAGCTTCCCATTTGTAGCATCTCTGCTAATAAAGCAAGTCTACTTGAAATTTGAAAACTCACACCAATTGATATAAGTATACCATGCTAGAAATGGATGACAAGTACACGTAAGACAAGTAATTACTATTTACTATGTTTGTGAAGTTGCGAGTATTAATTGTTTTTAAGTCATGAATTTGAGTCTTGTGTGAAAGCTCCATTACCCATGTTTTCACCTAGTTTTGGACAGTTTATCTCCGGGAACCCTTGCACCATACCTGCAACGAGATTGAAAGCTGTGTATATATTTACGAAAGCAAATCTGGGCATTGCACAACATGACATTTGAAAATAATATATTGATTAATTTGGCTTTTATTGAGATATGTTAATGTTTACCAGGCATACCGTTCAATAAATCAACAGTCTTGTGTAATTACAATTTTAACAGCTATCCAACAGCCAAGCCAACATACTTACAATTTCAACAGTTGTGCTATGGTACAATGTAATTACCAATAGTCATATATGATAAAGATGTCTAGTTAAATCCATTTTAATCCCTAATATTTGTTTAGATGAAAATTTGGTATGGCTCTACTCATGAAAATGCCTTCGGTGTAAATCACCTTGAATGCATTTAATTTTTCACAAATCAACGTCAGTAACACTGGTAAACAGAGTGACCAGGATGCGCAATTCTCTGTAGCAACTATATACATCTATTTACAAACACAGACACATCCCTATCTTGCATGAAATATTACTATTAAATGTTAAGAAATAAAATAAACTCTCTCCAATGACTACATGATATGATATTGACAAATATGCAAAAAATGAGTTTTATACAATGATCTTGGAAACTTTGCAGTAAATTCGAGTGGGAGTCGTAAAACCAGATTTCGCAACCTTTACCATTTTGGCAGGCTCTGACATCTTCCCGACCACATCTTATTGCTGACCTGCTTTTACAAGAAATGGGAATAGTGCAAAAAAAATAGCCTTCGAATAGGGTATGGGTATCTGTATCCCTAATGGACGTGACCACAAATCACATTCGCTTGATCATATTACATGTGTGTCATGTGCAGCCCATCGACATGCCCCACGCCCTCGGTAAAACATATTGATCCTTCGATATGTCGTTCCTCCATGCTGCCTCTAATCAAAATTACCCACAAAACCCTTTTAAATATTTAACAAATATTTTTAAAAATATCTTCAATATTATATAAAAATCTGGCAAAAAATAAAATATTATTATATATAATACTTCGAATAGGGTTTGGAATATTTCAAAGAATTTCTTATGGGTGTTAGCCATCTTGTTCTTATTATGGTGTTCTATTGAATACTCTGAAATAGAATTAAGTGTTTATCCTCATTTTTTTATGTTGTTCTTCTGTATTTACAAGTATAAGTAATCTACTGTTTTAAAATTAATGATCAATACTATAGACCCAAATTCGCATTAAATTTAATTTTTGGCATCATCCTATGAGATGGAAAGGTGAAAATATTGGTGGACTGTCAGAAGCCATCACATCGAATTCCATCCTAGCTTTGTTAATTGCACAACTCTCTGCAGTTGGGGTTCAACTTTCAAACAAAAAAAGGAACCTTTGCATGCGTCCTTTCGAATGACTCGGGCCTTCAGTTGATTTAACAAAGTACCAATACATCTGTCATGGCTGTGCTGGGCTGCATTATTGTTACTACTTTTCTTCTCCCTCCACGTGAATTCTACTCAAGTACAAATTTATTTGTGTTCGCCTCAGCTATAATAAAGTGTCATTCATAAATTAAATTCAATCCATCGTAATGACAGGGAAAAAGCAAAGCATCGTCCACACGGTAACCTCCAAATTTATTTAATTTTTTTTTAAAGGAGTCAAATAATGTCTTTCAAGAGAAATGAAATGTAATAATAGGGATGCAGTACAGTAATGTTATAAGTTTCATGAAGCTACTTTCACATTAATTTAAATTTGACTGCATTTAATTAAGAAATTATTTTGTGACGGTTTTAATTTCAAAATTGACTTTAATTTTAATGGACATATACCATTTCATTATAAATAGATGAATTGAGAGAGGTTTAATTAATTAATATAGTAGCTTGGTAAAGAGTTTTTTAATGAAAAATAGAAGTTAAAGTGTGAATAATTTTATATACAAATGTAAATGTATCTTCCATTTAAAAGAAATTATAACTTTGTACACATAATTTTTCTCTTCTTCTTATTGACTCCTAAAATATTCTCATATTTTCATTATATATTTCAGATGTTATGAAATAAAATGTTAGCATTTTCAGCATTTAATTTCATATTTCTCTTATTATTGGCTTTATACCATTTAGAATCTATTTATTTTTTTATCTGAAAAATGTTTTCATCTCTGCTTTTTTGCACACCTAAAAATTGGTTCTGCATCACCTCTTTGTCTGTATTTCTAATTTTGAAAAAAAGTATTCTAAATTATATATTTAAAAATTTAATAAAAAAATTAAAATTTTATTATAAATTAATTATATTTTATATTGAATATTTTTATTTAACTTTTTAATAGTCTCATTAATTAAACAAAAATTATCTCAAATCACTTTCTTGTTTCATAGGTCGGTGTAAATTTTTTTTATATTTTAAATTATTTTTTTAATATCAATTTATAGTACTAAAAAAATTAATTAAATATGTACAAATAATTCTTTATTTTAAAATTAATTTATTTGTAATATAATTTATAACAGAAAGATACTTGTAACATTAATAATAATTTTATTTTTTATATTAAATTATAATATTGTTAAAAAATTAATATAAATTGTTAAAAAAAATTTAGAATTTGTCTCAATATATTACACAACTTTTAATCTTTTTTATATAATAGTAAATCTATATATTTTTGTATAATTATATTATAGTTATGTAACCTTTATTATTTTAGCATATTGTATTTTGCTTGTTTATGATCTCATTCAATTTTGGATCACTTTCGAATAGATTTATAATTCACTAAAACACACTACAATACATAAATGTACAACAATATTAATTATTATGAATGTCAATTAAAGAACAAAATTATGGAAATAAAAAATATATAAATACTTATACAACTATTGAACAAAATATAGTATGTTATCAAAATAACAAATACAAATACATCTACTTCCATCACTAATATTGTTCTCTCTTAAAGCTATGAATGAATGAACAAACAAACAAACAAATTAAAAAAAAAAAGATGACAACAATAATAACCATCATAATTAAATTAGATTGAATAAAAATACACATTTACAGCTCTTCAATTACAATCAAAAAATAAAAAATTTCCAATCCCTCAATGGGGTCAACCTCTCACCCTTACAATTTATGGATCTATGCCATGTGGTTAACGGTCGATAATTTTGTGTTTTTATTTAAAATTGATATTTACACATCATAATATATGCCACATTTTGTTTACATGCAAAAGAAAGGAAATTGTGACTATAGAGGTATTGTGGGCTTGATATGGTAGAAGATCAAAATGATAAGTCTATCAATAGTGGTTCAGTTAGCGATTTTTATTTCTTTGATGGCAACTCAGCATGGAGCATCTGCCTCTAAAATAGAACGAGGATTGATAAGAATCTTGAGATTGATTTTTGTTAGCATATTTTCAAATAAACTTATTTAATATATTTATATTTGTTATGTAGATAGACATTTTACAATAATAGCGAGGGAGTGTAACAGTTGAGTTGTTTTTTATTATATTAGATTTTAAATTTGATATCTATTTGATTTTCATATGAAAATTTGAACTTTAAATTTGATATCAATTTGGTTTTTATTTAGAGGCCTTTTATTTTTTGCTTGGAGAATTCAATAAAAAAAATCATAATATTTTAACCATATAGTAGTGTTTGGAGACTGCTTTTTTCTTTCAGAAATATTTCTCCAATAGACTAGTGTAACCTAAATGATGTCATTTGTCTTTAGTCAAAAATAAATCGGTAGAGAAGCTAATGAAATTATTAATTGATATGGCATGTAAAAAATCTAAGATACAAATCTTAAGATTGATATCTCTTAGTGTATATCAAATAGATGTATTTAAAATACCGATACTAGTTAATCTACAATAACAATTGTATTAGATTAATAAAATTGTAAAAAAAAATATTTCATATAAAAACATGAAAGTGAGAAAATTATAAAACATAAAATATAAGAGTGAAGTTGAGATCTATCTCATATAACAACTCATGAATAGGGAATATAATAATGGACCTATTTGCACTTATAAAATTAAAGTTGAAGAAAAAAGTTTTAAAATAAATCACGAATCAAAAAGTCTCAGTAACGGTGTACCTACTAATGGTGGAACATAGTTTTTGTTCAAATGTACTCCATTGATAGAACATATTGGTGTGTATAGATATTAAAGTCTGCTAGTAGTAATGCATGTAGTATCTAATGTTTGTTCAATATTTCCTTTATAAAATTAAAAGTAATCAATTAGATCTTGACAAGTAAAACTCAAGTATTGATACTCTAAAAGTTAAATTTTAATCATAAATTTAAAAAGTATATTTTATAACTCTCATGAAAAAATCAATTATATTGTAAAATATATAATAAATTAAACTTTAAAATTTCAATAATAAATAATTAAGACAACTCAATTATATTGTAAAATGTATAATAAATTAAACCTTAAAACTTTAATTGTAAAAAATTAAAACAACAATTATATCATAAAATATATAATAGATTAAACATTAAAACTTTAACTATAAATACTTAAGACAACTCAATTATATTATAAAATGTATAATAAATAAAACCTTAAAACTTTAATTATAAATAATTCAGACAACTCAATTATATTGTAAAATGTATAATAAATTAAACCTTAAAATTTTAATTATAAATAATAAAACAACATATTAAAATAGGTAAAATTTTCAAGATCTAAAATGATGTTACTACACTTTACTTAACTTTCTAAAATTAGGGTGCATAAAAACTATATGTTGTATGCATAAGCATAGTCTATAAATGGCTTTAGCAGTTAGTCACTCTCCCTTCTTATTCATACAGATAGGATTAAAATTTTGTCTTATTTGTCAACCAATTATCTATTGTAATTTGAGAAAGGTAGTGTCACAGGGCCAGCTCTATGAAGCTGGCATGGCCATGCAACACTGCTTGTCCTAACTTGAATCCCTTATTCTAATAAGATCCTACAATAACTATGGACTACACCTTCAGTATTTACCTGCACAAGTAACCCACAAACATAGTGGACAATAACTTGTATAAAGAAAGGATTAGCAGTGGAAAGACAAACAAACACTTGCAAAGATTAAGAAATCAACTCAACACACATGAGAATTCACATAATGGAAGAAAACTAAGAGTAACATGTATTTTATTAACTCTTCAAGATAATCCAATCCAAAGTATAATAAATGAGCCAACTTTCCAACATACACAACAACCACTAAGTTGGGCTCAATTGATAATGCTCAAAACAACTTGAATGATTAAAATGAATAATTCCCTCCCCAGGTGTAATTACTCTCTACCTAGGATAACCCAGCTCCTGCTTCATGAAATCTAAGACCACATAAATATTCACCAATACCCACATGATGCTTACATGGACACATGCCCATGGTCCACATAAACTTGAGACTAGCACAAACTTGCTTCACAATGATTCACTTTTCACCAATTTGACAGTTCAGAATTGCATTCACCCAAATCATTGTGCAAAGAAAGATCAACATTCATTTGATCAAGGCAGACCAAACCCATGAATGAAGTTAGGGAAGTTGAAGCAACACATCCCTCATAGACTCCCCCACTTAAAAATTAGTGATGTCCTCAACGCCGACACAACTCTACTAGTAGGAATGCATGAGGGCAATCATCTATTATAACTCAACCCAGAGCCAAAATATTAACACATCCCTTCTTCAGACCCATTCTAAGATAAGAGGCCAACACTTCCCCTTTGTATCATCTATCTAGAATCTAGATTCAAGATACTAGCATGACCCATTTTTAGGCCCAAAGCTAAGAGATAAATAAACCTCCTTACCAAGCCTCCTTCAGAGTCAAGAGACCAAAACAACCCCCTTTTGAGACGCAAATCTAAGAGATCATCGCATCCCCTTTTCAGGCTCTCTTCAAAATCAAGAGATTAACACAACCCCTTTCCAGACCTAAAGCTAAGAGAAATGCATCCCCTCTTCAAGCTATATTCAATGTCAAGAGATTAACTCACCTCTTTTTCAAACCTAAAGCCAAGAGATAAACACATCCCCTATTCAGGCTCCATTTAAAGTTAAGAGACTAAGGCCAAAATCCATGACCTTAACTTTGAGGGCTTCTAACTGCCCCTAGCTTGCTAAAAAACACCATTCCAACACCACTAGAAACTCCCTCCCCTTCAAATTACCAGGTAACCCACTATCTTCACCCCAAAATATGGAATCTAATTAGATACAAAATTAAGAAACAAATTGAATCTCTAGAAACTTTTGCACTTAGACAAGGCTTGCCTACACAAGCTACACTAGACTAATGCAAATTCATAAGATCACCTTGATCTTGCCAACCCAAAAACTTGGGGTAGAGGAAAATGACCCCTGATGACCCACCTCTTTAATACTCTGCAAACCCATCAAAGACTAAGCTACCCCATCAAACTTTCCCCCAAAAAATAGTAAAACTCCAAATAAGAGTATAATAGGTAAAGACAACTCTTTAGATCTAATACCCCTATCCCAATAATAGGAATGGAGTCCTTCCTAATAAATCTCCTTTGGAACCAAAATGATGCACTTGATCAATTATCTTCTTTGTGACACAACAAGATGATGTTTCCTTGAGCATACCAATGGCTATGAAGAACCCACCTCACATCAACGGGAAAGAGGAACTTGTTGCTCCCCTTCAACATCACAACTACCACCAAGCAATACAATATCCACTGAGTCCTCACTAATTCTTTCACTCTTATGCATACTCAACCTAACACCACTTTCATCTTCCCAACCCCACTCCTCTGCAAAATTTTCACCCTACACATCTAGAATGGATCTAACATAAAGGAACTCTAAGATGGAGAAAAACTATAACCTTACCCAACCTAGGTAAACCCTATCTCAGTATAACACAGATGCCTTATAACTAATCTAAACCTTCTTGAACTTCTAGAGTCTAGAGACCAAGTTTCCAAGGCTATATTGGTCGACTTCTAACTATAAAACACCCATGTCTATGATTACCCCTTCCACAATAATCTACCCTAGAAAGTTACATGCAACCACCTCTGAACCCAAGCTTTTCCTAGCATTGAGCTCTCGTGAGCACACACACCGTCTACTCACATAGTTCATCTAAATCCTCCTTTTGAACTATAAACACCCCCTATCACTTTAGACAATCTTGTTCGTAGTGATTCCCACCACATGTACAACACTTCAAATGAAACTGTTTTTCACTTGACTCTCCAACTAGTGACTTCATCTCACCAACCATGGAAGTGCTCCAAGACTTACAAGATCCCTTTGATGAGTCTAGAGTATCCTTCCTTCCCTAGTCACCCACTCGCTTCCCTGAAGACTTTCTCAAACCCTTACCAATTCTACCCCACCTAGATGTGTAAGGGTCCAAGGTGTTTTTGGTTGAATAACCCTCCCTACAATCCAAGAGATGTTCTATTATAGCATTTACTTCACTAACATTAGACACTTCATGGTGATAGATCTCCCTAAGCCCATGATTGAAGACCATGAGTAAACTAAAATAACTTATCTACCTATGACATGTCAATGGCCTCTAACAAAAGGCTTTGGAAAGCATGGATATACTCACCCATATCCCCCACTTTCTTCAACTGACTCAACTTGTTCCTAGCCAACCATGATGCATTCCTAGGTCAAAATTGATCCCTAAGGGCTTCCTTTAGATCATCCCAAGAGTCCAACCTCCTCACTAAACTCTTTGATGTAATGCCATTAGCTAAGGTTATATACTAAACCTTTGTCATACCCGTGAGGTACATTACTACAATGCATACCTCTTATGTGCCTGATAGACCTCCTAACCCTGCCAAGAACTCCTCCATGCTCCAAAATAAACTATCTATAAGATGGTGATCTCTCCCATCATCATAACACTCTGGTTCCTTCAAGTTGAGGAGCTTTAAGACTAAAGAAATATACCTTGATGCTTTCACCAAACCTGATACCACTGATCGATACAAAGCCACTTCATCCTGTAAATTTGTTTAGAACATAAAACCCTTCTCCAACCTTATAGTAAGTTACATGATCATCTACCCCATGGTAGTCACCTTCTCAAGCTCAATGAATCTCATACCCATATGGTCCCCCATCACTTGGAGTTGGGCACCAACTCACTCAACAAGGCCTTCACCTACTACAATAAATCTTGACTTACCAATATGGAAACTACCACCACCTACACCTTCACCTCTGCCTCGACCTAATCTTGACCCCTGTTGGTCACTTTTTTCAGTAACATCCTAGATAGCTCTCCTACCATACTGACCCAGGCACACCAGACACAATACTGGACTGACTCTATAGGGGAAGGCATAAGACTATTTAACTTTAGGCAAACATAATCTAATAAAACATAAATTGTGTGCTCTAATACCAATTGTCATGGGGCTAACTCTGTGGAGCTAGTGTGACCGTGTAGCACCACTTGTCTTAACCTGAATCCTTCATTGTGATGGGATCCTACAAGAATTATAGACTACACCTTTAGTGTTTACCTACACAAGTAACCCACAAACATAGTGGACAATAACTTGTATAAAGAAGGGATTAGCAATGGAAAGACAAATAGACACTTGCAAAGATTAAAAAAATTGACTCAACACACATGAACATTGACATAATCCAAGAAAACTAGGAGTAACATGTATTTTATTAACTCTTTAGGATAGTCTAGTCCAAAGCGCAATAAATGAGGCAATTGGCCAACATACACAACAACCACCGAGTCAAGCTCAACTGATAATGCTTTGAACAAGTTGAATGATTATAATGAATAATTCCCTCCCCAGGTCTAATTACTCTCTACCTAGGATAACCCAGCCCCTTCTTTATGAAATATGAGACCATAAAATTACTCACAAACTCCTATATAATGCTTGAAAAAACATGTGACCATGGTCCACATAAACTTGGGACTGACACAGACTTGCTTCACAATGATTCACTTTTCACCACTTTGACAGTTCAAAGTTGCATTCACCCAAATCACTATGCAAAGAAAGCTCACCATTCATTTGATCAAGGCAGACCAAACCCGTGAATGAAGTTATGGATGTTGAAGCAACACATCCCTCATAGGTAGCATATATGTATATGAATCTATGCTTTTATATAGAAGATAGCAGAAAGTGGGGACTAGTCAGGTAATGCATGGGTGGTGGTCCTAACTCTCACTTTTCCCTATTTAAGATATTTACATACACCATTGGGCCTGTAGCTTGTGGGTATCTTTCCCATTTATTTTTAGGGGATGTGTACTCTTGAATAATAAATTGATCTGATTTCATCATACGATTCACTTTTTGGTTTCACAATATTGAAAACTTCTTCAACCAAAATAAAATAAAGCTAGTTTAGTTAACACCATGTCAACGACTGTTGTTCTGAATGTTAACATCATGTTATTAAGTTCATATAATATGTGGTGTGAAATGCCATGATTCCATATTGATACACCTTTCTCTCATCACATTCAAGGATGCAATTCACCATGTCCATATGAGCCTCATAGTAATCTATACTCATTTTTAGGCTTAACAAAGGCTTGGTTGTTTTTGTAGGGTTTATTTGACTATTTTGAATTCTTTTTTTAACTCCAACGATAAAATTAAACAACATATGTTACTTTTTTGTGTCCTCATGTAGATACACATTATAGTTTTTAAACTTATTTATGTAATTTTGGACTGATTGCTCCTTATGTTGATGAAAGTAATCTCAAATTTCACATACTCATCTTCATAGCACTTGAGGAGGCAATAATCCTTTCGTATAGTGCTAAGAAATGAACTCCAAATTTTAATAGGCTTGAATTATTTCTCGCATTATATGTTGAAGGTTTTCCAGTAGTGACACACTACAATTTAACACCTTCAATAATTAAAAGGTGATCTTTTTTGATTCATTAAATAAGTTCACCAAGAAATGTACCTTCAATAATTAGTGTATTATTTTTAGAGGGCATCACAAATAAATTTCTAAAAATCTAAGAATATTTCAAAGAATTTCTTATGGGTGTTAGCCATCTTGTTCTTGTTATGGTGTTCTATTGAACACTCTAAAATAGAATTAAGTTTTTATCCTCATTTTTCATGTTAACGTGATAAGGGATGGAGAGGGTCAATAAGGTAGTGACGAGGGATGAGGAAGGATAAGGAGTGAGTTATTAGGGATGATGAGGCATAGTGAGGACCAATGATGGAGTAATCAAGGATCATGAGGGAGTGATTAGAGATGAATAAGGACAATAAGGGTTAATGAGGGAGTGATTAAGGATAATAAATAATGATGAGAGAGTGATTAGGCATGATGAGGCATGAGTAGAAAGTGATCAAGTATGAGGGAAGGATGATGAATAAGTGAAAATAACATAATGTGTTTGTTTGATATGTGTAGGTCATCAATGTGACTTATGCTACCCCAATCACACCACTTTACATCAATTTTAAAGCGAGTGGTTTGTAAAATTTAATTTTGATAAACTTAAGACTCTTAGAAATGCCAAGAATCAATTTAGAAGGCACAAAACCCTAAAAAATAACTATATGTTTAACAATTATGGATATAAATTACAAAATTTATGTCCGAAAATCCCTAGGTTTAATGCTTAGACCCTAAAAATGCCTAAGTACTATGCTGATTGGATTTTGAAATACTATTTTCCATATCATAAGGCATGAAACTGTGAGACCAACTCTATCATATATTGAGTGACCCTATTTTATTATAGTTACTAAAATAAATTTAAATGTAACAATATAAATGTAAACTTTTACTTGAAATTTAGAGGAGTAAATATAAGCTTATGAACAAAGCTGGATTCACATACAACTCCCAAATGCTCATGGAGTTAGTTTTGGACTTATAGAAATGTAATGAGTATGGATTATATAGTGCACTATATAGGACTTACATGTTTTACAATGCATACACATTTTTTACATTTACAATAATGCATATGCGTTATTATTTTTTCAATAACATGTATGTGTTATGGCTCGATAATTACCAAGACATAATTTCAATAATGTGATCATGTTAATTAAATAATGTGATCACATTATTTAATAATGTGATCATTTTACCTAAAATATCCAAGGAATTATCCCCAAAATCTATGTACATACCTTGATATTATTTGTATAATAAAAAGCTAACCTATAAGAGAATGACATGTACTCACCCTTGGGGACAAAAAATATATTACCTTCACCCACTACTATTTTACATCTAGATCCATGAAAAACATGATCCATGGATTTGAAAATATATTATACACCTAAAATTCATCATAAAACATTATAATTATTGGGAATGGTTCATTTAACAAAGATGCAACCAATTGATGGGCTACAACTTATCCTTTTATCAATTTTTGGCATATAAATTTGATATAATTTTTTTTAAGTTGCATCACTTAGTTTATGATGCAGTCAATGAGGTATGTTTTCATAATAATATTTAATGGGTCTTCTTTAATTATAACCTGGACCTCATTGTTGAGTAAATAATGTTGTACTTTTTGTGTAGCGAAAACTAGAGATAAACATAAATTTTCAAATGCTATATCCATTCATAATCAACTAATTACTAACTAATGTAATATATTGCCTATTCTTTGCGATCGTCATTATATTGTGATAATATAACTCTAAGGGCCCTATGAGTGGCTGAGATATAGAGAAACGATGGTCTATTTGGAATATCAAGCATGGTCACTAGTGGTTTTTCTAAATATTCTTTTATTTTTTTGAGACTTTGTTGAGAAATGTCATCCCACGTAAATTTTGCATCATTTTCAGTAGACATGTGATATAAAGTGTTTTATTAGCTAATTGAGCAAGGAAGCATTAGATAGCCTAAATTATACATTGTAAACATCATAACTATTTTATATTAGTTGGTGGTGGCATCTCGACAATAGATTTTACCTTTTTGGATCAACCTAGATGCATTACTAAAAGTAATGTACCCAAGAAGCTTTCCAAATGACACTCTAAATACACATTTTAGGGGATTTAATCATACATTAAACATTCAAAATGACTCAATTATTTGACATAAATCAGTAGCATGATGACATTTATATTTTTTTAGTAGACCATCAACATAATACTCAATAGCTTTGTGAATAAAATCATGAAATATACAAGTTATGAATGTTTGATATCTTGTTACTACATTTTTTATTCGAAAAGGAATAACCATATAACAAAAATGTACCCCATGGAGTAGTAAATGTTGTCTTTTATTGATCTATTATGTTAAATTTGGTATGGTTCTATCCAATATAACCATCCATAAATGAAAATGTCTCTTATCTAGATGTGCAAAAGACAATCATGTCAATGTTAATTAGTGGAAAATAATCTTTTAGACATGGTTTGTTTAAATCATGGTAATACTTTCAACATCTAATTTCTCCATTAGGCTTAATAATAGGTATAATGTTAGACACCGACATTGAATACATATTGGATATTATAAATCTTATGTCTAAGGGTTTTTGAATCTTATCATTTACTAGCAAAGCCACTTTGGGATTAATTTTTTGAATCTTTTGTTTAATAGGTTTTACATTTAGATACAATCATATATTATACATTTCCATTGATGTATCAATCCTAGCCATATATAAGTAATCCCAAGAAAATATTTTTGCATAATCATGTAGGACCTATCTATAGGCCTTGCTTTCATCATCCTACATCATTGTAGTAAGTAATACCATTCAAATATCCTTATCTATTACATAATTATATTACATTATTTATTAAATCAACAAGATGGATCATTCAAAAATAAATGGCATCGTAAAAATATTATTATGTGCATCATGTTGTTCATTAGTATCATCACTCTTACCAAATTAAACATGAGTAGAGGTGGCATGATGAAATTTATTATTACGATATAAGGAAGGGAAATTCTCATGTGCCATAAAGTATTAAAGTAAAGACTCATTATTTTAGAGCTTATATATTGTCAAAATTTTTGGTGATGAACTTTTACAAACAATATGGAAGTTGACTAATTATAGACCCATTTTAAAGGTATGTATACATTCTAATTTGGGCTTGTGGAAACAAGGCTCAGTATGAATAGAAGGCTTATGACTTATAGATTGTCCATAGAAACCTAAGACATGCCATTTTATATTTAGGGGAGATATTTTGAGTGATACCTTACTCATGTTTTCCAAAACCTTGTCCTTTATACTCATATCTAATAAAGAACCAAAACCATGATTATAAGATTGTGGTGTAGCACTATCTATTTGTTGGACCATCATACAATGTGTGAAGGAATTAGTATCTATTAGACAAGTGTAAGTAGATCCCTAAGGGATAAATTTTAAATATTTATTTAAATTAGAGAGTGATGCATACATATCATGTATCGAAGGCCATCCTAGAACAATTCTATAATTCAAATCATTTGGCATAACTTGGCACAAATTAGGCAATATATGAGGTCCTACACAGATATTCATGGATATTTTCCCCAATACTCTTTCTAAAATGTTATCAAATCCTTTGATGCTAATATTTTAGGGTTCCAAGTCTTTAATTCCAATGTCAAGCATATAAAGAATGGATATGTTACAAAATTTGAGTCCCAAACCATTATCCATGAGAACTCTTTTAACTATTTTACTAATCACACATACCTAGATGTATAGTAGTAAACATGAATTTATGAGGTCTTGAGGTGGTGAGTATTATTTATTAAATTAAATATTATATTCAATGCATTTCATATATTTTAACATAAAAGCTACTTATGGAGGGTCCACATTACTTAGTAAAAGGGTCACGCATAATGCATCCAAAAGAATATCCTTATAATGTGAATAATGATGTAATAAGTCCAAGATTAAAATTTTTAACTGTAATATCATTGGAGAGGTTGTAATATGGTGGAAGGATAAATCATGTTTCATTCATTCTCCTTAGAATTTTAAAGTAACAAGCATAAATTCACTATAAACATTATGGTAGTAAGAATTATGCAAGAATGCATTGGATTTGAAATGACTAGGTTTTGAACTCCATTTATATTTTATTAAATTCAACATGCATGAAACGTTACAAGTAACAACTATCATGACGTACTTTAAGATGAAGTAGCTAAGAGATATATCAATATTAAACATGGTTATATTAAATGGAAAATTTAGATTTTTAAATTTGGAACACTTTAAATTTAGAATTCACAAGACCTTAAATTAGGAAAAACCCTAGATCATTTTTTTTGCATTTACATAAGCCATGTTCACCAAATATTTAACCATAATTATATTATCTAATCTAGGGTTAAATGGGTAGAGATAGCATAAGGCACAAGCAAGAAAAATCATCTCTATAGTAGGCCAATTAATTTGTAAACTTAGATAAGCATATACAATTTTTTTAATGTTGATATGTGCTCAAAGTAAAATTATAGTTATGCTAGATATTGAAATAAGTTAAAAATAATGGTACTTATCTAGTTATGATGCTAATATAGATATGGATTTGGAATAGGCTAGAAATAAACTAGATCTAAATTCTAAATTAGTCATCAGATTCTATAAATTGACTTATGTGATCTCAGAAACTTGCATTGACACTTTTATTTAACCTAGACATAGGTGTCTTGTACTAAAAACCTATTGGATATGGATGTAACCACCTAAAATATTTTGATTTCTATGTTTCTTTCACTTTAGTGTGCTCAGATATAGATCATATATTGTTGTTCCTTATAAAATATTAAAACCCTAGTTCTTCATATTCATATAGACTAAGAAATATGGGTTAATAGGCACATGGTGTCAAGATACCCAAAAGACCCATCTATCAATGAGTGTTTCCTACATATCCAATATTTTGAAAAGGGCCTAAGACTTGTGTAGTTATCCACTATATATTAGCTTGTGTGATAATTAAGTATATAGAGTGACCTAGCTTGTAATGTGGAAACTATGGCTCATGGGATGCTCCTTCAGTACTTCAAACCTCTAGATCTGTTGTCCCTATGAATTATATATAAATAGGATAAAATAAGGAATCTTGTTTCACTTGAGTACTTTATTGAATTCTTCTGGTAAGTTTCCTTATGAGTTATTTGGGTTTCTCTATGTGAATAATGAATGAGGAGTGATCATGCATATATACTAATCATTTTGGATAATATCTAACATTAAATCACTTAGGCCAACAATAGGGGTAGGTTTCTTTTGTAAATTATATGAGATTAGGGAATTAGAAAATTTTGGTGGGATTGGACGTTAATGTCAACATAGGAATTTGATTGGGATGCAAGTATCCTAAAATCCATAAAATAAGCACATGTCTAAAACTTACAGAGACATAAGATAAACATGTTTGTAATATTATGAGCATGATAGAAGGTTTGCATCATTATAATAACATTTTTTTGAGTAATAAATAATAAATAGGCAAAGAGAGATAGTGTATGTGATCCTTTTGGCAGTGAGAAAGATCTAGAACTGAAGAAAAGCCAAGGTATTTATTTTCTAACTTTACAAGATGGAGGTGTTATATAATTTAAAAATACTATCTACACCTACTAAAACTCAATCAATCAACTTCAAAACCAAGATAATTTTCTATATCCATCCATATTTTTATATCAATCATAGAAGCAGTCATATAACATGTCTAAACCATTCAAATATCACCCCATGAGAGATATTATGTAGAGTTCCAAGTTAGATCACTACATGTATATTCATATAGTATATTTCACCCTTGTGCACATACATTACCACACATAAGTGAAAATTAAATAATCCTAAGGAAATCAAGGGAGTATTGGTTATGTAGGTAGTATTTAGTGACATAGTGGTAATTGAAGTTAGTTCGACACCATGAACCCACTAACCCATTTCTATCAAATGCAATATAAGGCTGAAAAACTAAGGTTTTATTAATTATAAAAGAGAGACAACATATATCCCACATAAAAATATACTGGCACAAAGACCACATAAAACAAAAACAAAAAAGATGGTCCCATTAAGATCCAAACATTATTCTGTATTGAACACTTCCATCATAATTAAACACTATCATCGATGGTAGTGTCCATATCTGACATTAGTATCTTTAGTTTTATAAGAATAATTTATAGAAACTGATGACTAATTTAGAATACTTAACTTACATATTATTTACATGTTTCCAATCTATATCTACTTACGGATAATAAATATAGGTAAGTATCATTTTTATTTGGTATTTCACATAATTGAAGATCTTTTAAATTTTATAATTTATATATTTAACATATCTCAATATTTTCATTTATAATATTAATTTATTTGAGTTTGAAATTAGTTGTCCTACTATAGATTATTTTATCACCCTTGTGCTTGGACTATTTTTATATTCTTAACCCTATACCAACCTTTCAAAATTTAAGGTTAAACATTGCCATATCATTCAATACATGTAGATTTTTAAATCTTCATCATGAATGATGAAATTGAGGTCTTTAAAATCTGTATTAAAGTTGACATATAATTAGTATATGAAATATTCTGTGATGGCTGATTTTTAAATTGCACTAGGTTTTATAGCCATTATAATATATGTTGTATGTTCTACCAAAATACGGATAAGTTATATGGTAGGTTTATCATAATGATAATAACTTCAACATGGTGTAAGACATATACCAAAGGTACGAAATCATCTTATAACTATCTCATATTAATTCAAATAGTTTAAGTTATATGTTTTTTATCATTACAATTTTTATTTTTCTAGTTTTATGACGAATGATTTAGAAGGAAATGATTTCCTACAAGAGGAAAATGTAAGCAATTTCATCTATTAATGATTATGGATAATTTTATCTATTAATGATTATTATTTGTTTAAAGTAAACACTTTTACATGGATTATTTTATAAGAAAAAAATAAATATCCAGTCATCATTACATGCATGCCCCAAGTTTAGAAATTCACATTGAGTTCATGAAGATCCTAAGAGGGTTTTAAATGGTGCACCCTCTAGTGGGGGTAGGATTTCCAATGAGTTGGGACATCCATTCTGTGGTTGCTAGTATCCCCTAATGGAATGTCAATGGGTATTTTGTTTTTCTCTAAGTATGGATGTATATTAGGGGTCAACATAAGTACTATTAATGATGCTCCTTTTATTGGCAATGTTAATTTTAATAGTCTTTTCACATTTATATAATACTAATATTAGATAACTTTTCATCTACTTTGTGATTTTTTCTATGTTTTATATTTTAACAAGAGGGGGTAGAGTGAAGCCAAGGTGATGAGGCTGATAATGACTCCCACAATGATTTTTTCTCCATAGATATATGTTAACCATTGGTTGTACACATTATTTGTTCCTTTATCAGGATCATATATGCTTATTTTTACCTTACTATACTATTAAATATTAGACCACCTCACATCCACTTCATGATTCTCTAAGTTTTTTTTTAATATTTTATAGCGAGGGGGTAGAGTGGAGCCATGGTGATGAGGATGATAAAGCCCTAGAGTTGAGTTTGTTCCCAAAAATATGTTTATTGGTTGTACTTATTCTTTGTTCCTTCATAGTGCTTATAAATGTTTCTTTTTACATTTATATAATAGTTAATATTATACCACTTAACATCCACTTTGTGATTTTTTATGTTGTTTTTTAATTTTAATGTAAAGGGGTAGAGTGAATTTGAGGTGACGAGGGTGATAATGACACAAATGATGATTTTATCCCCATAAATGTAAGAATTAATTGTACTTAATCTTCATTCCATTGTCTTGCTCAAAAGCTTCATGTTCCATATTTTTTTGGATTAACATGTATATGTTGACCATTTTAGCAAGAGGAGGTGGAGTGGGACAAGGATTGAGAAGGGTTTTTATGAGGATTTGAATGGAAAA
The DNA here is from genome assembly GCA_037957365.1 of Torreya grandis. Lineage (NCBI taxonomy): Eukaryota > Viridiplantae > Streptophyta > Pinopsida > Cupressales > Taxaceae > Torreya > Torreya grandis. The sequence goes on from JARHVA010004587.1 coordinate 1,128,625, forward strand.
AATGATAGGGATTGGATTTCAAACACATTGCAATCTCATTCGAAGGAGGAGGAACCAAAAATTGTAAGAATATATTTTTAGTATTATTTATTATTATTATTTATTTAATCATTACTGTTTTATGTTTCTAACCTAATGAGTCTTTATTGAATGATAAATTATGGTTGAATATAACATTATATACATGGGTATCATGAAGTGGTATTTTCACTATTTATTGCCACACCCATGAAACATATTTTGTTACGAGGGTGGCCATCCATTTTGGTAACTATATAGACTAGACACTCATTTCCACACAATTCTTGGAAAGCAACTTCTTACAAGGAGGCCTCTATGTTATGCTTGTAGTGGAAAAATTAATCTAAGGGTAAGGGAATACAATAAAACACACAAAAAACATAGTTCAATAGATTGACTTCTAAAAACTCTCAATGTCAGCATGATGGATAGCACTGAAAGGTCATGGATGGTAAGGGAGAATGTCTTCTAAGTATGTAATCTCATTGAGATAGCCTTAAAGGATATCAATGATCATATGATTCAACTAAAAATATGGAATGGAGAAGGGAAGTATGCATAAGGTAAATAAATTAATATTGATATATGGAGGAATAAATAGTACAGGTGGAGGAACCAAAAATTGTAAGAATATATTTTTAGGATTATTTATTATTATTATTTATTTAATAATTACTCTTTTATTTTTATAACCTAACGAGTCTTTGTTGAATGATAAATTATGGGTGAATATAACGTTATATACATGAGTATCATGAAGTGGGATTTTCACTATTTATTTCCACACCCATAAAACATATTTTTTTATGAGGGTGGCCATAGATTTTGGTCACTATGTAGACTAGATACTCATTTCCATACAATTCTTGGAAATAAACTTCTTCCAAGAAGTCCTCCAAGTTATGCTTGTAGTGGAAAAATGAATCTAAAGGTAAGGACATACAATAAAACACACAAAAAACATAGTTCAATTTATTGACTTCTAAAAATGCATAGTGTCAAGATGATGGATAGGATCGAAAGGTCATGGATGGTAAGGGAGAATGTCTTCCAAGTATGTAATGTCAGTGAGATAACCTTAAAAGATATCAATGATCATATGATTCAAATAAAAATATGGAATGGAGAAGGCAAGTATGCATAAGGTAAATAAATTAATATTGATATATGGATGAATAAATACTAAGGGTGGAGTAAGGGCATGGTGAAAGAAATAGAGAATGTTGGGTTAAATGCAATGTGTTGAATGGTTTACATGGATGAATATTTAAGGTATTTTTACGTAAATATGAACATTAAATTTTATATTTATATATCAATCATCATTATAAAGTGAGAGAGATGATCCTCAGACATCTTTTAGTGAAGATGATGACATTACTTAGAGAGAAAACCTTTCATAAAAATAGAAAATTGTTTGTAAGGGGAAAAAAATTGGTTATGATGAGATGCCTAATTTAAGTGAACTAAATGAATCTGTCTAAACAAATTTTAGTTATATTATTATTTAAAAACTAATGTTTCTATAATATTTCTTGTCAGTCATTTATAGGCGAATGCTATGAAGGAAGCATGATCACTTGAGGTTATTATAGTGTTGAGTTTTAATGAAAGACATGATGAGGATAACATGGCCATTGGGACCCTTGACACTGAATATAATTCTTCATCCACACATAATTTTAGTTTACACCGTAATGTTAATGTTATGTTGTACTCCGCTAGTTATATGGTTTTCAAAAGCAAAATAATTTATATTGATTAGGATTTAGACTTGTAATGGTGTGCCCACCTTGAAGAAATATTATATTTTAAATATTATGAGGGTTTTTAATGAGAATCCATAGCCACTTACCTTTACTATTACTAAAGAGGACACACTATAAAAAAATGTTGACTCAGATTCAAGTAGTGATATCAACATTAATGCATGTACTACTAATGTGTAATAATCATCAAACGTTTGCATAATGGACATGATTTTTAATTCCATTTGGTTTCATTAAACCCTACCAATTTTCATTTTGATTGTCTTTATCTTGTCATTTGATTTAGGATTTGGTTGAAGATGAGGTCATGTCTTCAAAATCACTATGATCCATTTGTTACTAGTATGAGATTCATTTTTTATATAATGAATTGATAATTATTTTTCTTCATGTAAGTGTCTTACCATTACTTTTCATCAAACTTTATAACCTTGAAAATTTTAAATTTAGGTGTCTTCATGGCAAATTAACATATACTCACATTCATTACTCATCCACTTCATTATCCTTAACAAGAGGTTTCATAGCCATGCCATTTTAGTAGTTACTACATGGATATTGTTTAGTAGTTAGATACATACATACATACATGCATGCATGCATACATACATACATACATACATACATACATACATACATACATATTGTTTAGTCACTTGTTTATTTTCCCTCTACTTCACTCATTTAATGTCTTTATTTAGTCAAGAAACACACACAACACTTCGATAATTATTTATGGAGTATAGTTTGAGGAAGAGGAAGAGGGAGGACAAGGACTGAAAATTTTCAACAAATCCTATCAAGCCTATTAGAGGTATGTACTCATGGTTTTGTATATTATTTTTTATCAAGGTTAAGTTGTTATTTGGTTTATGTTTTATAATTTGAGATTCTCTTTTTTTCAATTTTGTCTTTGTACCAAACTTTGATTCTTTTCTTGGTCTTCCTAAATTTATTTCCATGTTGAAATAGAATAATGAAAAATTACTCATTTTATCTTAAGTTTTTATATTCTAATATCATTTAGGTATGTGAAAACATTTTTTCCTTTCATGAATTCATAATCACCAATTAAAAGGTTTGATTTCTTATTTAGGTTTTATGATGATGAGATGTATTTCATGAATTCATAAGTATGAGGCATATAAGATTTAGGAACCTTATTAAAATTTTAGGAAATAGACTTCAATTAATTATCAGATTATTAGATTGATATATTCCAATTTTTAGTACTTTCAATTCTAATTTTACAGTCTCCAAAGGTTTTATATGCATGATTTAGTTTGTTGTCCCAGATCCCTTAAGGTTACATAATTATAGCATTGGTCAGTCTAGGATAGCTTCACACTAATTCTTGTATATGTATTTCCATGCGCATCTATAAATGTCTTGGCTGTATTGATTTTGTGATCCTATGGATTTCATAAAAAATAATCTAAGCATAGCAGTTAGTTATGCGAAAGAATATTATTAAAATAAATAAATTAGTAAACTAAATTTCTATGAGTTACTCAATTTTATTTTTTAATTAGGTTCAAATCCTTCATTAATTTATAATAAATATTAATAAAATTATTAAATGCCATTATGTATAAATTTATAGAGTGGTATAAAGGATATTTTCCATTTTGACAACATTACCTTGATTGGCAGTTGTGTTATGTTTGAGCTAGACTTTATAAATAATCACACTTACCAGATGTTAGATAACCATCACTAGGGAATGGTCATTGTATTTTTTGGAGAGTATCCGCATTGGGTATATCTATTTGAGAACTAACATTTGATTAAATAGATGTAATATCACAAGTCAAGGTCATTTCCTCTTAACATCATGAACAAACAAAAATCATCATAACCAAACAAATGCTAAATCTTCACCAATGTGGATTGGGAAAGGGACTATCATTTTGAAGAGAATGATTTTGTCTTAAACATATACTAATTAAAAATCCAAATGATTTTCATAATAAATATGTATGTTGGACATGAAAACAAATTATGATTGATAATAATTTGGATTCATTCCATGTTTTCGGGAATGAATGACTCTATCTCATTTTAATCAAGCGTGTTATTAGTTATTAGTTTAAGCTTTTCAATTACATAATTTTTTATGCATGTAAATGAGTGGGGCTTAAGGATATGTGAATTAAAGTAGTGTTAACATAGATGAGGGTGAATATTCTATAAAATAAACTAAAATAATCCTCAAATGAGTCTTTTATTTTGTACCTAATTAGTTCAAGCTCATTCATTCCTTAACTTTATAAGAGTCATATTTTATAATAATAATTATGCTTTACATAGCGAAGATTATCTAGTCAAGTAACTAGAGAGGATATATAGTAGGTGATCCACTTTTTATATAAATCTATCAAATCATATGCCTCTAGTATAAATGAACATATTATGTTCATCATACTTAAATTTATATGAAAAGTTATATGATTTTAATAAATTGTATTTCAACATTTTATTTTTTTTATTTGGGTATTCCTCAACTGTCTATTATAAAGATATTTAAATGTAATGTCACATCATGGCATGTTTAATTCCAATATTCCATGATGTTAATTAGTTGCTTATGATAATATTTATATTCATTTCGATTTCAGGTTGATAATTTTGTGCTATTAATATGGGTACATGTTACAATCTCTTTTCCTTTTTTCCCATAGAATTAGGGATTCTTGAATATCATAAACTAAATTGATTAAATGTAGTGGAGGGGAAATAAAAAATAATAAAAGAATATGGAATGCATTGATATTTATTTTTTCTTTGATATTGTCAGTAGATATTAATAGATTACATAAGAAAATATCTTATTTGGCTTACCTTTTTATGTTGTATTTTGTATATCGTAATTTACATAGACAATTTTTATTTTGTATATCCTAATTTACATAGTTTTCATATGTCATAAACTTTCTATGTTGTTTTTCACTTATGTATTTTGTATTTTGATTGAATGTACTAATTCACATAACCATGTATTTCTATAAGGATCCTTAAAAATGAAGATGATAATATATTTTGTGAGATAAAAAAATAAATGGAAGAGATTTTTAAAATGATGATATGTTAGGTTGTTATTTTAGTGACGTATCATGTTGGTTATAATCTCTCACTAGTGATACTAAAAAATGGCTCTCTCACAAGGGAAAACATGTTGTTGTTTGGCCTTCTTCAAAGTATAAAGATAACCATTAAGAAGTTGGAAATCATACTATCTTATAATAATAGTGGATTGGATAATTTTATCATAGAAATAAAGGATTTACATCGTATGAATCTTGTACTTTGGGGAAATAAGTTACAACTTCAATAAAAGTGTGCCAATATTGATACTACCAATGCATACAAAAAATCACTTCATGACTGGAGGGGAGTGATAGTCAATTGACTACACATAAAATAAAATGTAATGGTTTCCATTTATGAAAAATATATGTAGTATTAGAGGATAAAGTGTTAAAAAATGTGTGTGAAAACCTGACATATGAGTCTAATTACTTGTGGCATTTCTAGGAAGAAAAATTAAGAATAATGATGTAGATTTGAGACTTATATAAATATTGATCAAATGTTGTTAAAGTGAAATAAAATAACTATGTCTTTCAATATTGTTTAATATTGAAAATTTGTGTAAGAGATTTTGTTTGGACCCAAAATCCCTTCTAGTCATTCCTTTGATCATTTTGTAAGATTGAGAATTCATTGGTATAAAGTGTGGGGATATTTAAATAATTTAACAAGTTCAAACGAAATAAAATTATTCAAGTTTAAATTAGATAAGAATTTGTGTTTAATATATTTGAAAACAACATATTCCAAATATGTCACAACCATTGGATACAAGGGTTACTCTTGAAGTTTCCATGTCCTATTAAATTTGACCCAAGACTAATATTCGATAATCAAGAACCATAGGTGTTGCAACAAACGTAGTGCATAATAAATATTAAAAAAATAGTATCTATTGATCTATGTTTTTCCAAATGATCAAGAAAAACTATATAATTCACTAAAAAATAGCTCACCCCATACATTAATAAAATTATTGCATTTACCAAACATATTAGAAAACTTGTATATAAGATTAGGTGATTCTAGAAGGGGAGTTTTTAATTCAAAATTGTTATATTTTAGGTAGTATGGAAAAAAAGGGTCTACCAATGAGACAAATAAGGGTAATTTTCAAACTCATCCTAAATGTGAAAATAGATATATCTAATTGAAATAAGTTTCAATCCTTTCTTCCTGTTTGAGTCAACATGATGCTTGTACAAGAAATAAAAGTGTGTTTCCAAATATGAACACTATGCTTTCCATAGTATGGCTTATAAATTTACATTCTTTTGAAATTTGTAGTTATAATATAAATAAGTAATAATAAACCTCTTTGAAGTGGAATCTAATTAATATAAACAACATTTAATAATCTCAATCTGGTCAAATTCACATTTTAGTCTTTGCTATTGAAATGAATTATTTCCTTATGTATAAAAAATTTGTAACACATGTTAAATAAATTCCAAACATTTATAAAGGTGAGTCTCATCAATTATTGGACACCAAAAAACAACCGCAAAGTTAAGTGTTACAACTACAATGTTTTCCTTAGGTTATAATGTCATACTTTTTCTAGACACAATTGCCTAATTTTCATTATCTATTGTCTTGGGAAATGACTTGTCCATGTTAGTGTTTATTCAAACATATATCCTATGTTTTCTTGTGAGATACATTTTATATTGAGTTCAAATTTAACATTCATGTGGACATCACTAATATTACAATACGTAACACTCTTTTTGTAGACCTCACTAATTCTACAATAATTCACACTCTTTTCATCACCATGACTAGTATTACAGTGGTATCTTATGTGTATTTTGTGTCTATTATATATATATATATATATTTTATTTCTCTTCTACTTTAAAAAAAAATCATCGCATTTTCTTTAGTTTGGCTATTTGGTCTGGCCACCAACATCTAATCTTGCCTTAGTTGTCTATCCCTAGCTTGTTTATAGCCTATGTTTTCTATAGTGTTAAGAAAACATCACTAATATTATAGTACTCAATATGATTGTTGTAACCATGATTAGTAGTATATTTTTGTTTTATGTGTATTTTCAATTTTGTCTACCATGTGTGTATTTTTCGTCCCTTATGCCTTGTAAAAATTATTTTTACACAATTTGTATAAGTTTAGCAATTTTATATTTTCTCCAATATTTTAAAATATCACAAATAACACTATGAAAAAAAGTATAGTTTTTATGGAGTTTTTATTGGGTTAAAACTAAATGGATATATATTTTAAAATTAACACAATGCCAATTTATGTTGAAAACCATTCAACATGATATGATTTTAAACATACACCATTTCCATCAAAATGGGATTCTTAATCATTTTCACTTTAAAAATAAATCTTTCTCTTTCAAAAATATAACATTCTATGTATAGATGGTGCAATTATGAATTACATTATAAGGTATCAAATTAACATTTAACATGGTATGTTCTAGATTTCATTAAAATTATATGAAAATTTCCATTTAATATGGTATGTGTTAAGTGTAGTTAAATTCCATATGCAAACTTCCATGTAGTTTAATTTTATAATATAAAAAATGAAAACTAGTGATTCAATGTCACAAATGAACCAAACCAAACCGATGAGGGAATTTATGTAGAGAGTGTCCTGATTTACCAAAGAAAATATTAAAGCTATGTACATAATATGGTCCTACCAAACATGATGATGAAAATAACACCCAAAAAAATTTGCAAACATGGTAAATAAAAATAGAATGCATACTTAGTATTTGTTGTAAAGGAAGCTGAGAAAATAGAATTGGACATGTGAATCAAAAAACAAAGAATGTAAGATGATTTGTAAGTTATAAATGATATAATATGTCAAGATAATGTTGTACCACCTAAAATAATACTATACCACCCAACCAATGTGGGGATAAAACCAAGGAACATGAATACAATATTCCAATATAATAATTAGTGTCATTAATATATAGAAGTTTGGTTATAGTAGAAGTCACATTATTGAAGGACTGATTATGATAACTAGAAAAAGAACAATCACTACAACCATCAAAATAAATACCAAAAATAATAGAGGAGATAGATATCTTGATATTGGGAAGATATGTGTTCCTAAAATTGATACTAAAATAGGTGATACGGTACAACCAAATGCATTGAGTGATGGAGGATTAGTGTAAAAATATTGGCAAAAAAACTGGGGAAAATTATGAACTAACCACCATTACTGAGAGTTGATTTTGTGATAAAACTACCAAATTAGGAACAATTTTCCCTACTATGTATTATTATCATCCAAGAAATTATGAATGTAAAAATATTATTAAAATCACTATTTATAATTATAAAACAAGGAAGACATTATAAATCATTAAAATATAATACAAGGATTCCCATGTTTGGAACCCATAAAATTTTTTCATCATTAGGAAGACAAGACAATTACAGTAAAAATTGGTAAAGACTAATTTATCAATGGATAAATTAAGAGATAAAATAATTGGAGAAGATCATATATGTAGTAAAAAATTCACAAAATCCTGTTCACATACACTTTGTACTATTTTTTCATTAAAACCTCTAATCATCTTCAATAATGAACATGGCTAGGAATGAAAGTTTTGAACTTTTTTCTTTGTCTTTTCAGATGTCAACGACAATGGAATAAAATTTTACATAAGATTTTAAAAGGGAATTAGGTAGAGGAGTGCCTTGACTATTGGACCTTGTATCCAATGAAAAAAACCAAGATAAATTAAGAGATAAAATAATTGGAGAAGATCATATATGTAGTAAAAAATTCACAAAATCCTGTTCACATACACTTTGTACTATTTTTTCATTAAAACCTCTAATCATCTTCAATAATGAACATGGCTAGGAATGAAAGTTTTGAACTTTTTTCTTTGTCTTTTCAGATGTCAACGACAATGGAATAAAATTTTACATAAGATTTTAAAAGGGAATTAGGTAGAGGAGTGCCTTGACTATTGGACCTTGTATCCAATGAAAAAAACCAATTAAACACAATAAGAAGCCAAACTACAAATTAATCACAAAAACATAAACCACAAAAGAAGCATCTTTGAGTGTACTTGTACATTAAAGAACACTTGGCCATTGGTAGATGTAACCCTAGACATATTGAGGCAAGGAAAATTGTAGTTAATATATAAAAATGTTTTTGTCCATTCAAGGGATGAATTGACGAATAATATCGACAAGATGAAGCTTAATTTTAACATTCAAACATCAGACCTATTGAGAACCTCTCTAAAAAGGAATAAACTTTAATATTACACCTTTATCATCATTATTAATTTATCAATACTAGATTAAACAAGAAACATAAAACATAAAATGTAAATGGTGTAACCATTGAAAAGCTAGTTTTCAAGAATTGAAATATGTGTCGTTATCTTAAATAAAAGAATAATAACTCCAAAAACTCTAGAAATATTTTCTTACCATTAAAAATATAGTTTCCAAGAACTTAAACATATATTATTTTTTTGAACTGAAGAGTACTATAACATGAGAATGCAATGATATATGAATGCATCTAATATTTACTACTAACTTCTATAGCGCAAAATATATATCAAATAAATATATTTTTTAATTCAAAAGTTTAATATACATATGAAGAGGACAGTGAAAAATTGAATGACGTATCAATCAGAAGCATATTCACAAAAAAAATAAGTACTTATTTAAATTATTGAAATATTTTCTAATTTTAGGCTTGATTTTATATACCTCTTAATAACATCAAAACCAAAATGTATAAGCTTACACTTACTTCTCAATTCAAGCAACATAGGGACACAATTAAATTGCATTATCTCAATCACACTTATATGTATATTTCTTTTTATTCATGTTCAGATTATCATTTCAAAATTATCATTTTTGATTCTTATTCAGAGGGTTTGGAAACATGGTTATATCATGCAACAAGTTATGATGTCTTCTTTGATTTATATTTTTATGAAGTATCTCTTTCTATGAATGGTATTGTTAAGCCCATCATCCACGTATTGGAAAAAATAAGCCATTGGGTGTTTTGTAATTGATACTGACCTACTATGCACCTTTTTGTAAACTTATTCCATAAAATTTTAGAATAATGATAGTGTTTCAATGTTTTTTATTGTTATCAAACATTTTTCAACAATCTCCTAATTTTCACATCTCAAGGCTTTGAAATCTTAAGCTTTCCCACTAGCTAGACTATGTTTGTACAATGAAAAAAATCTTGTTATAAATTTAAGGAAATATAAAACCAAATGAGTAAGCATAGATACAAGTCTTCCATCATTAGCCTCCCTTTGTTGGTCTCACTATCATCCAAAAAAAATGTTGCTTCACCTTCATCTAGATGGATTTATCCTCTAATATCCATACACGATTCACCTTCATATAGAGGGTTTGCTCCTTCAACATACATATCTATTGTTCCTTCAATTAAATTTCCTACTCCATTATCTATGCACTATGTATTCAAAGCATATTAGCCAATTGAGACTCACAATAAAATAGTAAACACAAAAAATATAAGTCGAAAGAATATTTACATTATACTCTATATCATTTTTGTTGATGGGATCAATCACACCATGCCCTACAACCTAGAAAAATCTCTCTTCTTCACTCTCTCTCTCTCTCACCATATCCACCTTAATGACATTTTTATAAGTGTAGCCTCAGAATGAAAATGGGTAATAACACATTGGCATGGATGGCATTGCAATATAGTTATGATAATGTCATGTCTTGTCTATCTGACTCTCCACCCAATTTATATGAGTTTTACTACTTTGAAAGGTGACATGGTAGTCTAGAATCTATAAATCCTTAACTAGTGAAATATTCATTATTATCTCAACCTTTAAATTCATATAAAATTCATTGTCCTTACATAATTGTATCCACTAGTAGTATATATAAATAATTGTGGTTTTTTGGCAAACTAACTAATCCACCATCTGATGTGTATAAGTCCTTATGGTGTTGAAGAAATGAATTTTTAATTATGAATGGTATGATTATATATAGGGTAAATTTTATTGTAAAATATTTGTTAATTCATGAATATTCGGTTTTTAGGAAATTATATTTGGTAATTTTAGATGAGTAGTATGTAGGACACATTTACCTAAAATTTGGGGATGTAATTTTTGTATGGGTCATATCACCAATAGTTTACAATAATTATGGGGGAAGCCATTTAATTTACCTCAAATATATAGTATATATGTGCATAGGGGTTACCATCCAAATCTCATTCTTTACCTCATTACCAAGTTGAATCTTGAGGGCCCCAGACTCTATCCTTGCATTCACCCTATTACTAGTAGCTAATAAAATACCTACAACTACCTATCTACCACCCCATTGAATATATTGATTCCAAACCACTATTACTTGACTCCACCTTATCTTTGCTTGACTTCTACTTACTGACATCAGCTTACCCCTACCTAATTTTTGTTGCATGTCTATGTCTTGAGCCCTATTGCTACCGACCTTGTTCACTACTTGATTTACCCCTCACACTAATGAGTTACATCTTTTTTATGTTATAATGGCATCAATTTTTAAGTTAAAACATATAATAATTATCAATAAAATTGAGCATATTATCTTATTTTATAACCCTAGGAAAGTCAACTATGTAAATAACATGCACTCAAAATACATGTATTTTTTAACTATTTTAAAAAAATCAATATTTTCCTTTTAAATTTTGGAATAATATCAACATCCATTTACATGAATAAATCCCCACATATAATGATACTATTTCATTATAAATAATTAATCACAATAACATATCATCACCTGAAGATTTTATTAATGACATTTCACCACTATAAGACACTCATTCGTATAATTCATAAGAGATTTATAGTTCTCATCAAATACTAGATTTATTTGAAAATTCCACTCAAAAATCTCAATAGAGGAAGAGAAGTACATGGACAATTGGAATGTATTTTCAGGTTGAGTGGGTAGAAAAAAATCCCTTTATAAAACCTATAGAACTAGAAAATGGTAATGAGACTCTAACAAAATGTAGATGTACAATATGTACATGGAAACATGGAAAATAAAATAGAATGCAACTTACATTAAACACAATTGAGAAACATTATGAGAAAATATATATATATATATATATATATATATATATATATATATATATATTTCTGAAGCACCAAGATGGACAAACAATAAGAACACAGAGATGTAAAAATGTATAAGAATGCATGCATGTAGATATGCACACAAATAGGAAAATGGTTAGAAATGACAAATACATCTTTTTGAAAAAGTGGGAACAATCAAATATCAATTGGTAAGAAAGTTATTCATCCAAATCTAAAGGCAAATTATGTATGTTTCTCTACTATTTACCATATTTTAAAAAAGGGTAGACCTATTTTTATATTTTTAGATTATAAGATTTTGTTTCAACATAATGGGTTTCATGATAATTCACAATCACATTGATCAGATAACAATGTTTGGGAAATGGAAAAATGTCTAGCAATGGTTGAGACGGAATATTTGAAAGAAAAAGTTAAAATATCACTATTTATCTCACTATCCATGGATGAGGTCACTACATTTGACAACACATCATGGGTTTGCATGCATTTTTATAATTTTGAAAACTATTTAAAGCAAGATCATTTATTAACTATTCATAAAATGGTAGAAAATTGTAATGTAAAAAACCTTAACAAATTGGTTTTTATCTATTTTGAGAGATAAAACTGGGATCGATGATAATTCAATAGATACAAAGTTATTGTGTGTTGGTCTTGATAGTGCATCGATAATGTAGGGGCATAAAAGTAATATTTGTGTTTGAATTCAAACAATAATTGTCTCATTTATTATTTTGATTCATTTCATGGCTCATATGATGAATCTTATGTACAAAAATGTTAGCGTATTTGGTAATGTTGTAAAAGTGGAAGACCTCATTCGTGACTTGTATGCTTATATATCAAGTGTCCTTGAAAGTTTTTTGGAGTTCCAAAATTTTTAAATTGGGATGATCGATGGTAAAAAAACTACCAAAATATGTTGATAAAAGAAAGCTTTACATGTATGAATTGGCACGTAAATATTTTAAAATATATCCATATTTAGTAGGTTTTATGTATAAAGACCATAGGGAAGCTGACAAGGCAAAATATTTATTGTACCATTTAATAGATTTAGAAACATTAGTGACATTATGTGGTATTTTATCAATGTTGGAAGAAATCAGCTATTTAATGAAACATGCCCATGAGAGATCTATATATACTATTGACTTCCTACATTTTAGAAAATGAGTATGTCAATCTTTAGATATATTATACACATTGAATGAAATGTTTCACAAACATTCTTTTAGAAAATGGCAGATTTTGATAGATTTTAATAATCCTAAAATTTATTTGAAATTCAATATCAATGATCATCTTTGTTTGTGGTAAATGACAATGATATCCTAACGCAAACTTTCTATAAAAGATTTGAAGTTGTGGGAGTTGAACCTAAAGATGTACAAGCAACACATCTTCTATACAATATTATTTTATCTAAAATGTGAATTAAATTAAGTAGAATCTTGAAAATCTTATATTCTAAGACTAGATAATATTTTCAAAGGGATGAGTTTTTGGAGGGCATGGGAGTTGTGAATCTTATTTTTTGAACTAGTATTAATAATCAACAACAAATTAACACTTTATTCCATAGATAGATGGGTTCCCTTATTCAATTTTTTTGTAAATCTGTAAGGGTGAATGGATTTGAAATTAAGTGTATTTTTAAAAAATATTTACTGATGTCTTAGTCAGCATATTAAAGACTTCTAATGATGGATCAATTTCAATTTCTAATTAAGCTAAGTGAGACTGGTGCAATTACACAGTTATAGAAAAAACTTTATCCTAATAGCATCTTATAGGAAAGTTTTAGTGAATATTTAAGATTATATGAACTTTTTCAAATAATGATTTTGGGTTATATGGAAGATGAGATAGTATCTAGTGAATTATCTTTTGTGAAGTCAAAACATCGCAATAGATTGGATAAAAATTTAGAGACTTCTTTAAGATTGTATGTTTCACATTATTCTATGGATAAGTTTCCTTATGAAAGAGCACTAGCAATGTAGAGTTCTCTATCTGAAAGAAGAGGCATAATTAATATAGTGAGTGATATAGAGGATGTAAATACTTAGGCTGAATATGGTACTAACACGGTATATGTAAATATCAGTTATAATGAGCAAGTTTATAAAGGATTGTTTTAAATATCCAAGTTTTAGTTTGATATGTATGGCAATTAATATTTTTTGAAATATTTCATAATTTTTTTGCTTTTGTAAAATATTTGAAATATTGAGTTTAGTAGAACTATTGATATCCTTATGATTAACTTAATAGATATTTTTATCACTCATTATAAAAAAATAATTTAATAGATGTTTTTATTAAACTCTCTCTATGGATTAATTGAGACATAATTAGAACTCATGTCTTTACTTTCACATAAGAATATGAAACATCTTTGAGACTATAAAAAATATAAAAATACTTCTTTAATAGAAAGACTTAAATTTAAGACTTCATTTTTTGTCCTATTACAACTCCATGTACACAATCCTATTTTATGAGATTTAAATGTTTAAAAATCACCTTGAAGACTCCTTTAAACACCATAGAAGTAGGTGGCACATATTTCTATTATCACCCAATCACACCATGTAACTAGGCAAAACCTCTTCTCACCCAGATGCACCTAGGTGGCAGCAAATACTACCTGGATACATGATGCAACCCAGTGGTATAAAAGACCACCTAGCTACATGATGCAACTAAGCAGTGATAATTATCATGTAGTTGCATTGATGAAACCTGATGACATTAAGGTTGTTGGTGCCTCTCATTTACATTATGTATACCCTAAATATTGAATCCATGTATATTATTTTATTCTTAATGATAAAAATTATCTTCATATAATAATCTAAATAGAGAATACACTGGGTATTCTTTAAAGTGAAGTGAGATATACAATCCAACCAAGCATTCAAACTTAAAACATAGACTACTACATCTCCATGGAATATTTAAGCTTGACAACAATACATTTAATATCTAAAAATTATATATAAATTGTTCATGATTGTACCAATACAACTTGTATCCTTACTTACATATTAATGAAAAAAAAGCACACATTATGATTGGGTATTATTTAAAGTTAAATGAGATATATAGTCAGACAAAAAATGCATTTAACCTTAATGTATAGACCAAAATATAGTTCATTTAGTTCATAAAATCAATACTGGCCCAAGTATTAATTAAATAATACAGTACTATATCTCCATAGAATATTTCAGTTGGACCACAATACATTTAAAATCTCAAAATTACAAACCAAGAGTATTTCACACATAATAAAATGTTTAAAATATATCATTGACATGTAAAATGTATTGAATAAAATAAGTTTTTTTCAAACATAATAAAGTGTTTTTGAAATAAACATAATAGATATCATTATCATTCAATATAAAATATTTTTGAAACAAACTAAATTTTTTTTGTAACATACTTTTCACCCACTTTCTACATGCCATTGCCCTCCTTTGACACCCCCCACTTTTCTTGACCTCCCTGTGTGCCCTCCTTAATAACTCCTACCTTAATAATATCCTTTGTACAAGAATTTATATCTTGTAATATTTTCTCTCACCCTATTGACTGTATCACCTACTAAAAGTAGACTCAGATCTACACCTATTTTCTACTTTATTAAAATCTATGGATCCATCTCATACTCTTTAATAAATTCATTCAAGGTGTTGTTATGTTTATTTGATATAACATGTTTTTCATTGAATGAAATAGTTTAATTTATACTTTTGTGATCATTTTTCAAATAAAATTTATAAGTTGTGATTCTTTCTTTAAATTTTCATATTTTATATACAATTGAAAAATAAAATATATGTAGATAAAAATTATAACAACAAGAATATATATGATAAAAGTAATCAAAAATATTTTCCTTCTTTGCTTGGTCAATGACACAAGGTTTATATCTCTTGCCCATTTTTTGAAATAAACTTGGGCTTCTACATTTAAATTTTCCAACCTAGTTATCATAATGCATAAAACATTATCATTGTGAACATTGTTAACTAAAATTAACCTAGATTGATTTTGAATGAATAAAGCATCAATTTTTGATGGTTCATTTTGAACAAGTGAAAACAAATTCAGTCATAGGGAGTTATTGTGTAAATGGGTGTTGATTTCCTTTATAATTATTTTTTCCCTTATCTCCCATTATTTTTAAGCATTGAAATAGTAAATAACACCCTCCTTTAGATTAGAAATTATACTTTTTGACACTAAATTATCCAATAAAAAATAAGAGATAGAATCATCAAACATGTTCAAATTATTGATGGTGGGTGGGGTAAAGGGGGAAGGGGTAGAAGGCACTTCTATTGTAGGCACATTATAAATTTGAATAAAATCATATGGATTTAAATCACCATCTATCAAGGCCCTAATTTTTATCCCAAGATACTTTTCATCCATATCAATATGTTGTAACCATGTAAGTCCTATGCACTAGAAACACCACCAATAGAGAAATTTGGGAATTCAAATCTTGAAAATTGTAGGGTTCCTTTGATTTATACATGAAGGGAGATATTCTTCACTCTTCTCTGACTCTTGATAGGTGGTAGGGGTCATGGCATACTTCACCTCTATTGGAGGATTGTCTAAGGTCTGAATAACGAGGATGCATGAGTCATGGTTGCACGGGACGAAGCAAGTGAATACCACAAAATGCTAAAGTAAATAAAATCAAACAAGAGACAATTGCATATAAAATTTGGAGAAAAGCCAATATTCCATTAACATAAGATGGCCAAAGTGAAGAATACATATAGAGATCACATAAGTAACTCCTCCACAAAAGGTGGTTAAAGCACCCCAAGAATAAACTGTAACTCCTCTATGAAAGGTGGTGACAAGGTGCTAAGACTAGAGAAGTAACTCCCATACCCAGAATAACCAATCAAAGGAGTTACTTATGACATTATTATGACACCTATGACACACATCTCCACATAAGCTAGCCTATCCCATGAATGTAGGAAAACTCCATGTAGCACAAATATATAGTTTCCCTAATTAAATAATAGGGAAAAATAAAAACCTACACTAATACCCCCCATAAGAATAGCTTAGGTGTGTAGTGTGGAAATATAAAATGGGTCTCGAAAACTAGGCCTGATGAGGTACCCATGTACAAAAGCAATCTCCCATAAGATAGAGAAAAGAAGAAAACCTGTAGAAAAAACTCCCCCCCAAAAGAGAGACATAAATAAAAGGAAGAGGCTAGTGGCCCCCCCCAAAGATGATACCGCTACAGATGTGGACCACACCCTAAGAAAAGTTCGTAGATGAATGAACTTGCTCTTGATGAAAGGTTTGGTGAAGATGTCTGCAACCTACTCTGAAGACTGGCAAAATATCAAGTCAATGACCTGACTATGAATAAGCTCTCGAATGAAGTGCATGTGAATCTCTATGTACTCGGTCCGCTGGTGCTGAACCAGATTCTTGCAAATCTGAATGGTACTCTAGTTGTCACAATAAATGATGGTGGAATGCCTGATAAGAATTCCAAACCTAGAAAGAATCTCTTGAAGCCAAATAGCCTTAGTAGCTACATTAACAGCTCTCATGTACCCTGCCTCTGTGGATGATATAAAAATAACATTCTGCTTCTTGGTAGACCAACTAATAGGACCAGAACCTAGAGAGAAATTGTAACCATAAGTGGACTTGTGAGTCTATGAATCACTAGCCCAATCTAAATTTGTATATCCAACCAAGTCAACCTCTATGCCAAATCTTTAATGAATCTCATATCTATGTAAACCTTGTATGTAATGCAAGATCCTCTTAGTTGCTTTCTAATGTAGCTCATGAGGTTCCTGCATAAATTTGGAGACAAGTCCCACTGTATATGATATGTCAAGCCTAGTGTCAGTCAAGTAGATGAGACTACCAACAAGTTGTCAATATTGAGTGGCATCAACCAATGGTGAAGAACAATCAGCCTCAAGCTTGACTCCTGATAGAAAGGGAGTTAGAGATGGCTTGCAATCAGCCATGTGAAACTGAGCCAATTAGTTAAGATCATACTTAGGCTGTGTAAGAGAAATCCCTAAATCTGACTATGAGATCTTAATGCCAAATAATTAGTGCAATAAACCCAAGTCTGTCATGTCAAATCTATCCTAGAGATATGACTTCACCACTGCAATAGCCGATGAAGAACTCCCGGTGATCAAAAGGTCATCAACTTAAAGAACCAGAATCAAGAGTGAGCCATCCTATTGTCAAAAGTAGACATTAGGATCAGAATGGCACCTAGTGAAACCCACTATGAGAAGGAAGGAATCCATCTTGGCGTACCATGCCTGAGGGGCCTGTTTGAGGCTATAGATATATTTCCTAAGTCTGTATACTAAGGAAGAATCCTAAACAAATCCTAGTGGTTGCTCTATGTAGATCTCCTCATCTAGGTCTCTATGAAGAAAGGTACTCTTCACATCCATCTAGTGCACATCCCAACCATGTGTTGTGGCAATAGCTAAGGTGAGTCAGATAGAAGTCATGTTTGTAATGGGTGCAAAGGTCTCTGAGTAGTCAATGCTTGCAACCTATGATAAACCCTTGGCAACCAATCGTGCCTTGTACTTATCAACTGACCCATCTGATACAAACTTGGTCTGATATATCCACCTACATCACACCATCTTCCTTCCCTTAGGAAGTGAAGTCAAATCCCAAGTGTGATTTTTGATTAAGGAAGAATATTCTTCCTCCATATCACTATCCCACTCATATACCCTCGATGCCTCTCAAAAAGTTTATGGATCTGAAACTAAAGCAAAGAAGGCATGTGGATCTCTTTGAAAAAACCCCTAGTACATCTTTAATCTGTGGGATCTCTTGCCCAAGTGCCATCACTCTCAAATGTCTGTCTAGCTGAAAGTGGCCTAAAAGTGGGTGAGTCAGGTGCTAACTACTCATCCTCTGACTGACTAGAGGTGGATGACTCTACATCACTATCCTCACTATCTAAACATGAAGAAGAAGAAGATGTCTCTAGCTCAGGAACTTGCTGTGATTGATCTAAATCTAAGGAATCATCATGAAGAAGTAGATTCGATGAGATAGAAGAAGTGCCAAGTGTTGAGTCTCTAGAACTCTCCTAAAAGTGGACACTTCTCTCAATGAATAACTCATGAGTGGTTAAATTTAGAAGGTGATACCCCTTTATACCATCTAGATATCTTACAAAGATGTAAGGCTTGGACTGATGTTCCATAGCTTTGTGTTTCTACTTTGGTATGCGGGCCATGGTTGGGGATCCAAAAACCCTAAGGTGCTCAACATCAGGTTTCATTTTATGCCAAGCTTCAAAGGGTGTTATCCCTTTCAAATCTTTGTGATGAACCCTATTTTAAATGTAGCAAGCACAATTGATGGCTTCGGCCAAGTACTGTGGTGCTAAGGATTTGGAGTGAATCATACAGCTACCCTATTTTTGTGTTCTGCAACCCCATTCTATGAAGGACTATAAGTGATTGTGTGCTGCAAAATAATCCCCTCTATGGTGCAAAACTAATCAAACATGTTGCTGACATACTCCCCTCCATTATCAGTTCAAAGAATTTTGATGGATTTCTCACTCTATTTCTCAACAAGAGCCTTAAAGTCTAGAAAATATATCCAAGTGTACCTAGAGAAATCATCAATGAAAGTGAGGATGTACTTGGACCTTGTGAAAGATGGTTTGGAAAAGGGTCTCGATACATCACTGTGGACTAACTCCAAAGGTTGTGAAGCCCTCCAAGCTTTGCCTTTGTCAAATTTTGCGTAAAGTCCTTTTGAGAATTAGACATGAGGCAAGCCAATGACCATGTCATTTTTGCAAAGTTGTTCAAAGTAGCAGTAGTTAAGGTGGCCAAACCTCTCATGACATAATTTTCTAACTTCATCTAAATGAGTCAGCAATGCTATTGGAGAAGAATTAGGTGCAAAATGTGAGAAGGTGTATAACCTTGCTTGGCAATTTCCCCTACCCACTGCCACTGTAGTATCACTATGCAACTCCATGATAACCACTGAATCTGGTGAAAACTCAACACTCATGTCCCGACCAATGTGAGTGATTTGGTTCATTGATAAGAGATTGGTTGAAAGAGAAGGAACACATAGAATATTTTTGAATGTTCCTCCTTCCATTTCAACTGACCCTCTCCCTGTAATGGAAATTGATGTGTCATCACCCAAACTAATTGAAGTCATGCTACAAGGCTCTAAAGATGAAAACTCAACTAAGGAAGAGCCCATGTAGTGAGAAGCACTTGAGTCAATGACCCATGAATATGTAGAAATTATTGTAGCTACATGGGCCTTGCCCTTTTGTTTCTCCTTACCTTTTCCTTTTGCCTTAGTAGAATCTTGGGTAGATGAATTTTGGTTGATGGACTTAGGAACACATATGTTGTGCTTCTTTAGAAGATGAGTTAGGTGATCTACTTGTTTCTTCATGCATTTTTGTTCATCATGCCTTGTCTTCTTACAATAGCCACACTTAACCTTCTCCTTCTTAAGTTTAGCATTGGAGGAGGAAGACTCAGTGTTGTTTTTGGGAAGATTGTGGGTTTCTCTCTTCTTCCCTGGTCCTTATTCTTTTTCTTCTTCTCCTTTGTTGAAATCTCATCCTTACCATTTATAGCTATCAAAGCTTGGGGTTGAGTAGACTTCATTGTGCCCATTTGAATTAGCTTATCTTGCTCCCTAGTCAAGTCAACAATGAAAGAATCCAAAGAAGGCATTTTCTGTGTACTGCCAAGGGCACTTTTTGTAGCATGGAATGTGGAGACAAAGACTAAATAGCTTGGACCTAACTTAGCAAGAATAAAAAGGATGAGTTGATCATCTTTCTTCTCTATCTTGTATTTTTTAAATTGCAATATAAGGGCCTTAAACTTAGTGAAGAAGTCTTGTAGGGTGTCAAAGTTGCTAGGACTTAGACTTATGAGTTCATTTTCAAGCTTATGACCTCTCATCTCATCAAGCTTCCCAAATAAGGTTTCTAGGGTGTCCAATATGTCTTTGGGAGTCTCGAAGGTTTCTAAATGGAAGAGAAGTTTTAGAAACACGGACAAGCTCAGTAATCCATAGGCTTCATCACTATGATTGTGTTGGGAGGAGGGTGTACACCGGAAGCACACAATTTGATTACCAAACCAAGCAACTTAATATGCGGAAATTACCCTGATTCACCAAGTAACTAGAATTCAGAATAACACAGCATATGAGAGACAATACCAAATTGTATTAACACTTTATACAGAAAAGAATACAATAAAGAAGATGCCACTTCTTCTCCACCACCTTACAGAGGTTTCCCACGCCTCAAGTGAACAGTAATTCTTCTCCCCAAAGCTCTCCCTCTCACAGGTCCCAACACCCAACTCAAATACAGAGTTGGTGTTCACCTCCCGTGCTCCACGCA
This sequence comes from Torreya grandis, assembly GCA_037957365.1. Lineage (NCBI taxonomy): Eukaryota > Viridiplantae > Streptophyta > Pinopsida > Cupressales > Taxaceae > Torreya > Torreya grandis. Next base: position 1,150,136 of record JARHVA010004587.1, read on the forward strand.
CACCACAAGTGCTCCACGCACTCCACAAGTACTCAAGGTACTTCAAGTAGATCTCCCATGAATCTGCAACAACCTGCAATTCAACAGACCATACTTATGGAAGGAACTGCCTTGCCTTCCTCTTGCTCTATCCGAGTACACACCTGTACTCCAAGTAGATCCTGCCTGATACTGCTCCCTGTAGTGTTGCTGTCTGTATGACCTTGCACACCTGCAAATCAAGCAATGGTTCCAATCACCTGTGAACCTCGACCTTGCACACACATACACCTGCAGATCAACGATCTTACTTATTGAAGAACCCAGCTGGCTCTCCAATCCAGCACCAACACACCTGGTACTGTGGCACTAGGAGGAACGCACCATAGCTCTACCTCACACACAGAAGGAGCTTATAATTATGCTCTCTTACTCCCTAGCACACTTTTACAATACAACCATGAGTCTATTATATAGATCTCATCCAAACAATGATTAGACATCTAATTACAATAATTAGATCCGCAGCTATGAGTCTAAAATTAGCACTCATCATGCAAACTCTTGGTTCGTTAGCTCACTGCCCGTAATTAACTCGCAGTCGAACTACACAGGCGACCGACGCCGGTCCCTGTCCGCCTGGAGGTGACCGACGTCGGCCGATATATGACCGATGTCGGTTGCTTCTCTGTGCTCTCCCGCCGACGTCGGCTGATCAGACCGACCCCAACTTCTTCTACAACTCAGCAACCTTCAGCAACCTCCTGTCCTGTTTGCATCAGTGAAGCTTTTAGCTCCACAATCCTAACAATCTCCCACTTGGAGATAAACAGCTGCACTGTACTTGTACCTGTACTCCGTCTAATCTGTTTCCTGGTTTGTATCCCTCTTCAAGCTCCCACCTGAAGACAACCCACCACACATCCCGTGGTGTACCACCTGTCATCCGAGTAACCTGCCACATCCGAACCTACAAATACATGTAGTGAAGTCCTGACCCTGCATAGCAACACCTGCTGCCGGTCCCTCTCAAAAAACCTGAGAACTCACTTCCCCGAATTGGCTCCTAACTCTCTGACAGCTCCCACTGCATGGGAATACTCAGGTCTATACCAGACCTCATGTGATTTCGGACACGGTACCTGTCCAGCCCTTAGTGTGCTCCCGGTTCTGCATCCCGAACCTCGCCAACACCTGATTCACATCAGCTCCCACTCGAGACAAAATCAACCTGTGATCTCCATGCCTCCCATGTCAAAGAATTTCGCTGCTCCAAACTCCTCATGACATGCCACTGAACTAATCTTACCCTTAGCTCAGCAAAACCCTGTATGTACACCCCTGCTAGCTAGCATACTATCCACATACAGCAACAGAATGATGTTGCAATCACCATCCCCCTGATAAGTCAAATCACAGTAGATACCCTGACATTGACTGAAGCCATGCTTCGTCCTCCACCTGTCAAAACCTGTACCACTGTCCTGCAGCTCCACAAGACCATATACCTGATCTTCCGTCTCACGTATCCGTTCTCTCCATTCTTCTACTAAGGTATCCATTCGTATCTGTGCTTTCATACCTGCTGGCATCTCTACCAAGACACACCTGTCTGGTTCTCCTCCAAGGAATCACATCCTCATCCATGCCAAGCTCACACCTGTTTCCTGGATCCTTCCTGCTCTACAATCAGCAACATGTATAAAGAAGAGGAACAATGAATTTGAGGGCCTACTTACGCCTTCAGTCCTCCGTATGGGTGTTTGAGACTCCTTGACAACGTGCTGTCCACCCAAAATTCGTTACAGTAACCGACCTTGGTCACTCCACAGTCTGCATCCGACCGACGTCGGTTCCATGCGTCTGTACCTGACTACCAACCTGCCTGCGCTGGTGTCCCTTCTGCCGACGTCGGTCCTGATAACCGACATCGGTCTTACATACTGCCGACGTCGGTCTCCTGACCGACATCGGTCTTACCCTGCCCGACATCGCCGGTGTCGGTCTGCACATGACCGACCTCGGCACCTGTCTATTCGACGCCGGTTCCTCCTGACCGACATCGGTACCTGTGTTCATCTGTGAGTGATGACTTTTTTACCCGCGAGCTCCTTTGAATCAAAATCCATGTCCAAACTGCCCTGCTCAGAAGTATCCAGCCATATCCACTGGGTTCTGTCTGCCATCTCCTCCATAAACACCAAGGCTTTCCAGTTCTTAAGCCTGTCAAATATATCTGTCTTCCGCTTAAGAACATGCATCTCCTTCCTGCTCATGTGACCAAGCCTACGAAGCCACGTCTCCGCAACAAAAGAAGAATCAGTAATATAAACAAGTAGATAAAGGATACCTGTTTTCTTACCACCAGCTAATTCAAGTGCATCCGCTATGAGAGTTCTTGTGCATCTCTCATCACCCAATCTTTCTGAAGAAATTAGCCATATCTCCAAACCTGGGACCTGCATGACATTCATCAACACCTGTGTGTTGGCCGCCTGCAATTTCAGCTTCACTTTGCCTTTGCCAGTTCTTTGGCAAGGCTTACCAGCTCCTCTACCTGGAACTGCATGGAAAGAGGCAACCGAATCTTTTATCCAAGATTCAACTTTATCCAAGAAACCTGCAAACACATCCTGTGCAACAATACCTGCTACATCTGTATCTTCAGTTTCTTCATGCTGATCTGTTACCAACCAACAATAATCTTTTACCTGCTCTTTCTTTCCATAGGACCGTGAGTGACCATCTGTGCTTTTCAACTCCTCCATTCTTAGCTTACTTTGATCTGCTGTTGCTCTACTCCCACTCGATCAGAAACCCCTGAGAGTGACCTGTAACCAAACACAAAACCTGCTTCCTCCAACCTCAGCTCAGATACCACCTGTTGGTATCAAGCTCAAGAACCTACAACCAAGGCTCTGATACCACTTGTTGGGAGGGTGGTGTACACCGGAAGCACACAATTTGATTACCAAACCAAGCAACTTAATATGCGGAAATTACCCAGATTCACCAAGTAACTAGAATTCAGAATAACACAGCATATGAGAGACAATACCAAATTGTATTAACACTTTATACAGAAAAGAATACAATAAAGAAGATGCCACTTCTTCTCCACCACCTTACAGAGGTTTCCCACGCCTCAAGTGAACAGTAATTCTTCTCCCCAAAGCTCTCCCTCTCACAGGTCCCAACACCCAACTCAAATACAGAGTTGGTGTTCACCTCCCGTGCTCCACGCACACCACAAGTGCTCCACGCACTCCACAAGTACTCAAGGTACTTCAAGTAGATCTCCCATGAATCTGCAACAACCTGCAATTCAACAAACCATACTTATGGAAGGAACTGCCTTGCCTTCCTCTTGCTCTATCTGAGTACACACCTGTACTCCAAGTAGATCCTGCCTGATACTACTCCCTGTAGTGTTGCTGTCTGTATGACCTTGCACACCTACAAATCAAGCAATGGTTCCAATCACCTGTGAACCTCGACCTTGCACACACATACACCTGCAGATCAACGATCTTACTTATTGAAGAACCCAGCTGGCTCTCCAATCCAGCACCAACACACCTGGTACTGTGGCACTAGGAGGAACGCACCATAGCTCTACCTCACACACAGAAGGAGCTTATAATTATGCTCTCTTACTCCCTAGCACACTTTTACAATACAACCATGAGTCTATTATATAGATCTCATCCAAACAATGATTAGACATCTAATTACAATAATTAGATCCGCAGCTATGAGTCTAAAATTAGGACTCATCATGCAAACTCTTGGTTCGTTAGCTCACTGCCCGTAATTAACTCGCAGTCGAACTACACAGGCAACCGACGCCGGTCCCTGTCCGCCTGGAGGTGACCGACGTCGGCCGATATATGACCGACGTCGGTTGCTTCTCTGTGCTCTCCCGCCGACGTCGGCTGATCAGACCGACCCCAACTTCTTCTGCAACTCAGCAACCTTCAGCAACCTCCTCTCCTGTTTGCATCAGTGAAGCTTTTAGCTCCACAATCCTAACAGATTGTACCACTTAACCTTTTCAGCATCAGTGTTAGGTTCTACTTTAGTACCCATGGTGATCCTATAAACCCTTTACTTCTAAGAATGATTGATATTTTAACCTTCCATTCATGATAGCTAAAAGGTGTTAGAGGTTTAAGTTGAAAAGAATCTATTTTAAGCTGAATTTAGGTAAAGTTTTGTTGATTGCAAGTTGTGAAATTATGCAAAAAGGAGAATGAAAGCAAAGATTGCAAGTGCTGAAAAGTAATCACACCCCCCCCAAAATGTTGAACCCCCATAGATATGCAAGTGCACAATCAAAAGACATCAGGCTCAGCTGATAATGCATCTTAGAGCAATCAATGCAAGAATTTAAGCAAACAAGATCTCAGACTCAGCTGAAAATGCATCTTGGGAGACCCAAAATTTTGGCATTTTATAAAGTAGTGAATTTTTGACAATTATCTAGCTTAAGTTGTGGAAAATTGAATCTAGTCACTTTTAAAAAGATGGCACTTGAATTTGAGCTACCGTTTGTAAGATATTAAAGATTGAATTTCCTGTAAACTAGTATTTTTGCAGAACAAATAGCACTAAAACATTAGAAAATGCCTGTTTTGAGAGAGAAAGTGGCCTTTCAACCACTCATTGGACTTAGAATAGAGTAAGGAATCAAAAAGAGATATTTGTGAGGGGGACTTGGCCTCCTACCAACCTAGGACTCACCCTTCGTCTTCAATAATCGAATATACAAGCTTTAAAAAAAACTCAAATATTGCTCAACCAAAGAACCCCCGTAAAAAAATATGATTTGGCACTTTACATTAGTGCGTTTACAACTGCCACTAGCAATAAATACTAAGTGGTCTTGATTTTAGTGCATTACAAAACCCTCATGAAGAACATATGTTGAAAATACAACTTTGGCATAATATCCAGAGAAATAAATAGCACCACAACGATCTACTTAAAAAATCATGCACTTTCCAAAAAAGAATTGTCTCGATAAGAGGTCTTATGTGAAAGTTATGATCCTCCAAAGTTCCTGAAATGAGAACTCTACAATGTCACGACTGAGAATCTGATATTTCTAAGAAATCTTAACATCAAAATCAAAAAACATCTGAACTAATGCATAGAGCATGATAAAATATCCAAAATTAAAAAAAAATTGTGAAAAAATAAGTCTGTATGAGCAAGAATGGAGCATTTGAAAATTGCCTTCAAAATTACAACTGCTAACAGAGAGGGATTCTGCTGTAGCTTTCTAAGCACATTTGTGCAAAGTATATAGAATGTAAACAAAAATTGAAAGATACCCAGATAGTTTTTCTGGGTTGCGAACAAAACCTAGAAGGCATTTTTCTTGCTGATGTATAAAAGATGTAGATCTACTGTAAAATAGATGCCTTTAAAAATAAAAGATGACCCTAGCAACCAAAAAATGGCATGCAAAGGAAGAATCAGCTACCAAGAGATTGGAATGGCATGTGACAACTTGTAATTCTGATTAAAACATACAATATGCAAGCCGATTGACAGAAACAAGATTATTAGATCTTGCAAAATCTCGCCTGTATGTATATAGAGAGACCAAAAAAGCCATGGAAGGAACAAGAGCACAAAGAACTAGCAATATCTCCAAAAAAAATTTAAATTTCACAAAAAAATGCCTTAACAAAGCTCTAGATTTCAATGAAAGCAATAGCAAAATAGACAACCAATTATCGGGGTGGCTCTGATACCATATTAGAGGATTCGCCAAGGTCTGAATAACGAAGATGCATGAGTCATGGTTACACGGGATGAAGAAAGTGAATACCAAAAAATGCTAAAGTAAATGAAATCAAAGAAGAGATAATTGCATAGATAATTTAGAGAAAAGCCAATATTCCATTAACATAAGATGGCCAAAGAATACATATAAGAGAGCACATAAGTAACTCCTCCACAAAAGGTGGTCAAAGCACCCCAAGAATAGACTATAACTCCTCCATGAAAGGTGGTGAAAAGGTGCTAAGAATAGAGAAGTAACTCTCATAACCAAAATAGCCGGTCAAAGGAGTTACTTATGACATTCTTATGACACCTATGACACATCTATGACACACATCTCCACATAAGCTACCCTATCCCACGAATGTAGGAAAACTCCATGTAACACAAATATATAATTTCCTTAATTAAATAATAGTAAAAAATAAAAACCTACACTAATAACCTCACACATGTAGGGTGACCTAAAAAATAAAAATTTATTGAAATGGTGAATTTGAAAACATAAATCAATGCTAATTCAAAATTTAATAGTTATTATGCATAGTCAGGGAGATTACCTCTTCCACTCTATGTGTCTAAGTCAGACTGAGAGTGGTGGTTCCAATTATAAAAGATAAAATTATTATGTTAATAAATTATCCAATAGAAGAAACCTCAATTCAAAAAAAAAAGTTGTAAGGTAAAAAACATTGGAAGTGTTTTTGAGAATATTCTTCAATGGCAATGGCTTGGGACTCGAATGCAAAAAGTAAAAAAATTAATAAAATAATATGAAATAAAAATACATAAAATAATACATGAAATAAATAATCATGAAAAATTGGGAGGATAATCGGCAAGGGGAGATGATATCGAAGAATGCCTTGGGCACTAGAAATTTAAAATTATTTAAATGAAGACTCTATGGACTTAGTGGCACCATAGCCCTCAAGAACTCAATGACCTTTTGATGTTGCCTATCTTATTCAGTTGTATGCATGCATTATTATCTATAATAATCCAATAAATGTTACAATTTAATCTTTCTAATGTGTATAAAGTAATAGAGTTGATTATTTTGAAGGCTAAATATACCTTCTTATCCTCGAGGGACAAAGAATTAGTGGTCATTTTTGTATCAAGGTAGTTAGAATTATTATTTTTTATGTATATCATATAAGACCTCATATTATAAGGCCATAATAAAATTGAGTGATGAAATGGTGGAAGTGTCATTCATAAAATCATAATTCAACTCTAACATGATCCTATTAGATATATATGTGCATCAACCATATTTTAACCCTGATAGATTACAAAGATTATAGTAAACAACCCAATATGGAATGTCCCTTGGTCTTCCCTATCAATTTATTTTTACTTGGAAGAAATGCATAAAATGTTTCAATAATAGATTAGATATTTTATCCACGTGGATTCCCCTTCTAAGCTAACTATTTTCAATGAAAACAAAAAAATTGAAATTAGGACATTAGACTCAGTTAAAAACTCATGAATTATAAAAACAAATATAAATATCAATAATAAACTCAATACTTACCAGTTAGGTTGATGTCCAGATTATACAAAAGCCCCAAATAATTTTTATCTTCATCACATAAGAGGGTTTTATTGTTAAAAAGGTTTGTGTTGTAGTGGGGAATCCTTGTAAAATTATGGATATCCAAAAGAGAGGTGCCAAAAGATATCAATTTCATGTTGGTATGGACATGGAATTTAGTCTCTCTTTGGTCATAATAAGCCATTAGAGATTAGAGAATGTGTGTTTTGGTATCGTATTGAGTCACGTCAATCAAGCTTAGAAATTATACATATTGATCTAATCCACATACATGTTAGGGTGCTTCACCATTTTGAAAAATCCCAAACATAATAAATTCTTTAAAATATACTTTCTGATGATACCTATGTTTGTGGATGTTGTAGTTACTAAGGCCATTTGGATGCATATTTTTTGTTCATTCAAAGTATAAGTAGACATAATAGGATGAAAAAAACAAGTGAATAGAGCGTTAAAATAAGGGAGAATGAGGGCATTTATAGGTTCATGGTACAATAAAGGTAGCTGGTAGATAGGATCGATGGTAACAATTTATGCATTATTGTCATCCAACTGTATCATTTATCTAGGTGACACCTAATACCATCCAAATTTACCATGAAATCGAGTGGTACCTATTACTAGCAGGTGGAACTTTGCAACTAGGTGGCAACAAAAACTCCCCACCAACACGTTGTGAGCAGGGAGCAGAAAATGTTGCCTAATTGCATGGTATGATTGAGCAATAGCATGTGTCATCTGGTAGCATTCTAAAATTGGGTTGTGGCATGTGTCATCTGGTAACATTACAAAATTAGATGGTATATCAGGTCACCAGACTGTAGTGTGAAAATGGGTGGTTGTACTAAAAACATGAAAATGAAAAAGAAATTACAACCTATAGTTTCACCAAGGTTGTGAATTAGATTCACCTAAACAAACCTAAGGGGGTTTTGGATATCGGATCTTAAAAATTTAGCCTTATTATATATCTCTATTTTTTATTTTCTTCCAATGTTGAAGAGTATGACAACATCGCAACCACATTCCAACCTATGATGTCAATGTTGCTCCCAATATTGAACAAAATTAGCCTATGTGGATCAATACTTTTCTATAAAATTTATGGAATCATTTTTTACCATGTATTCATCAATGTAACAATGTACTAAATTTATTCCAATTCACTTAACATCGTATGTCTTACATCATATTATCTCACCTTTGCTATCAAATTTTTTAACCATGCATGACAAACATGATAACTGTATAAATAAACCTCACAATTGAATATTTCCTTGCATAGCATAATAAATTTATATTATTTTATAATATAAGGTGACAATGGTTTATATGCACTTTAATGTAAGAACTTCATTATGTATATAAGAATAATAAATATGCACATAATTTCTTTGATTTCCACACTAGCATCGTCTACCATGAAGGCTTTAATTTTCCACTCAATTTATTTAAAATGTAGTCTATGTCTAAGCATTTATATATGTTAGTTGATGTCATTAGTAATGACTATGACATAATCATGCATGTTATGGGTAGTCCTTGGTGTCTGAAATCAAAAACCAATAATATGTATAATCTAAACTATACCAAAATATAAAACACAAAACACAAGTGAGCTTGTGTGTTAAGAAAAATCTATATCTTCTAATAATATAAATAGAATTAAAATCATACCTTCATTCCATTCATGCCAAACATTAAATCCATCACTAATCATTTTTCCTTTATGAATTTTAACAACCAATCTTATTGATTTGTGAGTTTGATGCCCAATATGAAGGGGACTTATCCATCCTCATCAATCCCTTCATCATTGTATCCTTGATAGAAAAACTATTTATTGGGAATTTCCAGTGCCCACTCTTGAACCCTTTATGCATAATTGGGATAATACACATATTTCTCTCCTTTATTTTTGCATTCACTATTGTATATGTTATCCTTTCTTAGGAAACCATTTTGTATCCATTATAGCTTTCTCCTGCACCATATCATAGTGTTTAAGATGGATAGAAACAACAAACATTCACAACAATTTTATCCTATGGACCCAATCATTTAGTTATATTTTAATCTAAGGAGAAAAAATAAAATTCTTCCCCTTGAATTATTAATATTATTTTCATAATAGTGATTGATGTGACTATTTATATGCTCTACTTAATTGTAGATGAACAACACATGATTAGGTCTAATGACCATTTATCATGTGATAAAATGACATTGATAACCACACATTATATGTTTTCAACATAACCATCTAACTTTTAACATATTTGGCACTATGGACTTATCTTTTGGCATGACATCAATTTCAAGGAAACTCTCAGGCCCATATGAACAATAATATATGTACAGATGTATTAAAATTATCAAGTGTATGTAAATTCAAATTTTGATACATAAATGACATTTGATCAAAACATATCAATATATGAATACACACACACTTACTTTCTAAAATGGGGTGGCACTTACATGACATGTTCTAAAGTAGCGTTAATCCTTATCTACTTGCTAGGAATAGGTGATAGGTTTTTGTGCAATGTGACACAAGATATTGCTTAGGGAAAGAATTAATATTTTATTCTCCTTCCATGAAGTATTAAACTCTATCTACATCAACCCAATCAACCCACATCTCTTATCCATCAATGTTAGGAAAAAATTTCGCCCTGGTATTATTGCTTCACTCAAACAAACCCTTACTTGGTTTTTGAAGTGGAAGTTATAGAATTTGATACCTCCTTTTTGTGTCTGATCCAACATACAATAAATATGTTTCATTTAAGCAATACATAGTAAACATTGTGAATGATCAAATATTACAATCTATGAACAAAAATGAAGTAATGATACCTACAATAATTGTGAATAACTATTATATTTATATAACTAAAAACAACATCTACATATCAAATACTTGATAATTAGTAGTGTGATAGATTTTCGTAATGGAAATGGATTAAAAATTAATTAAAATACTACTCGTCATTGCATAATTGGGATTTATCCCAAAATAGCTATAAAAATAACCTTATATCATATATTCATCCTTGCATAATTACATAATAATCAAAAGATCCTTACAACATATAGCCATCATAATATCTAATTAGTTAAAAAAATTATTGTTTTATTTCAAAATAATACAACATGTATCCCATGATAGTGTTTATGACATAAAATCAACTTTATGTCACCTCACCATAGATAATGGAGACTATGAATACAATAAGAAACATAAACATTGCATTGGGAAAAAAGAAAAATTGTTTACAATGATAATGTTATGCACTTAAAAATTAGATATAATATTAAAATATTGTTATACTTAAAAATAATATGTAGGTGTATCTTCTAAATCAAACATGTCCAAATGATCGACACTCATTTTACCAATTTATTCCCTTTCCTCATGTGAGGCTTATTATTTGGGTTCTTCTTTTGCACCATAGATCTCAATATCATTAAAATAACCATACAATAAAATGGCATCCTAATATAGTTTACTCAATGGTTCTCTTGGAACATCTGTTTCCCATTTCATCTCAACAATAACTACTTTATAACACCTCCACATAAATACCTCTTTTATCACACAAGTGGAAACATAAACCCATCCTATGTATCAATGCAATGCAACATGCACAGTGTAGACAACCCTTATCAGCGAAAAATTTACCATAAGTTATGTTATGATAATATTTTATGCACATAATAGCATGAAAAGATTAGAATTTAAAGTACTTTATGTATACACATGCATTGGTTAATCATGCACATAAAAAAACATGAAACATTAGAATCCAGCCTTAACTTATTTTTTGTGTATCTATTGTTGAATCATATTTTTTTGCATATACTCCTTCCTTTCACCCCTTTTACATATGAAAAATACCCTATAAAATGCAGATTGAATGTCACAAGCATAAACGCTTGGACAAACAAAGACAAAAAATAATGTTTACATGGCTCATGGTGCTAAAAAGTCTAATGCCTCAACAAATCATACCACGCATCTAAATTTTATGGATGTATTACAAATAACTCACTTGATATGCTTATGGCATGAGGAAATTATTGATAGAAATGAATTTTTTTGTTACGAAGTTATTAAATTTATTTGTATAGTCTATATTTCATGTTATTTGAATGTTAGTTATATATGAATTACATAGATATGAAAGTAGGGTTTGGATCTATACACCAATGAATAAGGCAAGGGTGCCACCTATATTAAGTTATTCAAGCCATTAATATATTTTATACTTATAGTATATAAATTAGGTGTGAACACAAAGTTGGTAGTAGAAGTGAATAATCTATATACATTAGACACTTCGTAATATTGGAAAAAAGAGTATTATCTTTTTGATGGAATCATTTGATTTGAGATTGGTTTTCAACATCCTAATAGACATGTATGAAAATTGAGGAAGCATACAACATACATGTCAATTGCTTGATAGTGTATGTCATCTAAGGGTGGTCTCATGAAATTTAGTGATGGTAGGATATGTAAACCGTGACTATAGAAAAGATGTTTTAAACACATTGAACGAGTGAAACACTTTGGAACCAACCCAAATCATTCTCAATTTGTGTTTTCTTTCCTATAGCTATGTTATTGTATCGAATGATTGTTGTAAATACATCAATTCAAAGATGGATTAAATAAGTAGCCAAGTTTAATTGGATATGGATAAAACTAAGTAGATTATAAAACCTTGCCAATCTTTACACATTACAAATATATATCTAAAACCCAAACATAAACTAAGATTGACATGCGAATTATTTGAAAATATACGTCACCTAAGCTTGGTCTCATAAAATGCAACGATGGCAGGATATGTAATACATGACTATAGAAAACATATTTTAAATCAATGATCACAATAAATGTAATGGGGCATGGGCTAAGTAAAGTGTATATGACTGATAATGAGAGAATGTGTGTAAAATAAAGAGATGGATTCAGTTGTTATACAATATAGTTTAGAAGAAAACCTAGTAGTATAGTGTAGGTTTCATGCATGCTCCAGTTGTGTTATTTGTAATGTAATGGGCAACAAACAATTGAGGGTAGATAAATTGCCAATAGATTGTTGATTCATACTCTGTTTTTGTTTCTTGTAAATGACCCTTTGTTGAAGGAAGAGATTTTTATTAATTGATTTTCATCGCATTGTGGTTTCTAAGATAAAATCATTTGTGTTGTGGTGTATTTTAATTGTTTCCTTTTAGATGTTCATTGTTTTTATTTAATTGTAGTTACAAAATCACATTCTTTTAATATCGCGCTCACTCTAAATCACTTCCATTTTAGGCTAATTCATGTAAGAGCAACAAGTATTGTGTTTTTTCACATAATTTGAAGGACGGATATATTAAATATAAAAATAAAATTACAAGCCCACCGTTTCACACAATGAAAGTTGCTAGAAAATAGGGTACACAAAAATCCAATTCAAAACAAGCCAAAGATCAATGGATGCAAATAGGAAACTAAATAAAAAATTAGGTATGTTTTATATTGAATATTTTTACTTATGTTATTCATAGTCTCATTAATTAAATAAAAATTATTCCAAATCACTTTTTTATTTGGTAAGTCTGTATAAAATATTTTTATATTTTAATTTTTCTTTTTTTAATATCAATCTATAATTGTATAATCATAAATCATATATATATATATGATTAATTCATATATAAATAATTATTTATGATATAATTTATTATATAAAAATATTTGTAATATTAATAATAATTTAAAATAAGGTGGAAATTTTTGGATGATCATATGAGATGGAAAGGTGAAAATATGGAATTCCATCACATCGAATTCCATCATAGCTTTGTTAATTGCACAATTCTCTGCAGTTGGGATTCAACTATCAACCAGTAAAAAAAGAAACTTTGCATGCGTCTTTTGGAATGACTCGGGCCATCAGTTGATTTAACAAAGTACCAATACATCTGTCATGGCTGTGCTGGGCTGCATTATTGTTACTACTTTTCTTAACGATAATGACAGGGAATTAAATTAAATTCAATCCATCGTAATGACAGGGAAAAAGCAAAGCATCGTCACACGGTAGACTCCAAGAGAAATGAAAAGTAATAATAGAGATGCAGTACAGTAATGTTATAAGTTTCATGGAAGCTACTTTCACATTAATTTAAATTTGACGGCATCCAATTAAGAAATTATTTTGTGACTGTTTTAATTTCAAAATGATTTTAATCTTAATGTACATATACCATTTCATTATAAATAGATTAATGGGGAGAGGTTTAATTAACTAATATAGTAGCCGAGTAAAATTTTTTTTTAATGAAACATAGAAGTTGAAAGTGTGAATCATCTTATACATAAATGTAAAGCTATCTATTTCCATAAACTCATATTAAAAAAAATTATGGGTTGGAAAATCACTATATGATTTGTAGCTACATATCCCAAACTCTAGAATCACATCTCAACTTAGTTCTAAGCAGTGTGAATTAAATTATGATAAAGGGGTTTGAATCTCCTTTAAATTTGAATGAAATTATGAGAAAGGGGTAAAAAAAATTATACTTTCTACACATAAATTTCTTCTTTTTAGAGTATATATTTATCGACTCTTAAAATATTCTCATATTTTCATTATATATATGTATGTATGTATGTATGTATGTATGTTATGAAATTAAATGTTAGCATTTTCAGCATTTAATTTCATATTTCTCTTATTATTGTTTTTATACGATTTAAAATGTATTTGTTTTTCCTTAGGAAATTTTTTTTATCTCTGCTTTCTTGCACACCTAAAAATTGGTTCTGCACCACCTTTTTGTCTGTATTTCTAATTTTGAAAAAATGTATTCTATATTATATATTTAATAATTTAATAAAAAAATTAAAATTATATTATAAATTTTAAATTACAAATTAAGTATATTTTATATTGAATATTTTTATTTAACTTTTTAATAGTCTCATTAATTAATTAAAAATGATCTCAAATCACTTTTTTGTTTCATAGGTCAGTGTAAATTTTTTTGTATTTTAAATTATTTTTTTAATATCAATTTATAATTATAAAAAATTAATTAAATATGTAAAAATAATTATTTATTATAAAATTAATTTATATATAAAAATTTATTTGTAATACAATTTATAATAGAAAGATACTTGTAACATTAATAATAATTTTATTTTTTATATTAAATTATACTATTGTTATAAAACTAATATAATTGTTAAAAAAAAGTTAGGAATTTGTCTCAATATATTACACAACTTTTAATCTTTTTTATATAACATTAAATCTATATTTTTTGTATAATTATATTATAGTTACGTAACCTTTATTATTTTAGCATATTGTATTTTGCTTGTTTGTGATCTCATTCGATTTTGGATCACTCTTGAATAGATTTCTAATTCACTAAAATACAGTACAATACATAAATGTACAACCATATTAGTTATTATGAATGCCAATTAAAAAACAAAATTATGGAAATAAAAAATATATAAATACTTATACAACTATCGAAAAAAATATAGTATGTTATCAAAACAACAAATACAAATACTTCTACTTCTATCACTAATATCATTCTCTCTTATAGCTATGAACAAACAAACCAAAAAAAAAAAAGATGACAATAATAAAAATCATTATAATTAAATTAGATTGAATAACAATACACATTTAATACTCTTCCATTACAATCAAAAAATAAAAAAATTCCAATCCCATCCACGAACAATCTCAATGGGGTCCACCTCTCATCCTTACAAGTAATGGATTTATGCCATGTGGTTAACGGTCGATAATTTTGTGTGTTTTTTTAAATTGATAATTACAGATGATAATATATGCCACATTTTGTTTACATGCAAAAGAGAGGAAATTATTAATATAGAGGTATTGCGGGCTCAATATGGTAGAAGATCACAATGACAAGTCTATCAATAGTAGTTCAATTAGTGATTTGTATTTCTTTGATGGTAACTCAGCATTGAGTACCTGCCTCTAAAATAGAATGAGGATTGATAAGAATCTTGAGATTGATTTTTGTTAGTGTATTTTCAAATAAACTTATTTAATATATTTATATTTGTTATGTAGATCGATTTTTTACAATAATAGCAAGGGAGTGTAACACGTGAGTTGTTTTTAATTATATTAGATTTTAAATTTGATCTCTATTTGATTTTCATAATAAAATTTCAACTTTAAATTTGATATCCATTTGTTTTTTGTCTAGAGGTTTTTTCATTTTTGCTAGGAGAATTCAATAAAAAAATCATAATATTTTAACCATACAGTAGAGTTTGGAGCCCACCTTTTTTTTTTTTAGAAAGGTTTTTTCAATAGACTGGTGTAAACTAAATGATGTCATTTGTCTTTAGTCAATAATAAATTGGTAGAGAAGGTAATGAAATTCTTAATTGATATGGTGTGTAAAAAATCTAAGATACAAATCTGAAGATTGATCTCTTAGTGTAGTTTAAATAGATGTATTTAAAATACCTTTACTAATTAATCTACAATAAAAATTGTATTAGATTAATAAAATTGTATATATATATATATATATATATATATATATATATATATATATATATATATATATATATATATATATATATATATATATATATATATATATATATATATATATATATATTTCAAATAAAAACATGAAAGTGACAAAAATATAAAACAAAAAATATAAGAATTAAGTTGAGATCTGTCTCATATAACAACTCAAGAATAGGGAATATAATAATGGACCTATTTGCACTTATAAAATTAAAGTTGAAGAAAAAAGTTTTAAAATAAATCATGAATCAAAAATTCTCAATAATGGTGTACCTACTAATGGTGGAACATAGTTTTTGTTCAAATGTACTCCATTGATAGAACATATTGGTGTGTATAGATATTAAAGTCTGCTAGTAGTAATGCATGTAGTATCTAATATTTGTTCAACATTTCCTTTATAAAATTAAAAGTAATCAATCACATCTTGACAAGTAAAAGTCTAGTATTCATATTCCAAAATTTAAATTTTAATCATAAATTTAAAAAAGTATATTTTATAACTCTCATGAAAAAATTAGTTATATTGTAAACTGTATAATAAATTAAACTTTAAAATTGTAATTGTAAATAATTAATACAACTCAATTATATTGTAAAATGTATAATAAATTAAACCTTAAAACTTTAATTATAAATAATTAAAACAACAATTATATCATACAATATATAACAAATTAAACTTTAAAACTTTAATTATAAATAGTTAAGACAACTAAATTATATTGTAAAATGTATAATAAATTAAACCTTAAAAATTTAATTATAAATAATTAAGACAACTCAATTATATTGTAAAATGTATAATAAATTAAACCTTAAAATTTTAATTATAAATAATAAAAACAACATATTAAAATAGGTAAAAATTTTGAAATCTAAAATGATGTTACTACACTTTACTTCACTTTCCAAAATTAGGGTGCATAAAAACTATATGTTATATGCATAAGCATAGTCTATAGATGTTTTTAGTAGTTAGTCACTCTCCCCTCTTATTCATACATATAGGATTAACATTTTGTCTTCTTTACCAACCAATTATCTATTGCATTGAGAAAGGTGGTGTCATGGGGCTAGCTCTATAGAGCTAGCACGACCATTTATTACTTCTTGTCCTAAATCAAATCCCTCATTATGATGGGATCCTACAAGAACTATAGACTACATCTTTAGTGTTTACCTGCACAAGTAACCCACAAACATAGTGGACAATGACTTGTATAAAGAAAGGATTAGCAGTGAGAATAAAAACACACACTTGCAAAGATCAATAAATTGACTCAACACACATGAACATTCACACAATGTAAGAAAAATAAGAGTAACATGTATTTTATTAACTCTTCAGGACAATCTAGTCCAAAGTAGAATTAACAAGCCAATTGGATAAAATATACAATAACCACTAAGTTAGGCTCAGTTGATAATGCTCAGAACCATTCAAATGATTAAAATGAACAATTTACTCCCCAAGTCTAATTACTCTCTACCTAGGAGAACCTAGCCCCTACTTCATGAAATAAGAGACCATATAATTTCTCACAAACACCTACTCGATGCTTGCATGGACACATGCCCATGGTCCACATAAACTTGGGCCTGACACATACTTGCTTCATAATGATTCAATTTTCACCACTTTGACAGTTCAAACTTGCATTCACCCAAATCATTGTTTAAAGAAATCTCACCATTCATTTGATCAAGGTAGACCAAACCCATGAATGAAGTTAGGGATGTTGAAGCAACACATCCCTCATAGACTCCCCCATTTAAAAATTGGTGATGTCCTCAGTGCTGACATGACTCTACTGGCAAGAACCCATGAGGGCAATCTTTTATTCAGTCTCAACTTAGAGCTAAAAGATTAACACATCCCTTCTTCAGAAACATTCCAAGCCAAGAGGCCAATACTTCCCCTTTCTAGGCTCTATCTAGAATCTAGAGTCAAGAGACCACCATGCCCCCTTTTTAGACCCAAAGTTAAGAGATAAACACACTTCCCTACCAAGCTTCCTTCAAAGTCAAGAGACCAAAACAATGCCCTTTTAAGACCCAAAGCCAAGAGATCACCACATCCCCTTTTGAAGATCTCTTCAGAGTCAAGAGATTAACATAACCCCTTTTCAGACCCAAAGCTTAGAGAACCACATCCCCTCTTCAATATCTATTTAGAGTCAAGAGATTAACTTGCCCAATTTTCAAACCTAAAGCAAAGAGATAAACACATCCCCTATTCAGGGTCCATCTAGAGTTAACAGACTAAGGCCAAAATCCAAGACCTTAACTTTGAGGGCTTCTAACTACTCCCAGCTTGCTGAAAAACACCATTCTAACATGACTAGAAACTCCTTCCTCTTTAAATTGCCAAGTAGCCCACTGTCTTCACCCCAAACCAAGGAGTCCAATTGGCTACAAAATTGAGAAACAAACTAAATCTCTAGCAACTTTTGCACATAGATAAGGCTTGCCTACACAAGCTACACCAAACCCATAAAACTTCACAAGATCACCTTGAACTTTCCAACCCCTAAACTTGGGGTGGAGGAAAATTACTCCTGATGACCCACCTCTTGAAGACTCTACAAACCCATCAAGGACTAAGTGACCCCATCAAACTTTCCCCCAAATAGTACTAAAACTCCAAACAAGATTATAAAAGGTAAAGACAACTCTTCAGATCTAACACCCCTAGCCCAATAATAGGAATGGAGTCCTTCCCAAGAACTCTCCTTAGGAACCAACATGATATACTTGATCAACTATCTTCTCTATGACAAAACAAGATGTTGTTTCCTTGATCATACCAATGGTTGTGAAGAACCCACCTCACATCAATGAGAAAGAGGAACCTGTTGCTCCCCTTGAACATCCCAACTACCACCAAGCAATACAAACTCCACTTACTCCTTGACAATTCTTGCACTCTTCTGCATACTCAACCCAACACCACTTTCATCTTCCCAATCCCACTCTTCTACATAATCTTCACCCTGTATGTCTACAATGGATCCTACACAAAGGTACTCTGAGATGGATAAAAAATGTCACCTTACCCAACCTGGGTAAACCATGCCTGTGCACAACACAGATAACTTATAACTACTCTAAGCCTACTTAAACCCCTAGATTATGGAGGCCAAGTTTCCAAGGCTACAGTGGTTGAATTTTGAATGTAGAACACCCATGTCTATGATCACCCCTTCTACAATAGTCATCACCAAAAAGTTACACACAACCACCTTCGAACCTAAGGTTTCCCTAGCATTGAACTCTAGTGAGCACATACACTGTCTACTCACATAGTACATTTGGATCCTCCTTCTAAACTAAAAACACCCCCTTGTCACTTTGAATAATATCATTTGTTGTGATTCCCACCACACATCCAACACAGCAAATGAAACTACTTTCTACTTGACTATCCAACTAGTGACTTCATCTCACCACCCATGGATGTGCTCCAAGACTTACAAGATACCTCTGATGACTCTAGAGTAGCCTTCCTTCCCTGGTCACCCATTGACTTCCCTAAAGACTTACTCAAACCCTTACCAATGCCACCCCACCTTAATGCACAAGGGCCCAAGGTGTTTTTGGATGAATAACCCTCTCTATAATCTAAGAGATGGTCTACTATAGCAATTACTTCACTAACATTAGACACTTTATGGTGACATAGCTCTCCCTAAGCCCATGACTAAATACCATGAGTAAACTAAAACAACATATCTACCTCTGACATGTTGATGGCCTCCAAAAAAAGGATTTGGAAAGCATGGATATACTAGCCCATCTCCTCCACTTGCTTCAACAGACTCAACTTGGTCCTAGCCAACCATGCTACATTCTTAGGTTAAAAATGATCCCTAAGGGCTTCCTTTAGATCCTCCAAAGAGTCCAAACTCCTCACTAAACTCCTTGATGTAATGTCATTAGCCAAGGTTATATGCCAAACCTTTATCATACCCATGAGGTACCTTTCTTCAATGTGCACCTCTTGTGTTCCTAATAGACCCCCTAACCATAACAAAAACTCCTCCATGCTCCAGAAGAAACTATCAAGAATATATTCATCTCTCTCACCATCATAACTCTCCAATTCCTTCAACTTAGGGAGCTTCAATACTGAAGAAGAACTACACCCTGATGCTTTCAACAAACATGATACTGCTGACTGGTATAAATCCACTTCATCTTGTAACTCTATTTTAAACATCAAACCCTTGTCTAACATTCCATTAAGTTCCACAATTGTCTACCCCATAGTAGTCACCTTCTCCTCAAGCTCACTAAATCTCATACCCACATGGTCCCCTATAAATTGGAACTAGGTACCAACTTGATTAATAAGGCCTTTACTGACTGCAGTAACTCTCAACTTAGCATTGTGACATCTTCCACCACCTACACCTTCACCTTTGCACCAACCCTACTCTCAACCCCTGTTGGTCACTTCCTTGAGCAACATCCTAGACATATCTCCTACCATACGGACTCAGACATAGCACTGGACTGACTTGGCATGGGAGGGCCCAAGGCTATTTTACTTTAGGTAAACATAATCCCACAAAACATAAATTGTGTGATCTGATACAACTATCACAGGGCCAGCTCTCTAAAGCTAACATAGCTATGTAGCCCCACTAGTCCTAGCCTAAATCCCTCATTGTGATGGGATCCTAAAATAATTATAGACTATGCCTTTAGAGTTTACTTGCACAAGTAACCCATAAACATAGTGGACAACTTGTATAAAGAAAGGATTAGTAGTGAAAAGATAAACACACACTTGCAAAGATCAAGAAATCAACTTAACACACATAAACATTCACACAATGTAAGAAAATTGGGAGTAATGTGTACTTTATTAACTCTTCAGGACAATCTAGTCCAAAATAAAATAAATGGACCAACTGGCCAACATACACAAGAACCACTGAGTCAGCCGTAGTTGATAATGCTTGGAACCACTCAAATGACTATAATGAACAACTCCCTCCCCAGGTCTGATTACTCTCTAACTAGGACATTCCACCCCCTACTTTATGAAATCTAAGACCATGGAACTTTTGACAAACACCTGCACGGTGCTTACATGAACATGTGCCCATAGTAAACATAAACTTGGGACTGACAAAAACTTGCTTCACAATGATTCACTTTTCACCACTTTGACAGTTTATACTTTCATTCACCCAAATCACTATGTAAATAAAGATCACCATTCATTTGATCAAGGCAAACCAAACTCGTGAATAAAGTTAGGGATGTTCAACCAACACACACCTCATAGGTGGCATATATGGATATGAATCTATGCTTCTATATAGAAAATAACAGAAAGTGGGGACTAGACAGGTAATGCATGGGTGGTGGTCCTGACTTGCACTTATCCCCATTTAATATATTTGCATACTCCACTGGGCCTATAGCCTATGGCTACATTTCCAATTAATTTTTGGGGGATGTGTACTTGTGACTAATAAAATTGATCTAATTTCGTCATACGGTTCACTTTTTGGTGTCACAATCTTGTAAACTTCTTCAACCCAAATAAAATAAAGCGATTTTAGTTAACACCGTGTCAGTGACTATTGTTTTTAATTTTAACATCATGTCATTGAGTTCATATAATATGTGGTGGGAAATGCCATGATGCCATATTGACACACCTTTCTCTTAGTTGATTCGAGGATGCAACTCAACATGTCCATATGAGCCTCGTAGTAGTCCATACTCAATCTTAGGCTTAACAAAGGCTTGGTTGTTTTTGTAGGTTGTTGTTATTATTATTATTATTATTATTATTATTATTATTATTATTATTATTATTATTATTATTATTATTATTATTATTATTATTTTTAATTAGTTTTTTTAACTCCATTCATAAAATTCAGCACATTATGTTACTTTGTTGTGTCCTTGCATAGATGCACAATATAGTTATTAAACTTGTTTATGTAATTTTGGACCGATTTCTCCTGATGTTGATGCCAGTAATCTCAAATTTTGCATACTCATATTCATATCACTTGATGAGGAAATACTCCTTTCACACATTTCTAAGAAATTAAATCCAAATTTTAATAGGCTTGAAGTATTTCTCACATTATACGCTGAAGGTTTTCCAGTAGTTACACACTAAAATTAACACCTTCAAAAATTAAAAGGTGATCTATTTTGAGTCATTAAAGAAGTTCACAAAGAAATTTACCTTCAATAATTAGTGTATTGTTTTTGGAGGAAATCCCAAATAAATTTCTAAAAATCTAATAATATTTTGAAGAATTTATTATGGGTTTTAGCCATCTTATTTTTGCTATGGTGTTTTGTTAAATACTCTAAAATAGAATTAAGGTTTTATCCTATTTTTTCATGTTAACATGATGAGGAATGGAAAGGGTCAATGAGGGAGTGATGAGGGATGAGTAAGGATAAGGAGTGAGTTATTAGGGATCATGAGGCATAGTGAGGATCAATGAGGGAGTACTCAAGGATCATGAGGGAGTGATTAGAGATGACTAAGGATAGTAAGGGTTAATGAGGGAGTGATTAAGGATAATAAATATTTATGAGAGAGTGATTAAGGGTGATGAGGCATGAGTATAAAGTGATCAAGTATGAGGGAAGGATGATGAATAAGTGAAAATAACATAAAGTGGTTGTTTGATATGTGTAGGTCATCAATGTAACCTATGCTACCCCCATCACACCACTTTGCATCAATTTTAAAGTAAGTGGTTTGTAAAATTTAATTTTGAAAAACTTAAGACTCTTGGAAAAGCCAGGAATCAATTTAGAAGGTACAAAAACCTAAAAAATAACTATATGTTTAACAAATATGGATATCAATTGCAAAAGTTATGTCAGTACTAACTTGAGTGGATTTTGAAAAACTATTTTCCATATCATAAGGCATGAAACTATGATAACAACTCTAACATATTTTGAGTGACCATATTTTATTATATTTACTAAAATAAATTTAAATGTAACAATATAAATGTAAACTTATACTTGAAATTTAGAGGAGTAAATATAAGCTTATGAACAAAGCTAGATTCACGTACAACTCCCAAATGCTCATGGAGTTTGTTTTGGATTTATAACAAAGTAATGAGTATGCATTATATAGTGCATTATATAACACATACTTGTTATACAATGCATACACATTTTTTTTAAATTTATAATAATGCGTATGTGTTATTGTTTTTTCAATAACATGTATGTGTTATGGCTCAGTAATTACCAAGCCATAATTTCAATAACGTAATCACGTTAATTAAATAATGTGATCACATTATTTAATAATGTGATCATTTTACCTTAAAATATCCAAGGAATTGTCCCCCAAATCTATGCACATACCTTGATATCATATGTGCAATAAAAAGCTAACCTATAAGAGAATGTCATGTGCTCACCCTTTGGGGAAAAAACTATATTACCTTCATCCACTCCTATTTTACATCTAGATCCATGAAAAACATGATCCATGGATTTTAAAATATATTATACACCTAAAATTCATCACAAAACATTATAATTCTTGGGAATTGTTCATCTAACAAAGATGCAACCAATTGATGGGTTACAACTTATCCTTTTTTCAATTTTTGGCATATAAATTTGCTATAATTTTTTTTAAGTTGCATCACTTATTTTGTGATGCAGTCAATGAGGTATGTTTTATTCATAATAATATTTAATGGGTCTTCTTTAATTATAAGACCTCATTTTTGAGTAAATAATGTTATAGTTTTTATGTAGTAAAAAATAGAGATAAACATAAATTCTCAAATGTTATATCCATTCATAATCAACTAATTACTGACTGATGTAATATATTGCCTATTCTTTGTGATCATCATTATATTGTGATAATATAACTCTAAGGGCCCTATGAGTGGCTAAGATATAGAGCAACAATGGTCTATATGGAATAGGAATCATGGTCACTAGTGGTTTTGCTAAATATTCTTTGATTTTTTGAGACTTTGTTGAGAAATGTCATCCCATGTAAATTTTACATTATTTTTAGTAGACATGTGATATGAAGTGTTTTATCAGCTAATTGAATAATGAAGCATTAGATAGCCTAAATTATACATTGTAAACATCATAACTATTTTAGATTAGTTGGTGGTGGCATCTCAACAATAGATTTTACCTTTTTGGATCAACCTCGATGCATTACTAAAAATAATGTACCCAAGAAGATTTCCAAATGACACTCTAAATACACATTTTGGGGGATTTAATCATACATTAAATTTTCACAATGATTCAAATATTTGACATAAATCAGTAGCATGATGACATTTATATTTTTTTAGTAGACCATTAACATAATCCTCAATAGTTTTTTGAATAAAATCATGAAATATATGAGTTATAGATGTTTGATATGTTGTTCCTATATTTTTTATTCCAAAAGGAATAACCATATTAAAAAAATGTGCCCCATGGAGTAGTAAATGTTGTCTTTTCTTGATATTTTATGTTAACTTTGGTTTGGTTTTATCCAATCGAACCATCCAGAAATGAAAATGTCTCTTATCTAGATGAGTAAAAGACAATCATGTCATTGTTAAGTAATGGAAAATCATCTTTTGGATAGGCCTTGCTTAAATCATGGTAATAATTTCAACAATTAATGTTTCCATTAGGCTTAGTAATAGGTATAATGTTATACACCCACTCCGAATACATATTGGATATTATAAATCTTACGTCTAAGATTTTTTAAATCTTATCATTTACTAGCAAAGCAACTTTTGGATGAATTTTTTGAATCTTTTGTTTAATAGGTTTTGCATCTAGATATAGTAATATATTATACATTTCCATTCATGTGTCAATCCCATCCATATATAAGTAATCCCAAGAAAATAATTTTTCATAATCATGTAGGACCTATCTATAGGCCTTGCTTTCATCATCCTACATCATTGTAGTAAATAATACCATTCAAATATCCTTGTCTATTCCATAATTATATTATATTATTTATTAATTCAAAAAGATGGATCATTCGATAATAAATGGCATGGTAACAATATAATTATGTGCATCATGTTTTACATTAGTATCATAACTCCCACCAAATTAAACGTGAGTAGATGTGGCATGAGGAAACTTATTATTATGATATAAGGAAGGGAAATTATTGTATGCCATGAAGTATTCAAGTAAAGACTCATTTTTTTAAAACTTATATATTGTCAAAATTATTGGTGAAGCAAATTTACAAATCATGTGAGAGTTGGATAATTATAGACCCATTGTAAATCTATGTATACATTCTAATTTGGGATTTTAGAAACGAGGCTCAGTATGAATAGATGGCTTATGACTTATAGATTGTCCAAAGAAACATAAGACATGCAATTTTTTTTAATTTTCAGTGGAGATAGTTTGAGCTATACCTTACTCATGTTTTCCCAAACCTTATCATCTATACCTATATATAATCAAGAACCAAAACCATGATTATAACATCATGGTGTAGCACTATCTATTTCTTGGACCATCATATAATGTGTGAAAGAATTATTATCCATTAGACAATTGTAAATAGATCCCTGATGGATAAATTTTAAAAATTTATTTATATTAGAGAGTGATACATACATATCATGTATCCAAGGCAATCCCAAAACAATGATATAATTCAAATCATTTGGAATAACTTGGCACAAATTAGGCAATGTATGAGGTCCTCCAAAGATATTCATGGATATTTTCCCTAATACTCTTTTGTAAAATGTTATCAAATCCTTTGATGCTAATATTTTTGTGTTCCAAGGCTTTAAGTCCAATGTCAATCAAATAAAGAATAGATATGTTACAAAATTTGAGTCCCAAACCTTTATCCATGAGAACTCTTTTAACTATTTTACTGATCACACATACCTAGATATATAGCAGTAAACAATAATTTATGAGGTTTTGAGGTGATAAGTCTTAGTTATTGAAGTAGATATTATATTCAATCCATTTGATATATTTTAACATAGAAGCTACATATGGAGGCTCAACATTAGCTAGTAAAAAGGTCATGCATAATGCATCAAAAAGAATATCCTTATAATGTGAATAATGATGTAATAAGTCCAATAGTGAGATTTTTAGTTGTAATATCATTGGAGAGGTTGTAATATGGTGGGAGGATCAATCATGTTTCTTTCATTCTCCTTGGAATTTTTTAGTAATAGGTAAAAATTCACTATAAACATTATGGTAGTAAGAATTATGCAGGAATGCATTGGATTTTAAATGACAAGGTTTTGAAATCCATTTATATTTTATTGAATTCAACATGCATGAAGCATTACAAGTAACAAATATCATGATGTACTTTAAAATTAAGCAGCTAAGAGATATGTCGATATTAAACATGGTTGTATTAAATGGAAAATTCGGATTTATAAATTTGGAACACTGTAAATTCAAAATTCACAAAACATTAAATTAGTTAAAACCCTAATTATATTATAAAATATAGGGTTAAATGGGAACAGATAGCATAAGGCACAAGCAGAAAAAAAATCATCTCTATAGTAGGCCAATTAATTTGTAAACTCAGATAAACATATACAAAATTTATTATGTTAATATATGCTAAAAGTAAAAGTATAGCTATGATAGATATTGATATAAATGAAAAATAATGGTACTTAACTAGTTATGATGCTAATATAGATATGGATTTGGAATAGGCTAGAAGTAAACTAGATCTAAATTCTAGATTAGTCATCAGATTCTATAAATTGACTTATGTGATCTCAGAAACTTACATTGACACTTTTATTTAACCTAGACATAGGTGTCTTGTACTAGAAACCTACTGGATGTGGATACAACCACATAGAATATTTTTATTTCTATGTTTCTTTCCCTCTAGTGTGCTCAAATCTAGATCATAGATTGTTGTTCCTTACAAATTATTAAAACCCTAGTTATTCATATTCATATAGACTAATAAATATGGGTTAATAGGCACATGGTGTCAAGATATCCAAAGGACCCATATATCAATGAGTGTTGCCTACATATCCAATACTTTGAAAATGGCCTAAGACTTGTGTAGTTCTCCACTATGTGTTGGCTTGTGTGTTCATAAGGATGTAATGTGTGATAATTTGGTATATAGAGTGACCTAGCTTGTAATGTGGAAACTATGGCTCATGGGATGCTCCTTCAGTACTTCAGACCTATAGATGTGTTTTCCCTATGAATTATATATAAATATAACAAAATAATAAATCTTTTTTCACTTGAGTACTTGATTGAATTCTTTTGGTATGTTTCCTTATGTGTTATTTGATTTGCTCTAGGTGAAGAATGAATGAGTAGTGATCATGCATATATACCAATTCTTTTGGACAATATCTCACATTAAACTAGTTAGGTCAATAATAGGGATAGGTTTATTTTGTAAATTGGATGAGATTAGGGCATTAAAAACTTGTGGTGGGATTGGACATTAATGTCAACATAGGAATCTGATTGGAATGCAAGTATCCTAAAATCCATAAAATAGGCACATGTATAGAACTTACAGAGACATAAGATAAACATGTTTATAATATTATGATCATGATAGAAGTTTTGAGAAATTAGAATAACATTTTTGGAGTAATAAATAATCAATAGGCATAGAGAGATAGTGTATGTAATCCTTTTGGCAATGAGAAAGGTCTGGAACTAAGGAAAAACCAAGGTATATATTTTCCAAGTGTACAATATGAAGGTGTTATATAATTTAAAAATAATGTTTACACATACTAAAATTCAATCAATCAACTTAAAAACTAAGATAATTTTCCATACTCATCCATATTTTTATATTAATCATAGAAGTAGTCATATAACATGTATGAACCATTCAAATATCATCCCATGAGAGATATTTTATAGAGTTTCAAGTTAGATCACTACATGCATATTCATATAGTATATTTCACCCTTGTGCACATACATTACCACACATAGGTGAAAATTAAATAATTTTGAGGCACTCATGGGAGTATTTTTTATGTAGGTAGTATTTGTTGACATAGGGGTAACTGAAGTTAGCTCGACACCATGAACCCACTGACCCATTTCTATCAAACTCATTCTAAGGATGAATAAGGGTGAAAAACTATGGTTTTATTAATTATAAAAGAGAGACAACATGTATCGCACATAAAAATATACTGGCACAAAGACCAGATAAACCCAAAAAAATAAATTTGGTCACATTAAGATCCAAACATTATTCTATATTGGACACCTACACCATAGCTAAACACTAGCATCAATGGTAGTGTCCATATCCGAAAGTAGTATCTTAAGCTATATAAGAACTATATATAGAATCAAATGACTAGTTTAGAATACTTATCTTATTTATTATCTACATCTTTCCAATATATATCTACTTACGCATAATAATTCTAGGTAAGTATCATTTTTCTTTGGTATTTCACACAATTGAGGATATTTTAAATTTTATAATTTATATATTTAACATATCTCAAAATTATAATTTATAATATTAATTTATTTGGTTTTTAAATTAATTGGCCTACTATAGATTATTTTATCACCCTTGTGCTTGGACTATTTCTATATTCTTAACCATATACCAACCTTTCAAAATTTAGGGTTAAACTATGTCATATCATTCAATACATGTAGACTTTTAAATTTTCATCATGAATGCTGAAATTGTGTTATTTAAAATCCCTATTAAAGTTGACATATAATTAGTATATGAAATATTCTATGATGGCTGATTTTTAAACTACACTAGGTTTTATAGCCATTATATTATATGTTGTATGTTCTACCAAAATACTGACAAGTTATATGATAGGTTTATCACATTGATAATAACTTTAACATGGTGTAAGACATCTACCAAAGGTATGAAATCATCTTATACCTATCTTAAACAAATTAAAATAGTTTAAGTTATATGTTTTTTATCATTACATTTTTATTTTTCTAGTTTTATGATGGTGGACTCAGAAGGAAATGATTTCATACAATAAATTTTTCTAAGCTGGAAAATAATGAAAGCAATTTTATCTATTACTGATTATGGATAATTTTTTAGTTTGATTGTTATTTGTTTAAAGTAACCAATTTTATATGGATTTTTTTATGAGAAATAAATCAATATCTAGTCATCATTACATGCATGCCCCAAGTTTAAAAATTCACATTGAGTTCATGGAGATCCTAAGAGGGTTTTAAATGGTGCACCCACTAGTGGGGGTAGGATTTCAAATAATTTGGGACATCCATTCTATGGTTTCTAGTATCCCCTAATGGAATGTCAATGGGTATTTTGTTTTTCTCTGAGTATGGATGTATATTAGGGGTCAACATACATATTATTAGTGATGATATTTCTATTGGAAATGCCAATTTTAATAGTCTTTTCAAATTTATATAATACTAATATTAGACCACTTTTCATCTACTTTGTGATTTTTTCTATGTTTTATATTTCAACAGGAGGGGGTAGAGTGAAGCCAAGGTGATGAGGCTGATAATGACCCCCACAAAGATTTTGTCTCCATAAATGTATGTTATCCATTGGATGTACTTATTATTGTTTCCTTTATCAGGTTCATATATGCTTATTTCTACCTTACTAAACTAGTCAATAGTAAACCACCTCACATCCACTTCATGATTATCTAAGTTTTGTTTTTAATAATATAGTGTGAGGAGGTAGAGTGGAGCCATGGTGATGAGGATGATAAAGAACCTAGAATTGATTTTGTTCCCAAAAATATGTGCATTGGTTGTACTTATTATTTGTTCCTTCATAGTTCTTATAGATGTTTCTTTTTACATTTATATAATAGTTAATAGTATACAACTTAACATCCTCTTTGTCAT